>VZRI01004830.1:851526-909280 GCA_013397515.1 Upupa epops
GAATGTACATAAATCCATGGGCCCTGATGGGATGCACCCACACGTGCTAAGGGAGATGGTGGAAGTCATTGCTGAGACTCTCTCCATCATCTTTTCTAAGTCACGGGGATCAGGAGAGGTGCCTAGGGACTGGAGGTTAGCAAATGTTATTCCAATCTTCAAGAAGGGTAAGAAGGAGGACCCAGGTAACTATAGACCAGTTAGCTTCACCTTCATCCCAGGAAAGGTGATGGAACAATTTGTCTTGGACGCTGTCTCTAGGCACATCAGCAACAAGAGGGTCATTAGGGACAGTCAGCATGGCTTCACCAAGGGGAAGTCATGCTTGGCCAACCTGATAGCCTTTTATGAGGGCATAACCAGGTGGATAGATGATGGCAGAGTGGTGGATGTGGTCTATCTTGACTTCAGTAAGGCATTTGACAGTCTCACATCCTCACGGCCAAACTGAGGCAGTGTGGACTGGATGGTTGGGTAGTGAAGTGGACCGTGAACTGGCTGCAGGATAAGCATTTGACCCCATCACCACAATCATCATCATGCACAAGACATCAAGGTATTCCCTAACATACATGTCCACTCCACCTCCTCTCCTTCCAGGCCTAGCCCTTCTGAAGCATTTCAAGGTAACTCACCAACCACACCCTACAGAGAAATCTGCATAGAGACATAAATATAAGGAGAGTGAAGATCAGTCAAAGCAGTCACTTGGGGAAAAAGCCCAAATCCACAGAAAACCCAACCCTGGACAGACGAAACAGAATGTAACTAGTTCTTGACCATCACATCAATACTAAAATACGGCTGTAAGTGTCTTCTGGAAAGCAACCGTGAAAAATCTGGCATCAAATAGAGACAGTTTATCAGCAGGTAAAGCACCTCAAGAAGTCAACTGAGTTTAGGACTAGCTGAATACAGATGGAACAAGCACCTCTACTGGTGCGAAGAAACACAGACACTCCCAAAAACCCTGGAATAGACACTTTCTCAGGAAGGCAGAGTGGTTTATATGGACATCAAGATGTAAATATTTAAACCCTGTTCTTGTTGCTATAAGAGAGTGAGATGCAAAACAAGCCAGAAAAAGCAATAAATAAACAGACAAGGTTTACAGACCTGTGTTTCTGTATCTATCAGTCTCCAAGACTGACTGTAGAGGTTCTCTCTAACAAAGTAGCAAGCCCTGGGAGCTAGAAGCACACCTCTCAGCACTACAGTGAGTTTGGTAATTGCAAGAGCATGTCCATCCCTTACTCTAGTAATTTGTGGACAAATACATTTATATGGATTTTAAATATTGTCTTTCACCTCTGCAGGTACTTTTCACACCTGCCAGACATTCACTGTTTTGCAGAAAGACAGACACTCTACTAGGGTCAGGGAAGTATCTGTGATTGTGTTTTAAAGGCATATTTGAACTCTGGAGTGAGAAAACTTCCAAAAACAGAGCAGCCCACCTCACACATGTTTGGCTTTTCCAGGAGTTCTGTCAAGAAAGCGGCTGAAGACCGAGGCATGTACAAAAGGCCTGCTCCATCTGTCTCTACACTAGCAGTCACACTGGGTTTGGTGGAACAGCCACAAGCCTTATGGAAAGCATTTATTTTGCTTTGTTAGGCACAGCACAGCATCTTCTCAGGAACTGTTTGAAACCCATGAAGGAAAGCTGCTTTTGTAACATTGAAGGAGCATCATTACACTCTCGACTGTGACTGTCTCCGCATCTCAGCTTTCTTTCTCCAGGATACACAAGGTTCTATGGTTATTTTAACAATTCTTTCCACTACTATGAACTCATTGTTCACACAGTTGTTTCCAAAGCAGAGCATATGCAAAACTGGAAACCACATGCGACAGACAGGTCACTTAAGTAATTTCATGGCAACACTTAGAGCTGTGGGCAAACTACCTACTATCATACTCCAGTTTAGGTGCCATGACTATTTCTCTTCAGTGGCTGATAAACAAGGTGGTGTCCAGGAGCCCTGGCCAGTTCCTGGTTTTAACCACCCTGGAGCTCATTCTCAACAGAGGAACAAAGAGGCTTAATCAAAGGGTAGATGTTATTGTGCTAGGGACACAATAAAATTCCTGTCTACAAAAGCATGGGGTGAACACGCTGATGGACTGTTTCTGGGGAAGGGTGGTCTGGGCACTGCCAGTGGTCAGCCTGTCTGTCACTGACCCCCCACAGTCCTTCTGCAGCCAGAGCAGGCTGTGTGCTACACACCACCGCCACCTCCTCCAGCGACTAGCATTTTCTGCTTCTATAAAATTATTTTGATGACTGAATTAAACTAGTAATTGCCTCATTTCTAAATACGGTCTCTGGGTGCACTTGACTGAGAACGTGCTTCTCTGGGGAAGTACCACAGAGATCTAGTTGTATTACTTATGGAATCTGGGCTAATTTAATTAATTTCTAATGGAAAGTGCTCAGTTTGTCAGATGGTCAGATGGTAGCTGTCTGTTTCTTCTGTAGTCAGGACCACACACAGTTGCTGACATCTTTTCACTTTCCCCTTTGATGTAAGGGATTATAAAGGGCCCAGTTAATGAAGTCACCTTGAAAGGGAGACCTCCTTTTATCAGGAGAACCAGATGTGATTCACTGTTTGAGAGTTCTGATTTCCTTATTTCTATCCTATCAGCCACTCAGCCACTCACAATATGCCTCTTGAAACTCAACCGAGCACTGAGGGAGCCCACATGTCCACACCTTCATTAAGTCTTTCAAAGCAAGGTAATGATTGCAAGCATAATTACAAATGACATCCTGAAATTGTGCTGTTTTCCTCTTTCCCTGAGCATTACCTCAGTTCCAGGTGCTCCCGTCGGAGCTCATCAGCAGCTAACAACAGCCACTTGAGCAGGAACAGGACGTTCATATCCCGTGTCAGATTTCACATGGGATGAGATACCAACAGAGCACAAGCAAAAATTAAAGCGAGACAGTCAGCATTTAATGGTTAGTGCCTCATCAGCATGCTGAAGTGAGGTGAAGAGTATCATTTTACCTCCAGAGCTCACAAGAAATCCCAATGGACACTTCAGTCCATAGAGCATGAAACACAACACTAAAGATGCATCTCAGAGCTTGGGATTTACTTTTAGAGCAAAGTGGTTGAGTTCTGCTGAACCATGCCCAGCTTGAAACAGCAAGGAGAATAAGAAGAATCAGCTTGGCTGCTTTCTTCAAAAAAAACCCACCAGGTCCAGGTCACACTCAGACAGTGACAGGGAGGACAACTCCTCAGAGAAAATTAGCCAGAGGAGGAGGAGGAAGTAAAGGAAGGTGGAATATTTCTGCAAAAACATGAACAGGTAAGAAAGACCTCTCCTACAGATGAAGGAAATGGTGGATTCTGCTGCCAGCATGAGGTGCTCAGTGGTGATAAACCCACTCCCCAATGCAGGTCTTTTTCTGTTGCAACTGATAAGATTATTATACACTTTTAAATCTATTCTACAGATACCTAACCATTATTTATATGGTTCTATCCCTCAAACTCTCTCAAAGCACTGAATGGAGAAGTAGAAGCAAACTGAAGATCATGAAGCATGCCCAAGCCTGGCCTTGGAAACTCAGGCACCCTTTCTCAAGACCATAGTCTGACAGTGAACATGAGCACATCCGCCAAGGGAGTTCAGGATACCTCCATGGGTTCTGGTGTCTTGGTGTTTTCACAGCAGATTCTCCCCATAAAACCCCAGTAGTAACAGATGGGTTTTGCACACAGTGCTCTCCTATTTATTACATAGTCACAGAAAAGTACAGGTTAGAAGGGACTTTAAAGGTCACCTCATCCATTACCCCCCTCAAGTCTAGAGATAAGTGCTCATTCTGGACATTCACTTTTATTAGACACATTCAGGACCAGAAAGTTCAAAACCAGAAGAATGAACACTCACACAGAGCAGCATCCACACACATCGATGTCAGCCAGCTTGGTATCTGCAACTCCCCTTGGGACAGAGAGGAGGGCTTGGAAGAGAAAAGCTCAATTCAGCACTGCTGACATTATAATGTCCCTAGTACAATATTAAATTAGAGGCTTGGTAGTCCCTCTAGGACCACATAGTGTTATTTGTAATACAGCTGAGCTGCACTTAAAATGAGGACTTGTGAAAGGAATAGACTACCATAAAAGGAATTAATTTGCTGTACTCCAGATCAGAGCTGCAGCACTCGAGTGAGTCCTTTGGAAAGGAACAACTGAAAAAGCAATAAACCTATTAAAAGAATAAACTTTTACTGCACCAGAAGGGTGAAATAGTGACCCGTCACATGAATGGGTCTGTTAAATGAATATATTTTCTGTTTCGCAAATCAAAGAACATTTCCCAGGGAAATGGATCTTTTTTGAACAAATGCTTCTTTCAGGATTAGGCACGTTGGAACTGCAGCGTGATTTTACAACATGGCTGTGCATTAAGCAGATTTTTACTAGAGCAAAGAAGTTATAGACATAGTTAGTCAGCAAAGAAATTAAAAGAGGATGATCAGAATAGCTAGGCATTAAAGACAGAGCTACTCTGCATGCAGAGGTCTCTGGGGCTGCAGCTTTCAGTCTGTGGCAGTGATCATGTCTAGTGTCCGCTGCTTTGGGTGGGGGCACAGACTCCACATAAAGGCAAGTGCTCCCTTGCCCCATGACTACCCTGCCCTCACCTATTCTTTGCCAGTGATGGCTACAGAGTCTGCACCTATGACAGACTGCACAAGGGTACACTCCCTTTATTTAAAGCTCTGTCCCCATTTCCAAGCAGTGACTGACCAATGGTGCAAGTAACTGTTGTAGGTTACACAGGTCCTGTGCATCAGCTGTTCATCCATTCAGTATTCCCAGCCTCACTTAGACAAAATTCCCAGGGTTTGACAATTAAGTTTGGTTTTCCTCCCAGCCTGATGCACACAGGTGAGATATAGGAGGTTCCATAGAAATATCAGCAGGAACTTCTTCAAGGTCATCTGGTGCTAGGACAAGGGGCAATGGGTGCAAGCTGGAACAGAGGAGGTTCCACATAAATATCAGAAGGAACTTATTCACAGTGAGGGTAACAGAGCATTGGAACAGGCTGCCCAGGGAGATTGTGGATCCTCCTTCTCTGGAGAAGTTCAAGACCCACCTGGATGTGTTCCTGTGTGACTAGGTCTAGGTGATCCTGTTGTAGCAGGGGGATTGGACTAGAGGATCTTTCAAGGTCCCTTCCGATCCCTAGCGATTCTGTGATTCACAATCCACCTATACCAATGAAGGCAGGTTGTTTATGCCTTTAAAAACAAACAGATCAGGCCCTTCTAGAACCTGCAGTCTTCAAAAAGACATCAGGCAAGGACTCGTAATGAAAATTGTAATGGTTAAAAGTACCCAAAAGAGGCCCGTGGTAGAAACCTGTACACTGTCCCCCAAAAAACGTACGTGGTTCCTTTATTCTACAATGGCAAGTGTTTATTTACCTAAAAAATAGACATATGCAGATTCTGATGAGCTCTCGCTGCTTTTTAATCTATCACTCAGGGAGCTGCTCTTGCAGGGAGTACTCGACACTGAATGAGAGGCAGCAGTACCTGGCAAAGCCTGACTGGTCTATTTTTATGGAAGCTGTGTTTGACTATTCATCAGGTGAGCTGCTCACACAGCCCAGGCAGACACAGCTCTCTGGCAAGTTTGGCAGACATCACAGCACTGTCAGTTGCTCAGTGGCTTTTCTTCTCACACTATCCAGAGGAAGGAGAAACTATCTCACACTAACAGAGGAAGGAGCTGGTCATTCTTCCTCCTCATGCCACTCTGTACTTTGCAGCTGTGGCATTGCTGAGCTCTACAAAGTCTCCATCTTTCTCTTGCTCCGAACATGATTAAGCTCATAATTTTTTATTCCACCTTTAACGGCATGGAAACTGGCATTTAATTTTTAATGTTAGCTTAAAACCCAGGTGGTTGCTAGGCTTTACACATTCACTAAATCAATCTCCTTTTGGGTCATTTAGAGAGTTCAGGAGTCCAACACTGCTGCCTGCAACTAATCCCTGCCTCCCCCTCTTCCTCCTCTCAAACACCCTTTCAATTTTGCTGGACTAAAGGCAGGGGTAAGGTCAGACTACTGGTGAGTCTCCTGGGGTACTGCAGGGGCCATAAACCAACAGGAATTAAAGCAGGAGATATATGCCAGGTTATCAAGACCATTTCCTGGCCAGCAGAGTTTAGTGGTCCGTGGTACATTCCCTTGTGCTTTATCTACAGCGCCTGAATAAAACTTGCTGCTCTTCTTTTCTGGTCGCTAGGACTTTGCAGCTCTTAGGATGACCTGCAGGCTGGTTTGATCCTACCTGCAAAGGCTGTCTCGTCCAAGAAAAACAAAGTCAGTGTATAAAGGACTAGATAAGAACATATTCCTGCAAAGACGAGTCCCTGAGGTTTTGAGGTTTTGTGCACCACCAGCAAGTTCATGGCACCCATGAGATGAGTCCACACCACCAGTGTTTTAAAACTGACATTAGAGAACAGCCTGCTTTTTCTTCTCTTTGGATCTTCTAAAAGGAAAGATCAAGAGACTGGAAGAGAAAAGAGGGGGGTGAAAAAAAGTCACAAATAGGACTGGTTCCAAGAGTATCACCTACTTGTCAGCTCTGCAAAATAGCTGTTAATTTATAGAGGAGAAGTGTGTGGGTTCTTTCGAAGCTATACATCAAAGCTTTCTCACTATGATACCTGGCTTTATTTGGCCTTCATATTGTGGACCAAATTGGATTTCTCTGGTTCTGGATAAACCTCACAAGGGTGATGTACACTGTGATTTATTGCTGTGAGTGCTTAAAATGCCTCCCACTAAATTTGTTGTGACCTTATCACACTATTAAAACCTGAAGTAAATAAGTGCACTGAGTAAAGGTTAACAACACACCAAATAAAACAAACAGCAAACAGAGGGGATAGGACCAGTTCTCACATCACCAGCATGCTCCAGGGTATCAAATTGCTCATGTTCTGTCAGCACAAGGGAAGACCCCAGAGGATACAAAGCTATAGAGAGATGGCAGAGAGAAGGAATGGGGTTTAATGCCACAGACCAGCCCTTAACCCCACAAAGTGAGCTTTGCCAGGGTGTGCTTTCACCCATAACGAACAGCATCGCTCCAGCCCAGGATGGGTAAGGGCAGTAGCAAGTTCACAGGGCTCATTCTGCACAAAGATCAAAGGCCCAAAACCACTGAAGACAACCATTGATAAAGACACCAAGTGTTACACATGCTGCCAGGAGGTGAGCAACTAGCAGCCTTTGAGATGGAACTGATGTGCAGCCTCCCTGCTTGCATTAGCCAGATCCATCTTCCTAAAAGAGCTGCTCCCCCCCTTCCATCCTAAGGCACTCAAAGCATTGAGCTCAGGCAGATTCGTGAAAACCATGAATCCTCCCTTTCTTCTCAAAGAAGATCCTGCCAGCTAGTGGCTTCCCACTAGCACACCCTCCTCCCACTAACTTGACCCAAAATGCTGAACTGCTTACACGCCAGAGGGAGAAGGTAGAGCTCTCCATTAGAGAGACATAAACCAGACAGACTTAAACCATCAGATAACAAATCAATGACATAAAGTTATTGCTGCCCCTCTTTTCCCTGCACTGGTTGGTCCCCCTCCCCAGACAGAGCTGTAAGTTCTTAAGTAATAGCTCTGCTGCCACAAGATCCTTTGAGAAAGAAACTTTACACTGTGGTCTGAAGAGAGAGTCATCAGGGACAAATCTAGCCCAGAGCTGTAAATAAGAGCTGAGTATTTTCCTTATGATAGTCAGGTTAGGGTGGTTTCCCAAAAGACATAGGTCATGTCTTCTTTCTCACAAAAGATTTACAAATTATGAGATGTCTGAATAAAATTTGTACCAGGAAATAGAGAAAAACATAGGGAATCAGGAAGAACATGAACAAATTCAGACACCATCCCAAAGAAAAAAAGAATTGAAGATTCTCATCTGCAAACACTCATCATTACAACTAGAGATAATGGTGAAACACTTCAAACCTGGGCAACAGGAAATGCCTTTTCAAACAAAAATTTGGGAAGCAGAAGGCAACTTTCATTAGAGATCCTCAAAAAAGAAAAAAAAAAAAACAGTGTGTAATGTCCTGAAGACAAAAAGGGGAAAAAAAAAAGAGCTATTTCTGAATAAAAGCTAAAGCAGCCTTTGTCAGTTAGGTCTCTGCATTCAGCCTGATGACAAAAGTTTTTTGTTCCAAAGTAAATATTCACTTCACATTTCAGCTAACTATGAAGTTCTGAATGTTTCTTCCTAAATATCAAACTGTTTGAGTATAAAATTTAGTACTCCAAATGACATTTTCCAATGATCTATCAGTAAAGGCAAGTCAGGCTGTTAGAATCTCCTTCTTTCTTATTCCAGCAGCAGCTGTGATAACGAATTCATTATTTTCATAATTGCTCCATTATAATTTAGTAGTAGGTTCACATTAATTTCAAAAGTCTTACTATGAAGCATGATCTAAACAAAATAATAAACACTTAAAATGAAATTAATCTACAATCCTACTTGCAAGGCATTATCCAAACAAAGTAAGTAACATGTAGCATGAAATCTACCTAATGTCCCACCAAAAATCATGACTTTGAGGCCAAACAAACAAAACATGGACTAAAAAGCATATGATAGCTTGGACTTTTTCTGCTGTGCTTTTGAAGTGAGAGCAGATAGCCAGTCACAGCGCTAAAACAGACATACTGAGCAGCCAAAGTGGCTTCACCTTCCAAAGACTGGTCTCACAGCTAGCAGCAGCCCACCCAAGCTCCCTCATCTCACCCTCCCAAATACTGTTTCTCTAGAAATTCAGGGATGTTATTACACCACTCACTCACTTTAGCCAGGACTCCTCGGGAAGTTTATTTCCAGGCTTCTGAATGAAAAAGTTCCTCTTCTTTAGCTGCAGGGAAATACCATGACTACTGTCTTCTGCCCACCTGATACCCACAGTCTGACCCATGCAGGTTCCCGTTACCCACAGTGAGAGGAGCAACTCTCAGCCCTTAATTGCAAAAACCTTTTCATCTGGTTTGATCTGGGTCCTGCTTGTTCAAACCTGAGTATTTCAAGGAGAAAAGGCTTCTAGATTGCAGGTATCTGATGTGCCTGTCTGTTCTGTCAAGTGATCATGCACTTCCCTTGCAGAAACAACCACAGGTTATTATTTGCTCCTTAAGGTTTCCAAGATCTTTGTGGAACCATCTATCTTGAATTATAAATTGTTTTATATTATTTGCCACTTTGGGGAGCGTGTAGCCAAGTCCTGCCTTGAACCGCTCTTTTGAACATCCTTCCATTAGATTTTAGCCATTTCGAATTAAACCCCTTGAATTTTTTTAAGCATGAGGTGAACTGTTGTTGCTGGGGAAATGTAGTCTGCAGAGGTGGAACTTGTTGTATTAATGCAAAATAGCCTTTTGTGGAACAAACACATGCTAACCCTAACAGGTTCATCATTCAAAGCTTAAGGACAATGCTACAGATGAGATTGCCACCTGCTGTGCTCCACAAGAGGAACTAAGAGTCATCTATTGTGAGTAACCTGATCCCCATGTCCAATTCCACATTTGAGAAGGTCCGTCCATGTTCAGAAGCACATTAAAGCAAACATTTCACCCCTGTCAGTTATCTTCCATCTCTGCCTTCCTGCAACAAGTCATTAACTGCATTTCATCTGTTCAGTTCCAAAATCCTCAAATTCAGCTGCAAAAAAGGAACCCCTTTGATCTTAGATTGCTGCTAATTCATAATTGATAACCTAGTCTGGAAGGAAGGGAAAAGCTCCATCCCCATTAGTAGTTCCACTTAATATGTTCTGGTGCTTCAATTATGCAAAACCCAACTCTTAGGGTCTGACTGCCTTCCAAAATGTGAGTCAATGGGGGAAAGAGAAAAACCCAGATCGAATCATTCCAGCTGTAAATCTTTGTAATAGCGTAGATGTCACGAGAGTGATATCCAACACTGAACAATTCTGTTTGTTTTCTGAGCTGTTGCTTTGTAGAATTCCCAAGGCATCCATTAATGACTTCAGAGAGCTCAGCAGAGAAGGACTCCTTCTCCCTTGCTTACATGTTTTGGTCAGGTCATTAGGCTGCGTGCTGTAATGACCCTCTTTGGCCCAAGGCACTAGAAGCCTTGGAGTAATATATGAGCCGGTGAGTAAGCAAGAAGGAATAATTAGCACAAGTCATTTCACCCTTTATTTTGTAGAATAGAAACAGCCACTTCTTTCTGAAGATGTTTGAATTATGAATGTTAAGAATATGAGCTCTGTGAAGAAAACAGTATTGTACAGACATCACTGGGACAAAGCACAGCCTTCTGCTGGGGGACTCTAACAGAAGCAGGACTAGGCAGCAGGGAACTCAGCTACAAAGGCACATGCCGCCATCACCTCATCTGAATAACCAGCAAACTAAAATACGTATCTGTGTTCTGTCACCCAGCGGGTTGTTCAACATAAAGACTTAACATTTCTCTTAGACAAAACTCTATGACCATGCAGCAAACTCCCAGGAATCCAGGGGAAATGAAAGACTCCCATTGCAGAGGCACTGTTCAAATGAGAACTGTTATCAGGCACATGACATCCCCCTGAAATCAGGTGGATCACCTGTCCAGGACATTTTGGTTCGGCGCTTCTCCACATCAGTACTAAAAGAGAAAATACAGTTTGATTTTCTAAAGGTTTGTGTCAAGCAATCCACACATTTCATACTGTAGAAAGATGTGAACTCCACTTGAAAGTGTTCCTGGAGTAGCAACAGGACATGGTTTCTTTTCTGGAGGTCATCACAGCTTCTGTTTTTCAGATGCCTACAGGATCTCTGCTCTGCCTGTCACTGATTTTCTATAACCTTCATTCTCTCCCGTTCTTGTCCTTACCTGCCAAATTTGGTCAGGTCCTGACACTGCCAGGAAGTCTGGGAGATACAGGATGCGCAAAGGCACAAAGCTCTTTCTGTAGTAAGCTGAGCTGAAGAAAACCACAAATATTTGCAAAAGAAATCCACAGCCTCTCTTTTCACTCATGCACAGCAAGTTTCCCACAGTGACAGAGTAGAGTCAAAGGCTTTGAGCAAATGGAGGAAACATCTTCACATTGCATTTATTGCCAGCATATCTCAAAGCCATCGCATAAACCTCCTTGCATTTTCTGGTAAGTTTTAAGGGCTAAGCCATTAACCTCTTACAAGGCTAAATCTATCAAGTTCTCCAGGCTTCCCTCGGTCTGTTCTTGCTTCCCTGATTAAATCCTTTCAGTACTTGGAACTTGCAGGGTAGATTATGTCCTTTATGAATAAACAGATGCTACATGTCCTTACAGACCATCCCCTTTTCCCTTTCCTCTTTATCATATGCTGTTATTTCTTTTGCCTCCTGGCATTCTCCAGCTCTGCCTCCCAAATTTCTCCTTATTTCTCAAGAGAAAAAAAATGTGTCAGCCTTATACAAGCTGATGAGACCAGTAAACTCTCTGTTTGCCTCCTAGGGCAGTGCAGACCCTTACCCACACCCCAGGCTAGGGTCCTGCAGGTGACAGGGGTTCAGAGCCCTGGCTTTGCTGACAGACTTTGGGAATCCTGTCTCAGGACCATTGATCCAGTGCCAGTTCCTGCCTCACTTACATTTTGCTTCTCTTGCTTTGCTGGATGTTTTCCTGTTGTTTTATTTTCCACAGGCATCTGGCAAAAGAAAAACAACCCTGCACCTCATAGACTTTTTAATAATTCATATTTGACTTCCGTTACTGCAAGTTTAATAAACAAGTACTTATTAGAATACAATCATTTCTTCTTAAAGACGGCAGCTTTTAGGAATGAAATCACAATAATTACATCTAAGAATATGTATGAATAACAAACATTCAGTCCTCTTGTTTTTGTTGGTTCCTTCATTTGCATGAAAGCTCTCCCCACTCTCTCCCTCACCTTTGTTTCAATAGAGACTTTGCTTTTAATTGGACTGAAAGTTCGGCTGGGTTCAAACCCCAATTTGTGTGTGAAAAAGCTATACATAGCAACCAGCTCACCCTGGAACCCATTACAGACAACAAGAGGGACCGAAATGAGATTATTCCAAGAGCTCTCTTGCATTCATAGGAAAACAGATTTATTGCACTCACAGAGCTCTCCCAAACAAGGGAGATGAGGGTGATAACATTGAGGTTTCCTAGTTTTTCCTCTTGTGCACAAAGCAGAACCTTGTGAATTTCCAAGCTAATTTCATACCTGAAGAACAGCTTGCCATGCACTGAGACCCTGCTGTCCACATCTACAGACTGGCTTTACTTTAAGCACAGTGAGAAACCAACGTGCTTGTTTCTGCAGCCTCCTCCCTTCAACCCTCCCTCGGGATGCTGTGCCAGCCCTTGTGAAATTCAACCTAGCACTAAACTGAGGCCCCGGAGAACACAGTAGCCTGCACAAAACTAAAATAAACCAGATGTTGTTAAGTGGCCACTACAATAAACACAGCAAGAACCAAGAAAGCGGGATGAAAAGCTCCAGAGAAGGAAAGCTGCACAGCCTCAGCATCATGCTGTAACAAGGTGGATGACCACAGCCCGACTACCTACCCTAGCAAGCACTGCCATCCTCTTCTGGGGTTCTAAGGCAATGTGGGCTCACCACGCAACAGCAGCATGCTGTCTGAAGGACAGACCACACTGTCTGCAGCCTATCCCCTCAGCTGCTCCTTGCCAGGAGGATACAGGCTGCACTTCACTCCAGGGGAGGGGTTTTGTGGTATATTTCACTTTACTAATAGGTATTTTCATAAAGAGCATCTTTCCTGTGCTCCCACTCACAGCAAGAGAATGGAAAAGTGATCCAGATCTTCTAACACTTAATGAGTGCAGTTTCCTAAGAGGAAAAAAGAAACCTCACCTTAAGAAGATAGCAAATTTGTTCAGGGTAGATAGATGGGCTGTAGAGCTGCTAATTGAAACAGAACATGGTGAGAGAACAAGTTTTACTTTCTTAAATGGGAAAAATCCCACCTGTACAAGTCCAAGGCACACATCCTGAGGCTGTGGCTGAATTTTCAAAGGGCAAGTCCTCCACTAAGACTTGCCTTGCTGGTTGCCCTGCAGGGCACCTCACGCTGCCGTCCCAGAAGAGATCCTGAAGTCGTCATCTCCAGGCCCAGATGTGACCCCTCTGATTCAGTCTGCCTTACGGGAGGACATACATTCAACAACAAGACTACAAACAGAGTCCAGGATGAAGGAGCAGCACATAAAGTATAGGTTCTCAGGTTGCCCTTCAAAACAGAAGACCTGCCTTTGGACCACAGAGGCAAACACAACTCCAGCAAAGGTTACTGGTGAAAGGTTTGTGCTCAGAGAGGTCACAAATAGAGGCCAAATGAACCAGGATAAATCTGTAGTGGTTGTGAAAGCATGTTTTACTGACTGCTGTGCAACTATAAGTGCTGACAGTCTGTTGATCCCAAAAGGTTCAGGCCACTAAACGAGTCACAGGAGCCAAGGAGGTTTTCTCTGAAGTCTTACTTCTAGTTGCTTACAAACTCCATCTCTCAAACTAAATGAGCTGAAGCTTGGCTCTCTGCAGATAAAGGTCTTACATTTGCACTCTACCACAAGAGCTCCCAGAGCAGAGAGTAATTCCTCTGCACCACGCAGATTCCTGTAAGAGTTAATCACTGTAAAGCAGAAGAGGTGAAAGTCACTAAAGAAGGCAGCTCCCATTTTTCCTTACAGATTCCACATCTCAAGTCTGTTTATTGGTTTGTTTGTTTTTTTCTAAGAGCAAAATAAAATTAATTGAACATTAGTGCAGCTCACTTCTGCAGTTGAGCATTAAGAGCTGATATAGATTACGGAGCTCTGATCCATATTCTTAATTCACATCTTCTTGCCAACCCGAGAATGGATGTTTGGTGGTGAAACATAACCAAGATGACCATAGTAAATATAGAAGCCTTGACTTCGACAAGGTTAAGGACTCATCAGTTTGCCTTCATTTGGACAGCTCTTATTCCGAAACTAGGAAAGATGTTTTCATTTCACTGTCCACCCTCTGTCTGAACTCAAGAACATTTTATGAGAGCCTGTGACTTCTGTCTTCCACCAACTCCTTCTCCCTGGTGCATTGGCATAGAAACATTCTGGGAAAATGCAAACAAAGGCAAGAAAAAATAATGATCATGTTTGGATCTAACCTAGCTTGGGAGTCCCTGGGATGCGGGGGAATTTGAACTGACCACTCAGCTCTGGCTGTGCAAATAAAAAAAGCCCTGGCTTCTTTTTAAGCTTATTTACGTACAGATCAAACAGACAGACTTCCAAGTGCTTTCATTTAACTTTGATGCCAAACTTTGATGTCTTCACCATTTACAATAATCATTTTTATGTGCATTTAATATTATATTTTGAGTCCAAAATGCTGCACATAAAAAGACCAACTTCATTTGAAACATGCAGCATTTTTGCTATTTGAAAACTCTGCATTTTTAATTTGTTTCTTATCAGCAGAGTAGTTCTGGGCCAAAGAGAACATCAAGTTTTTAATGCCTTTCGGTTGATTTAAATGAATATTTTATGTTTGCACTCAAAAGCGGTGGCTAATAGCAGGGCACTGACATTTTTTCACTCCCTTTCTGTGGCACTCAACATATGCAAAGCAGTGGTTACTTCTCAAATGTTTGGTTCTTTATGCCACAGTGAGTACCCAAAAGATAACATTTCCACACAGTTTAATTCACTTGGATCACAGCTCAAAAGGCCTGTGCCCAAGACAAGGATGAGAGGTACCCTGGCCTTTCAGGGTTAAGATGTAGATGATATTGACCCTCTGCATGTCTTTATGTGCTTGTAAGCCCCATCTTTGCAAAACAACCAAGTAGGGGAGCATTTCTCTCCCCTGTTCTGTATTTCTGTTGAGTTCTCATCCAAGAACTTAGAAAGCCAGAGATAACAGTGAAGCTTTTAATCAAAAGGGGACTGAATGATTTCTATTGCATTTAATAACCACTTCGTCACTGTCACTAGATGAAAGTGCCGTATTGGATTCCATAGCTGACAGCAGCAGGGAGGTAGAAGAGTCTTCAATTAGGAAGCAATACCCCTCTCCTTTTCAAACTGATGGTAAAGTACAGCCTCTGAAGTTACCTTTTCACTGTTGAACACTCCAGATAACTTTCATTTAGGTAGTTCAGAGGCTGGTAGCAATCGAGCACCAGCAGGATGGAGCTCCATTTGTATTTATTGCTGTATTTATCTGAATTGGGATCCCCCAAGGATGAGTGCTGGGACCAGTCCTCTTCAATCTATTCATTAATGACTTTCATGAGGGATTAGAGTGCACTGTCAGCAAGTTTGCTGATGACACAAAGCTGGGTGGTGTCACCGACACCCCAGCAGACTGTGCTGCCATTCAGCGAGACCTGGACAGGCTGGAGAGCTGGGCAGAGAGAAATTGAATGACGTACAACAAGGGTCAGTGTAGAGTCTGCCATCTGGGCAAGAACAACCCAACCCCAGGGAGCAGCATAGGTTGGGGCCTGACCTGTTGGAGAGGAGTGTAGGAGAAAGAGACCTGCGAGGTCCTAGTGGACAGCAGGATGAGTATGAGCCAGCAATGTGCTCTTGTGGCCAAGAGGGCCAACAGCATCCTGGGGTACATCAGAAGGGGGATGGTTAGCAGATCAAGATCCCCCTCTACTCTGCACTAGTGAGGCCGCATCTGGCCAGCTTCCTTATGAGGAAAGGCTGAGGGAGCTGGCTCTCTTGAGCTTGGAGAAGAAGAGGCTGAGCAGTGACCTCATTCATGTCTCTAAATATGTGAGGGGTGGGTGTCAGGAGGATGGAGCCAGGCTCTTCTCAAGGTCACCTAGTGATAGGACAAGGGGCAATGGGTCCAAGCCAGAACAGAGGAGGTTCCATATAAATATCAGAAGGAACTTCTGCCCATGGATCATTGGAACAGGCTGCCCAAGGAGTTGTGGAGTCTCCTACTCTGGAGACATTCAAGACCTGCCTGGATCTGTTACTGTGTGAATTGGTCTAGGTGATCCTGCTGTGGCAGGGGGATTGAACTAGATGATCTTTTGAGGTCCCTTCTGATCCCTAGTGTCACAGTATCACAGTAATGATGAGGTTGAAAAAGACCTTAAAGATCATCCAGTCCAACCTAAAACCAACCAAGTAACCCTAAACATCTGACATCTAGATCATGCCACTCAGCACTTCATCCAGCCTAACCTTAAGCACCTCCAGAGACAGTGACCCAACCACCTCCGTGGGCAGCCTGTTCCAAAACCAGATCACTCTTTCAGTAAAAAACCTCTTCCTAATGTCAAGTCTAATAGTGATTCAGTGATTCTACGAATTAAGATTGGAGTGATGACATGGTCATACTGTCCAGAAATCTTCCAAGGTTCTATTAAGATAACAATGTTCAGTGACTGCTAAGGAAGCTGGGAATCACTTCCAGCAGGCATCTGCTATCTGGAAGATAGTTACTGAGTTCACTTAGTACAACTTAAACACTCAGATTTAGCCTACAGCACTCACTAAATATAAAAATGAACCCTGGGCTTCCAAAAACGAAAAGTACCAGTTAAGCTGGGATTCCTGCCATGCTAGTCCTGTTTAGAGCACAACAACTGAACTTCATCTCACTGAATCAAGAACATACCTTTGGAGTGGGAAGAACAACCCACATATTTACACAATTTACACAGTTTATTAGGGATGGAAGGGGCCTTCAAAGGTCATCATGTCCAACCCTCCTGCTCAAGCAGGATACAAATTACTGAGAAGTGTAACTGCCTAATTCAAACTACACAAAAACCCATCCGGATGGGTCTGAAACATCTCCAGAGAAGCAGACTCCACAACCTCCATGGACAACCAGTTCCAATGTTTAATAACCTTTTACTGTAACAAAGTTTTTCCTCCCATTGAGGAAAACGGGGAGGTGAAACTTCCTGTGATCAAGCTTACATCCATTACCCCTTGTCCTAACTGATGCAATTGAAAAGAGAATTTTTCTTTCTTCTTAGAACTGAGCCCTCAGGGATTTATGGACAGTAATTAAATCCCCTCATAGCTTTCTTTTGTCCAAACTAAAAAGTGCTGATTTTCTTTATTTCTCTTCATAAGGCAGCTGTTTCAGACCTCCAATCATCCTCGTAGCTCTGCATTGAACTCTCTCAATTCTCTCTTTCTCTTGAATTGGGAGGACCAGAACTGGGNACTGATGCAATTGAAAAGAGAATTTTTCTTTCTTCTTAGAACTGAGCCCTCAGGGATTTATGGACAGTAATTAAATCCCCTCATAGCTTTCTTTTGTCCAAACTAAAAAGTGCTGATTTTCTTTATTTCTCTTCATAAGGCAGCTGTTTCAGACCTCCAATCATCCTCGTAGCTCTGCATTGAACTCTCTCAATTCTCTCTTTCTCTTGAATTGGGAGGACCAGAACTGGGCACACTATTCCTGGTGTGGCCTCACTAAAGCAGAATAAAGGAGTAGAACCTCCCTTGATCTGCTAGACACACTCCTCTTGATACATCCCAACACCCTATTTGCCTTCTTGACCACAAGGGCACAGTGCTGACCCATTTTTAGCTTGTTATCTACAAATCCTCCAAGATCCATCTCCCCAGGGGTACTTTCTTGCTGATCACTTACCAACCTGTATTGATGCCTCCCATTATTCCTTCCCAAGTGAAGGACTCTACATTTGTTTCTGTTAAAATGCATTCAATTCCTCTTAGTCCAACTCTCCAGCCTGTCCAAATCTTCTTGAATAGTTAACAGCCACTAGGTAAATCAGCCAATCCACCTAGCTTGGTATAATCAGCAAACATGCTGAGTAGACACTTTATTCCATCATCGATATCATTAATGAAGATATTGAACAGCATCGGACCCAGGACTGATCCCTGGGGGACAACACTAGTTACAGGTCTCCAGCTAGACTCTGCAACATTAATCACCATGCTCTGATCTCCAATTCTTAATCCAATTCACAAACTAATCATTGATTTCACAATTCCTAAGCTTATTTAAGAGGATGTTATGGAGACTGAATCAAAAGCCTTCCTAAAATCAAGGTAGACCACATCAACTGATCTTCCATTATCTACCGGTTTAGTTACAGCATCATAGAAGGCTATTAAATTACTCAAACATGATTTCCCCTTGGTAAGTCCATGCTGGCTACTATTGATTCACCTCAGATTCTTTACATTCTTAGAGATGACCTCTAGAAACAACTGCTCCACCACTTTTCTAGAGATAGAGGTGAGCTTGACTGGTCTGTAGTTGCTTGGGTCTTCCTTTTTGAAAACTGGAGTAACATCAACTTTCCTCCAGTCCTCAGGTACCTCCCTGTTGACCACAAGTTCCCAAAAATGATGGAGAGTGGTTTAGCAACATCAGCCAGTTCACTGGACGTTCTTGAGTGCATCTTGTCAGCCCCCATGGACTTGTTTAAGTTTAAGTTGCACAGTTGATCTTTAACCCATTCCTCATTAACTGTCAGAAAACTGTCTTGGTTTGTACAAGTTCTCTCATCTGTCTTTGGGAGCTGGAATTCAAGAGAGCTACTCATAGGAGTAAAAACCAAAGCAAAAAATTTAAGCACTTCTGCGTTCTCTGTGCTGTCAGTTATCAGGGCTGCCCCCTCATTAAGCAGTGGGCCCATTTTATTTATTCTTTCTTTTACTATTAATATATTTATAAAATCCCTTCTTATTCTCTTTAACTTCCTTAACTAATTTTAACTCTGATAGAGCTTTTTCCCTCCTTATGGCCTTTTTACATGTCCCAGCAATTTCTTTATAAACCTCACATATAACGTGGCCCTTCGTCCACAAACTGTAGGTTTGCCTTTTGCAAGAGACTTCCTTGCAAAGCTCCTTAGTCATCCACATTGGATCCATCTACCCGATTTATTTCACAGTATTGTAACAAACCTTTCTTTTCTTTGCGCTTGCATGTGTACACTGTTAGAGCCGTAAACTTCCCCATGGGCCTGACTGCTCTGAGAATTTAATGGGTACACAAACCATGTTTTTATGTTCCTCAGCTGAAACTACTGCAGTCAACCTGAACAAGCTGTGCAAAGGAGTCAGCAGAAGGTCACCACACGCTTATGCAAAGTCCCCACTGAGCATCTCATGAAGAGAAATTTAGAAACGCTGTGGAAGCAGTAACTCTTCTATCACTTTGGTTAACAGGAAGCAGTCCAACAGCTCAGAGGAGTCAGCAAAGACGCAAGCTCTCAGATTATCCCTGTAACAGCTATCACAGACACAGACAGGCTGTACAAATAAAGCTTGGAAAAGGAGGGAACGTAGAGGAAGAACACAATTACACAGCTGAGTCCCATGCAGCACAGGCTACTGCAGCTTTAGCACCACATTTTTCCAGAAAGAAACCATTTATGCCATTATCCAAGAGTACGGGAGAGAAAGTTTTCCTCTGTAGGGCAGATGAAGGAGGAGGAGAGCACTGGAAGGCAATCATTAGTAAAATAATTGGCTGCCTGCTTCGCACAGTTGCCACAAAATGTTTACGCTGTCAGCGCCATGGATGTGTTGGCTTGCCAAAGTCACAGCTGTGCCAAGAAACTGTCTACCACGGGGACTACTGTTGCATTTCACCTTGTAGGTTTATGATGCACCCCCAGGTCAGTGCCCCTCTTCCCCTGTCATTCCAGGAATCATCTCAAAAACCTCTATTATAAGCCTTCTTCCAAAATCTGGACTCTAGGCACCCACAACTGCTATGAGAAACAAATACAACATAAACAAACCTTCTCTGGAGAAATAGACACTATTTAATAGACTAATAGACACTATACTGTCTGGTAAAGAATCTGAATTAAGTTTGAGGTATTTTTAAAGTAATCATTTGGAAGGTTCTGTGTTAGAGAACAAGAAAATACCAGTTGGTTTTTTTCCTGCTGTAGATAGAAATAAATATTTATATGCTCAGAGACAGTGATAGTGAGTTTATTGTGGGTATAAGTGTCACTTCATGGAAGTATTTTTGTTAGCTTCTCCTCGCCACTTTTCAGCAACAGTAACAAAGCATGGATGCTTTTGCTTTGTATCAAAGAGGATGGACATAGAAAAGAACTCCTAAGAGCTCCAAAAGTGGTTAACTGTGCACAGGCAGTCACTGCAAAGCATCATCAAGAAGTCTCACTTACCTGTGAGAAATCATGAGTAAAGGGTATGGTCTGGAAGGGAACACATGGACCACACAGTAACTTACTCATATACTTGATGTGTAAAGAAAGCTTCTAAGAGCACAAGGCTGAAAGAGGCTGCAGGCTCCCTGCAAGTTCCTGCTGCTCTAAGTTCTGGCAGTGTTGAGCACACTCAGCACGCTCAGGATTTACCTCTAATGGCTATCTGATCCAAAAGCTGAACTGTTAAATGAATCAAATCCCTGCATGCTAGATCAGGACATGAGAAGATTGCCTGCACTGCTAAGAGATGAAGATTATCAAGTGAATAAACCTAGCATGCAATAGATAAAACAAATACCCATTAAAAATATCAATCGCTCAACACTGGGAAGACAAATGCATTCCCAGCAAAATTTCCAGAATATCCAGCATTGAAACAGGGAGACCAGATGAACAATAATTGCTCGACAAGCATCCATTCCCACAAAAGTAGTGAGCACAGGCTCCCTGAAGAGACAGATAATACAAGCAAAAGAAAAATGAAGAGTTTCTCTGCAGCACCTGGGACTTGTTGAGATCAGTTCCAATGAGACTGCCTTGATTTCACAGAGAAACTTTTACCAACTTTTGTAGGTAAGAGAGGTGTAACTGCACCACACTTCTGATCCTTACTCTTGACCCCAGTTAAGCCAAATTAAATCCAAGTTCCACATAATTTTGTCCCTTCCCTTCAATGACTTTGGAAATCACCTTCTCCCTCTAAGGGCACCACAGTTCCATTTGTTTCACACTCAGATCTCTCCAGATATGTCTCAGTCAAGGTGGTGTCATTTGTCTTCCCTCCTTCAACTGTTTCTACCCACATTTCTACATTTACCTAGTGCCTGGGGCTCACACAGAATGAAACTTAGCCAGTGTTATTTAAGAGGTTCCTACCAACGAGGATCTCAGGTGGCTACCCCAATTCACATGGACAGGGCAGTCAAACCAGCTAGAGCATAGACACAAATATACTACTAAAACATCATTGTTCAAGTATAACTTCTACATAGAAGTCATCCATGGTTATAGAACCTTTCCAACTCAAGGGTTGGTATCTCTAGCTTGTCTTTGTCTCACAAGAACCATGTTCTTGTATCACAAGAACAGGTCCCAACTTGGGGCACCTCAGCCTGTGCTCTGAGCCAACACAGTATGAACCCACCCAGGCAGCCTTCAGCTACAACACTAAGTCAAGGAAAACCCTGAACCATCCTTCTACAAGGACCCTGGCTGCTAATGTTGAACTATCTTTCCTTGTCCATTCAAACAGGTTTTTATTCGACAGTGCAACATTTAGATTAACTGAATTAGTGGCACATTCCCAGCTTGAGAGAAACTGAACAGGACTTTTAAGTCTGTAGTGAGAACCAGAATCCTAAGGAAGAGTGAAAGCTAAAGCTGTGCAAGTTATAGTACAGCACAGTGACAGAAGGCAATTAGTTTGTGGAAGGAGAACCACCACAAGGAAGATGTCCCACAGCCATTCTGTACCACAGTAGAGTTCAGTGACACCCTCATTCAGGTGGAAACTAGTGTTTTCTCACTTGCAGACCTACTATGAATTTTCCAGTACACTGCAGGGAATTTAAACCCCAGAAGAGAGAAGATAGCAGGATAAGGCTCATCATTAACAGTCTAATTAGCCATTTGTAGGGGTTTCTGGGTTTATGACAATGCTACCTTCAGAGTTTTAGGACACACACTGTGTGAGAAGAAGTAGGACTTCTGTGCACTCTCTCAAGCTGTTCCATTACACCTGATTTATAGCATGACACTACTTGTTCTAGCCCATAACCTTGAGCTTGTAAACCACACAGGGGAAAATATACTAACTACCAAGTTCATCTTAATGCACTATTGGGAATTTTAAGTAGGGAAAAAAGAAGGCAAGGATTCAGGTGCATCTAGAAGAGCTGGTTTCAACAGCCATCCTTTAATGGCCCAGTGCATTGCACCTCATAGTCCCCTGTTTTCATGTAATTAGAACTTGAATTTATAAGGCCAGCATACAGTAAGGACCTATGTTTGTCTTACTCTGAAGGAGATAATCAATAGGAGAGATGTAGACACATTTCACTGCTTATTACCTGTGCATGTTGATGGAGTTTACCACAACAGCAGGTACAAATGCCTTTAGTTTACTCTTAGCTGGCCTAAGTGTTTGATTAGTAAGAGAAGCCAGAGAATGGTTTGGCAGCTTACCTATTAGGCAAGAAAATTATCATCCACATAACAGAACAATTTCCTCATGGTAAAGGACTCCTCATTAGTGCATACAGAAAAGCAACGAGAGCTGGAACAGGGGTATCACAGGTACTTACTGGAATTCTGATAAGCAGCCTACGACTTCCATGAATATCAGGCTGAATGTGACCAACAGCATGTTCTCATCACAGACACAGCAGCTAACTCCATTCCTGGCTCCATGAAAAGTTTACTCAGACAACCAAGGGAAGTTGTTTCCCTCTCATCAATGCTGGTAAAGCTATATCATATCACCAAGTCCTTTTTTCTGTCCCCACTGCAACAGGGATGTAGAAACCAAAAGATACAGCACAAGGACTAGAGAACTAGATTTGGGAGATGTTGAAAGCAGGTTTGTTTATCCTGCTAAGAAGGTGCTTAGCAGGCTGGGCTGAAGGCAACAGGAGAATTGCAACATGACAGAGAACCACTGTTCTGTTGCCCTGTGCTGCTGAGAAAAACACAACAAAGTACAACCTGGGAGGCTCAGGCTGGGCTTTGTAAGGAATCTGCACAAGCATAGTGTAGCAGTAGTACAGGCTACCAGGGAGGTGGCTGAATTGCCTCCCTCCTTGAAAGAAAAAAGGAACAAATCTAAGTTTGTATATGGCAACTTCACTTTACCACACAAAGCCCGATGGCCCTGCTACTGTCCAACACACTGAAATAGCACCCACAGATGTGGTGGTTATTCAGATGCTCTGACCCACGTTTTGTCTTTAGTTTCAAGAACACTGTTCCAGTGCAATACACTGACTTTCATATTAATTTCCTCAGCTAATACTCTCAAGTGGGTGCCTAATGTGCCCTGTGTAAAGTTACACTCTCCTTGGCTCCTTCTGTTCAATGGCAGCCTGCCCTCTGTATTAGCGTACCGTTTCTCTGAAACAGGAAGAGCATTGATGTTATAGAGCAAATGTATCAGCTAGCCACTTGCTGAACTCTGCCAAAAGATACTTCGTTCCTTACTTCAGTCCATGTACTCAACAGTCAGCTCCTGAAATATTCCCCTCAAGTTATTTTCCCTAGGTAGGGCTCCAGCAAACAGTAATTTACATCATTTTTATTGCTATCACAGCGACACGTTCCTGTTTAATTAGTGATTACATAAATAGTAGTTATTTAATGGCACATGGCTGATGTGTAGCTGGATAGACCAGTCAGCAATAAGTTCCTTCTTTGAAAAGCTAGAAATAGGGGCATTTTCAGCAGGACTATAGCTCATGTGGCACAGAATGTCTCACCTTGTTCCTGTGGTTCACTGTTAACATTAGGAAGTATCACTAGAGCCCTAACAAAATCCACGTCCCAAAAGCAATTTTCAGACCTGATCAAAACCAAAAATCTCTACCTGTCCAGTCATTGTCCATAACACTCACATTTATCTCCAAGGTTTTTGAAGAGGCTGGTGCTTACTTTGCAAGTACATTCATGAGTCTTCCTTTACCTATGATGAACTACCTCCTCAGTAACTGCCCAGGAGCTTTAAAAAGGAAAAAAAGAGCCCCACATCTGAAAAGACATCAAGTTGCCCTACCAAGGTACTTCAACTTTCTCACTTGACACCTTAAAATGTTTATTAACAAGCTCAACAGCAGATTTTGAAGTTTTTCTCAATTAAATCTCACATTGCTGAGCACACCTCACAGTTCTGCTCTCTTCAGATTTCCCTGAAGTCTTACTACATCTTCACGCATACTTGCTCCTTCTCCAGTTCCTATAACATCAGCACATACACACACACGAGTGGTGAGTTCACAGTGCCCTCAGATGTTTCTAATAAAATTAGCATCAAATAAGGCCTAGGTACCTCTCTCCTTCTTTGCTGATGATGGCTTATTTAAGGATTTTCTTTTATTGGAGGTCACAGCAATAAATGATCTTCTGCTAAAGGCTTGTTGCAGTTAGCACAGAATTTCCTGTCTGAATCCATAACAAATGCAGTGTGGAAGTTCTAATTGCCAAGAAAGCATAGTAGAATCAAACCTCCAAATTCTATTTACATATGAAACATGATAGTATAAAGCTGCATGTCTGGATCTTACAGAATTTTAGGATTACTCAGGCAGATTCCCATAGCAGTGTTCTGACACACCTATTGCAGAACCCACTTCAGACTTTCTTGTCCTACCAGGGCAAGGCAGAGATCAAGCCAACTGAAGCCACTCATCTCACCAGATCACCCATCGGTCTACTGTAACACACGTGGCTCCAGGGCTTCCTTAGCCAGCACCGTAAGGATCCACTATCTACTAAAGAATAAGAGGACTGCTGAAAAGTGAACAAAAGTGTTTTGCCACTTACTGTTTTGAGAAAGGAAACAGGAATGACATGCAACAAGCTTGCTTTTTGACTGAAAAAATTTAAAAGCCCAGGCTTGTTTGTTTAAAGGAGTGTCAGGGCCATCTGCTGCACCATAGACAATCTGGAACATAGTCACAGTCACACTCACTCCTTTTCCCAGCTGTAGATTCATACCTAGAGCAACAAGGACAGAATCATGTCTGGAGGTCCAGAAGGAATCCTAAAGCAAAATCTACAGCATGCAGGAGAAACAAATACAGTATTAGAACACCTGGAAGGCAGGTCTTACATGCTTAGATGGCGTGTGTTTGTTAAGCTTGGCTTGTTCTGTGATTCCTCAGTGTTATCTGAGATCACTGAGCCCAAAACAGATTAAGTCATTCAAGTTTGCTACAACTTGTAAGAGATTCAGTATGACAAAAGCGTTTTAACAGCAGCTGGCAGAGCAAAGCACAGCTGTTTATCACAGCACACCAGAAACAGTTCTTCAAACACACATCGGGGACTACAGAGAGACAGTTTTATCAGGAACATACTTTTCAGACAAAAGTTACTAAATCGCGGCTTTAAAGCAAGTTACGTGGCTGTAAGTGCCAGCGTCTGCGGAAAACCAGACTGCAAATAAGCACCCATTAAAGGTACTGAGCCATGCCCACACTTGGAGTCTCACAGTCCCCCAACACTCCACATCATGAGACCCTCTTCTTTTGCAGGCAATTAAACAGCTGTATGTCACCTTCATCAAGTCAGAGTTTGTTTCCCTACAAGAATTGTCCCTTTGCCATCATTCAAATACTAATCAAAGCAGACACGTCAGAAAGGCAACTGCCAGCTGGCGTGCTAGGAAGACCAAAATGAGGTAGGAGATCGATCTCACAGTTCAACTTTCCCAGAATAATAATAAAAAAAACCCCTAAATATTAAACACTTGCATAAACAAGCAACTACTCATTCCCTTTTTGTTTGTGTTCATGATCTCTGCCCATCCAAGCTGAAAATTTGACTGGAGGAAATGATATCCCCCCTACTGACCTGTCTTTTTTTCCTTCAAAGAGGTAATGATGAAAGTGGGGTTATTTTCAGAGAACTGAAGCCTGATTTGTATACACAAGCCATTCCATATTAAATCCATAGAGCATTTTACTTGCCTCAACATTACAAAAGCAATTTGTTTCCAGAGAAAGCAGAATAATTAGTTCACTCTTCACCAAGACAAGCTTTTGTCCATATTGTGCCTGTTACCCATACTGAGCTTCCTTGGAGAACAGACAGGACTCCAGGCACGTATCAGACTATTAATGTCATGGTCAGGATCGAGAACTGAGTTTCAACATTCTCTTAAGTTTTCACTGCCACTTCCTCTCTGATAAACTAAACACTGCCACCTACTGACTGTGAAAACATGAACTTCAAATGATTTTTGTTTGTCACACTCCCAGGAAAAATGCCTGAGATGCACAAGGGCTGTAAGGAAAGAGCATTACAGTCCAGATAAGAAAGTCATAAACTGACGTCTCATGATCTCAGCTTTTACTGTTACTTGTTTTGTTCCACTGTGGTACCTACTGTGATGTCAAATTTTAGTAGTTTTACTCCAAGTCTTGAACAGGAGCAGCAGGCACACATTTTTACAATAGAAGACCCACCCAAACACGACAGGAAGAACTATGAGAACCTTGAGGACAACTGCAGTTCCTTATGATTTTTTGAGCACACACTATGTTCTAGATTTGAGAGTCCAGGGCAGAGCTTGAATACTGTGGTCCAGGTAACTCAGAAAAAAGTCACATCTCCTGCTGCTTTTCCAAGATTTTTTCCGTATCTATTGCTTGAAAAGTAAGAAAACAGACTCTGACCATTCTTGTACCATCTAGCTCCAGCAGCACCAAACATGTAATCAAAACATGATTTTAATTATGCTTTTATACAATTACATTGTCTCACAAGAAACACCTATATAATCACAACAGTTTGTCACAATGTATGAACAATGGTTCTACTCCGCAGCTGCTGCACGTATTCTTTTGCTTGGTCAAAACCAGTCTTTGGTAGCTCTGGAGGAGGAGGAGGACCTTCCACCAACTTCACAAAGTAATGGCACCTGGAGATCCTCATGATGCCAAACATGCCTTTGCCATGGTAACGAATCCGCTTCACATAGTGGCCTCTGCCTGTCAGTGACTCAGCTAAAGGAAAAAGGATGGTAGGAAGAGAACAGACTAGTCAGTCAAGAATAAACCACTACACATCTGCAACTGCACACTGTCTTGCCAGTTTATTTTTCCTGACTGCATATGGAAAGTTAATTCCACTTGGAACTCTCTCACCCATCTTTCTTCTTAGCAGATTATTGCTGTAGAGGAACCTGAGAGTTGAAATAACACTCTTCAGGAACACCAAAAGGGTGAATTTAGAAAGCACGTGAAGCTAAATACATAGCTAAGGATAAATCCAAAGGAAGTGACACTGAGCATTTACTAGGTTTATCTAGCTCTTCTGAGGGTGCTATTAATTCCACTGCTTTTCAGTAGTTTGTGTCATAAATTGCTGTAGAAATCTTACGGACTTTCTCCCTTTATTGCACTCATCACAGGTATTTTCATTATCTACACGTGCAGCACTGCACTAACAGATAAACCACCTTATGGTAAAGGCCTGAAAGGCTACAAAGAATTCTAATCAAACCTGCTCTACAATCCAGGTTCCCTGAAGCTCATGAGGAGCTTAATGACACTTTCAGTGCATTTGAGAAAATGGGAATTTTTTTTCCCTTTGGGTCTAAAACCAGCTAGAAGTAAACACTTCTCAAACATTTTTCTAGGCAAGAAAGTGCTAGTTGTTACTTGTAGTTACTACAAGCTAGCTCCATAATCACCTACGGCAAAGCCTTTTTAGGAAGTCAACTACCAATGTTCATTTACTTTTATGCTGTTTCTTACAGAAATTCAGATTCCAATCCTGCAAATCTAGAAGTACCGGCCACAGACAAAACTTCCACAATCTTAAGTTCACTGACAAGTAATAGCAGCTTGCTTCTTGCCTTGTCTTTCACAATCATGTCAAACATCTTCCTCTTCAGCTCTTTCTGTCCACATGGGAACAGAAATCCCACTTGCAGATGAATGCATCTTAAAAACAACACTTGAAGCAGATGCCAAAGGAATACAAGTCAGACATCAACCATACCAAACTGAGGGCTGAAGGCTCAACCACCACACGAGCTTCAGCAGCGCTACAAGTGGGAAGCACACACCTTTCATGCTTTTGTAAAGGTAAGTTTACCAGAAACTACCCTCTACTCACTTCTGCTGATTGGAAGTAACAAACTCTTAGTAAGAGTTTACTTTTGTAAAGTAGGATGACATTTTGCATCAAAATAGTGGGGGGGAAAACCTACCTATATGTAAATTTGATTTGAATTCCACGTTGTGATTTCTTACTGCCATTTCCTGTGCTTCTAACAGAACCTGTAACAAAAGGAAAAGTAATGGAAACATGGAGTAGGAATTTTAATCAATGCTATTTCTTATCTCTAGATAACATGGAAGAAACTGCAGGTTTGAGTCAGTTACAGAAAAAGTATTCTACAGAGATCAAAACTGTTAAGAGAAACATCTCCTACCTAAGTTATGTTCTCTGCATACAGATTGAAAAAGCTACAGGATAACTTTATCATATTCTGGAAGAAGAAAGGGAGTAGACCAGATGATTCACACCAGCATCTCTCATCCTTCCATCCACAGGCCTTTGTTTAATTAGACATCAGACTAGAAACAAATTCCAAGGTGAGCAGAATGAACTTAGGCCATTCAATATTTCCTGCTAACATATGATGTCTCTTTGTCATTACACTGCCAGAAATCAATGCTTTGGCCAAGGAAAACAGCAGTAATTTGAGAGTCCTAACAACTGCAGGGTATAAAAAGCATTCCTGCCTTTACAGAACTTGGTCCTTTCCTGACAATATCCTTCAGTTCTTGCAATTTTAAAGACTAAAGCACAGAGATGTAGCAGCCAGCAGCTGTCATTGTCAAGGATTCTGCATAATTTACCATGAACTTTAACAAATGTTGTTAGGCAAGGTTCTCACAAGTAATTTATTACTACCACAAGTTAAAACAGCCAACACAAGTGACCTCTGCATATTCTTAAGTCACAACATCACATAACTGCTTCAAAAATATATTGTCTAAATGTGTTCCCAACAGGCTTAGTAGAAACACCTTTAAACTTCTGGTAAGAACCATTGATTTTAAAGTTTTCATGAAAGCAGGAGTATTAAAAGAATGCTACTACGTACCTCCTTGATCACCTTTGCTCCCTTTTTATCACTAAATTCCAGCTGAGCAAGAGCCTGATCAATGGACATCCCTTTTATCTGCAACCAAAGTGTTAAAGTTAACTTCTGCAATTACAAATATTTTCCTTCTCTTATTTATACATTCACAGAAGAGTTCAGGTTGGAAGGGACCTTAAAAATCATCTAGTTCCAACCCACCTGCCATGAGCAGGGTTACCCCCCACTAGACCAGGTTGCTCAAGGCCCCATCCAATCTGACCTTGAACACTTCCAGGGAAGGGGCAGCCACAACCTCCCTGGGCAACCTGGTCCAGTGTCTCAGCACCCTCATTGTGAAGAACTTATTCAGAAGACAGTATTTGAATCATTTTGCTGCTATAATAAAACAAATCAAAATATTGCATTTTTCAGTGTGATAGCTTACACACAGAACTGCAGAGCTAAATACTGAATAGATCTTGACAAAACATCTTTTTCTTAAACAGAAGACCTGCCCACTGCTGTCTTTCAGAGCTCCCTTTGCCATCTACTGCAAGGCACAAAAAAGTGAAAACTCTTCCACAGTGCATAATCTGCATGTGATCCTAGGTACACACGTGAGAGCATAAAGGGATAAAGCAGCTAAACTGAATTACAAACAACTGTTCCCCTGCACAGACACACGCTCTTCCTCAGGACGCTGATTATGCCGTGATTGAACTAGGCTCTTCAGGCAAATACAGCAATTAAGTTTTGTGTTCTAACAAAATACAGTACAAAGTACTTTTTCCTTACCAGTTTTGCCAGATACCACATCTTATCTTTGCTGTATTTTATTTCCCTTCGACAATGGTAGATTTCCTAGGTACAAAAGTTAGTTATTAGAGGTTCAGTAATTTCACTGCAAAAACAAGACTGGAGCACACACATCTATCTGCTCGAAGATCTCTTATTACTAGGAATAAAGACACGACCAGCAATACCATCAGCACACCAAACCAGGTGTGCCTTTCACATATGGAACTGAAAGCATTGAAAAAGGTACCTAACAGACAAATTAACACAATTTTGTGAGCATTAATTTAAAACAGAAGTTCCTGAAAAGGCTAATTGGAAGCTTTTTCATCTTTTCCTTTCCTTTTCCCCCACCCTTTGAAGCAGTCTAAGACCAAAATGCTCATTCAGTCTTATATATTACTCTGCTGTCAAATCAACTTAGTGGGACTGCAACTGAACACTATTACCAGAACCAACCTAATTAGCTCTTCAGAAGTGCAGACGGTTTAAAGTTTGATTGGCATGTGGAGCTGTCTCCAAAGAGCCATTTAACATCATTACTGTACCAACAGGGACCAAAACTAGCTAGTAAACTTTAACATCAATACAAATTTGAGAGAGATGGCATTCTTTGTAAGCAAATTAATAAGAGTTGGTTGATAACTGCATTTTCAGAGACATCACATTAGTCAGCACAGTACACAACACATGATTCTGCATCTGAAGGCGTAAGGTTCACAGAAGTGATAAATGCTCATGGCACACAAAGCACATGTCCAAACACCCTTCTCATTTGAGATGCAAATACTTTACTCTGCTGAGCAGCAGGCCTAGCAGAGGCCACAACATATCAATTCATGATGAAGATCCAATTACAAAAAAGGAATTCCATAATACCACTTCTCAAAAGTAAGGAAATACTGAAGAATTATGCATGAATTTTCCCAGGCTGCCTTATAAAAGGCAGCACCAGTTAGTCACTTCAGTGAGCCAATACACAACAGCTTAAATTAAAAGGCTTCTGTTCAATTAAACTGCACTTCCCAGTTATAATGTGATCAGTTGAAGAGGACAGGAAGAAACAGACATAAACCTGCAGTTAACAACTAACTGCTTATGACTGCATTAAAAATACTTGATCATCTCAGTTATGCCGGCTTTTCCAAAAGTTGTCTCAAACAGCCAGCAGAAGGCCCTATACCAAGCATGCAGGTAATACGATTTTAAATTCTTTGCTACGGATTATGGCTTAGAAAAACACAAGTTACCGTGGCACAGACTGCAGAATCAAATCCACGGCGCACTACAGATAAAATTATTTCCTGAGGAAAAAACCTCCTGCAGTCATACGCCACATCTGACATAACTTTGTATTGATATGGACTGAGAAGTTCTAAACAGAACACAGATATGAGGACACATCCTTGCTAACTTCTGCTCTGTATTTCAGGACATCCACAAGCAGAAGATGTGCTTCTCTGCAGGCAGCATCACACATTAGGTGGGTGATCAACTACAAACAGCTTGTCCATTTCCTAATTACATTGGAACTTCGACTTTCAAAGTTACGTTAGCTTTTACAACATGAGTATCCCAAATTGACTAAAATCTTAAGTGACAAAAGAACAGGCTGTCAAACTAGTGCCTAGTGGAGTCACCCTGACACAGAGACAGTTGATCATAAACAGCTAAACACAAGCAAACAAGGAAATTCACAAGCGTGTCCTTACGGCTGGTCTGCGAGGTTCTCCAGGCAGCTGTGGAGGGTAAACAACCCTATTCTTTTTCTCCCACTTCATAGATTTCTGCAGAGATGTGCCCATGTGGATGCATGACAGGGGAAAAAAACTACCAGCTTGTAACCACCTGCAAGACAAGACCACAGTCTGCTGCCGAACACAAGTTATTTGTCCTACCCAGTTAATCTGGAAATTGTGAACTTACCTGTCTTGATAGGAACTGACATATTTGACTACTCACACAAAGTGAGTAATAGTGAACAGTGCAAATCCTCTACAGATTACGGTGAAAGGCCTTTTAGTTCAACAAGAAGCTTCAGGCTTCCTAACACAAACCATATGTGACATTGGTTCAATGTGACATTCCACATTAAGTGTCCTGTGGGCATCACACGAAGACACAGTCACCAATTTGTTCTTTCATGGGCTCTTCACTCACACAATTTATATCTTTAACAAAATTAGCCAATGCTTATTTGACTTTTACCAACGTTTTAAGCAGAAAATAAATACTTAGTTTTTGAAGGTACTGATCAAAGTTAGAGATGTATACAAATTCTGAAGTTTGCAAGATATTCTAAACTACTTTCAAAATTCAATCAAGTCAGAGTAAAATAGAAAAAGTTCTCTAGTTTTCAGTCATTTCACTTCCTTCAGATTTAGAAAAACAGAGCTAAATTTTGCCCCCTGCTGACTGGATAAAGCAGTACAGGGCAGCCACTTGCAAAGACAAGAGTTAGGTACTGAATTAAGTATGGTCATCCTAATATTAGCAGCATACATTAATCCATTTGACAAACTAGAAAATTGTACGTTTCCTCTGTCTTACAGTAATCCAACCTCGTTCTACTTATCATAACTTGAGAACTAAAATGAAGACAAACACATTGTAAGCAAAAGGAAACTGACAAAGAACAAAGCGAACAAAGCATAAACACAGCACGTTATACAGGTGTTAAGTAAAGGAAACAGAAAAGAAAAAAGCTGAGCACCTCTCTGCACAAACAGATAGCAGGAGACATACAGACTAGAAGAACTGAGTAAAACAGCATTTAACTCTGTTCCAGCACAGGGCAGTAAGCAAAGTATAGCCAACATAACCCGATTTCTTCTTCCTTCGGTGACACAGGGCTCTGCAATTTACCTCCACAGGCTAGCAGAGACCAATGCTCAGCACTTCAAGAGCCCACAGCAGCCTTACACTTGAGATGAGGGTTACAGAGAGCAGCTATAGACATTCTCCAAGCTCAGCCTTTTCTCCAGACTGAAAAGAAAGTCCAGCAACTACAGAAAAGCAACGACTGGGGAAAGCAAGGAGGGGACACCACGGTACTATGACCTGTTCTGCAAAACTACAGGAAATCTGGCGCTCAGAACAGAAATGCCATCATGCCACAGTCTTCAGGTACATGGCATGGCACTACACAAACACAGAACGAACTGTGATCCCTACGGTCCCGGTCCAGGATAAGGAACTACCCCAGCTGACCGAGCCTAAGCCTCGGGACCCCCAACGGGATGCGGGGCGTTACCCGGGCCCAGGGCACGGCCGCACTCACCTCTCTGGCCGCACCCAGCCAAGGAGACGGCTCGCCCAGGTACCTCCTGCAAAGAAAAACTACTGTGAGCACTGAATCAACTAACAAGACCCTCCGCCCCTTCCCCTCAGACCTACCCGCACCCACCACCCAGCGCGCCGCCATTTTCTCCGCCTCGCTTTACGGCAGACGCTCTCATTTGCGACGGCGTGCGCAGCGCTTGGCAGCAGCGGCGTGGGGCGGCTCGGAGCGATGGCGGGTGTGACGGTGCTGCCCGCTTCGCCCAACTGGTACAGCAGCCGCTGCAGTGATGCAAGCAGCGATGACCGCCTCTTCGGCTTCGCGGCCAGGCACCGCATCTGCCTGCTGGACGTCAGCACCTCCGCACCCTCCTTTTACGGTACAGAAGGCTGTGGGAAGCCAGGCCCGTCGTGCCCCTCGCCAGTCCCCATCCTCTACCCTCGCTATAAAGCAGCACCGCATGGCCGTCCGGAGCGTCTCGGGCAAAGAGTGGGGTGGCGGGATCCCCGGGGGAGGAGGGAGGGGGGTATGGGTAGGCCCAGTGCCCCCACGGAGAGGACTTGGCGTTCCACCACCGTGTCTCACTGTCGGTGCAGGGGAGCTTATCGGACACACGAGCAGGATCTCCGGGTTCACGTTCTGCCGGAGCCCCGGGCAGAGCAACCTCTGCGCCAGCTGCTCGGACGACGGGAGCGTCCGGTTGTGGGACACAGAAGCACTGGCATCAGTGGCGGAGCACAGCCTACATCAGGTATTTCCAGCACCAGCATAAAGGGCTTATGGACGGGCTGAGGGCTGTGGGCACTGGACACAGAGACCTTTGAGTCCTTCCAGTCACTCGAACCGAAGGTGAAATTAAACTCCTTGAATGCCTCAGGCAGCGTTTTGTGGCAGCCACAGGTTGTTGCATAACCTTAATGAGTGGTTGATTACTACTGAAGCCTCACTAAGGATGCTCACAGTGTGAACTCACTGCCTTCTAACCTAGCTTGCTTAAAACCTTCTCAGCAAATTGTTCCATGCAGGACAGACTAAGAATGTGCATTTGAACAGTTACTGTCACTTGGGGCAGTGAAAGCAAATGCATTGGTCACCCTAAAGCCCAAAAGAGCTGAAACATTTTGGAACTAATTCAGGAAGTACTGGCAGGTTTTTTCCTGTTGTTCTGTGTTCTGTGACTGTAAAACATGTTTAAACTGTTTCAAATCTTTTCCTTCAGAATGCAATCTCAGCATTGCACTGGTCACCTCTTGTGAAAGATTTGATCGTGTCTGGTGATGAAAAAGGTGTGGTGGTTTGTTACTGGCACAACAGAAGTGACAGCCAGCAGTTCTTCCCAGAGCCTCGCACCATTTTTTGTCTCACTTGTTCTCCACATAACGAAAACCTGGTGGCAATTGGGTAAATATTTATTGTGCTTTTTTTCCCATTCTTCTTTAAGAACCTTTAGGTTTTGCTCCACAGCTGTGAATTTTATTTTAAGAGGCTTTGGTCCTAATGAATTAGTATCAAATGTACCAGTTGCATTTCTTGAAGAGGCAGCTGAAGGTATTGGAGCTCTAACTGACCATTGTACTAGTTTAGTTGCTACTTGTGCTTTGACCTCTCTGTCTGCAGTATGAAGATTGTGAACCTGGTAAATTGAGTCAGATATTACTGTCCACAGATCTCTTAATTGATGTAAGTCTCTGTTTTTAGCTACAAGGATGGCATGGTGGTTATAATTGACATCAGCAGGAAAAGAGAAGTACTTCATCGGCTTAGAGGCCATGATGATGAAATACATTGTCTGGCCTGGTGCCCTGTGCCTGGTGAGGAAAGGTTACCTGCATGGCAAGATGACCTCCAAGGTATGTAGGAAGACATTAATAGTTTGTAAAGTAGTTTTTCATTCATCTAAATGTCCTTCAAGAGAATGTAATTTTTTTATAAAAGTCGGTGAGTAGATAAGCAAAGGTAAATCAAAAGTTCTTATGCAAATCAATATATTTTCAGTTCATTTGTATAAAGCTTCGAATTTTAAAGTATAATAACATGTCTTCAATGGTATTCAGTTATTCCTTCAGAGGAAGGCAAAGCTCCAAATGGGGAGCTGACACATGACACAGCCACCAAGAAAGGTTGTTACCTGGCTTCGGGAAGCAAAGATCAGACCATACGAATTTGGAGCTGTACTAGAGGCAGAAGTAAGTAAGATTAGCGATGTGTGATAACAGTAACAGTGTGGTGGGACAGTTTTCTAACTGCAGCCTTCACTTGCTAACTTGATAGTTTAAAGCATGGGGAGCTTACTTAAAGCTTCAGATTCCAAGGACCTTTTCTTTCAGAATTTGGATGAAGTGGATCTAGATGATCCCTCTTTGTTCCACAGGTGTGATGACTCTGAAGTTGCCACCCATGAAGAGAAGAGGTGGAGCTGTTGATCCCTCTATTAAAGAACGGATTTGGCTGACTGTTCACTGGCCTTCTGGTCGTTCCTCAGAAATTATATCCAGCTCTTTTGGGTAAGTGGGGCACATAGCAGCCTGGGTACCATCACTAACTGCAGATTAATACTTTAACAGAAAGCCAGATAGGAAACTTAAGACACCTCTTTCTTTCCCAGTATCAGTGCAGAGAAGACAAGCCAAGAGTAAAGTGGGAGTTCAGTAGCAGGGAGTTCAGTGTTGACTACTAATCCATACTAGTTGCAGGTTTCAATGTGTTAAGTGTGGATATCATTTGTAGTGGGAGAGTGTGTGTGTCTGTACAGGTATGTGTAGCGTACGTGTGTCTCATTACCTCTGCACTTGCAGTGTGTATAATACAGTCTGTGTACAGCCCACATTATTCTCTTGAAGTGACAGTGAAGTACACACTTGACATTTTGCAGAGGGGAGCTGCTGCTCTGGGATTTGACCCAATCTGGAAAACGCAAATGGACTCTTCTAGGATCTACTGAAGGACAAAATCACTCCCGCATTGTGTTCAATCTGAGTTCTGTGAAGCATCAAGACAAAGAGCTCCTTTTTTCCATTTCAATGGACAGAGATGTAAGAGCCATTCATAAAATTAACGTAAAAATATCTGTACCTGTGATATAGTTTGACCCAGTGATGCTTCTCCTTCTAGGGACACACATTTTCTCTTTAAATGGGTTTATTGCAGCATTTTATAAAATTGTTGCTTAAATTTTTTTTCTGAGCACAGGCTATGTATAGTTTTGTAACTTTATAAGCTTGTGCTCTTACCAGGGTGGAGTGAATGGTTATCACATTCTGGATTTGAATGGTAAGCATTTACTAAGGGAGTTTACCATCTCTTTTTCCTTTATGTTTTGTATTTATAAAGGCTTATTTTTCCTTCTTAAAACAATTTACTTGTACAAACTAAAATACATATTTTTTTAATTTTTTTAACTGCCTTTTACAGGCAGCAGAGTGCCTCCTAGTTTGAAGCCAGAGTATTAAAATAGTTTGGTCCTTTCCATTACATTCTTACAGCTATTGCATCGTTGGAGATAATCCTCTGGGTGCAGAGCAAGCTTTGAATTTTACCTTTTGAGTTTTTCATCTCACTTGTACTTTTTTTCCTTTGTCATACCAGTTACTCTGTTTAACTATTGCTTGGTCTTTAAATGTTCTTCAGGTGAAGTGCTGGGATCTGTCAACTCTGGAATGCAGCTGGACAATGCCCTCACTTGGGGGATTTGTCTATAGTCTTGCCTTCTCCCCTGTGGACACAGGCTGTCTGGCCATCGGTGTGGGAGACAGCATGATCCGCGTGTGGAATACTTTGTCCTTGAACAATATCTATGATGTTAAAACCTTCTGGCAAAGCATAAAGTCCAAGGTTACAGCAGTAAGTATGTTTTTGATTCCCTTTTTTTCCCTTGTGATTTCATCTCATCCCACAATAACTGGTAGGCATAGGGCCTCACATACTTAGAGTAGAGGGACCAAATAAAATGGCTGTAGTTAGAAGCATGGATGTAAGGTTTATTTATCAGTTTCAATTTCTTTCTACTGTTTATTATTTAGAAATAAAGTGACTGTAGCTTGTGTCATGATGGTTCTCTTTCTGTTTTGCTTGCAGTTATCCTGGCATCCAACTAAGGAAGGCTGCTTGGCTTTTGGGACAGATGATGGAAAAGTTGGCATATTTGACACCTTCTCCAGCAAGTAAGAAAATAACTTTCAAATTAATCTGTAGCAGATACTCTGGCATGTTACAACACAAGATGGTGTGGTCTGTCCTAAGGTGTATCTTTACTATTAGTCAAGCATAGGAGTAAAGTAAATCTAGTCAAACACTTGGTTTTCAGTGCATCTTTTCATCATGACTGGTGGCTTCTGAGGTAATGTTAGTCAAACTGATGACTAGAATGACCAGAGATCATTTGTGGAGGACATCTAGCAAGGACCACGTTAGTCAGAAAGATATTTTCAGAGCATGAAGAGCTATGTGCAGGTTATCAGGACCATTTTACTGTGGTTTTACTAGTGTCCTACAGGAAATGTTACAGAAGGCTTGTTTGAGCCATAGTTTCAGTGTGTTAGAGCAGCTGGTGTCTGTTCTCATCACTGGAAATACGTTACTTGCAAGTTTTTGAATGTCTGTTATTTCCCTTTGCTGAAATCTAACTTAATTTCCTTATCTTGCTGCCCAGTGCTAAGAACAAGCCACCTCAGATTTCCAGTACTTACCACAAGAAGACTGTATACACATTAGCCTGGGGGCCTCCAACTCCTCCTCTGACTTCTGGTGAGTCTTCCAACACCTTGTGACAAAGTAGATGATCCAGTAGGTGAGAGTGAAGTATCACAGGTCTGTGTTTACTTCAGGGTATTGCAGACCAGCAGTTGTCCACGTGGGCTCCCTGCAGTAACTATCTTGGATCAAATATGGGTTCTTGTCTTCAGAAGCAAGTTATTTTGAATTGAATCAAACAGAACAGCTCCATTATCTTTTCTTACTCAACTTTAATTTTTTTAACTACCAAACTTGGGAAATTTCAGTGCTTGCAGTGATTGTGCTATGTGTAGAAATTAAAGGTCCTTCCAGAGAATTTGTGATAATTTTTTGCTGCTGAATCACAAAGTATATATAGTCCTTGAAAATAAAGTTTTAGATTATAGTGGGAGAGATTATTTCTGCTAAAACTGATGAAGGACACAGTATATCTTTTTTCCCCTCTGTTGGATAGGAGAAGAACAGCCTTCTGTAACTCTTTATAGTTGTGCTGGAGAAGGTATTGTTTTTCAACACAATCCGTGGAAGCTTGATGGAGAGGCAAATGACATCAACAAAGTCATCCGAGACACTAACTCTATCAAAGTGAGTATGAGGTGTTTTTATGGGTTTGTAGTAACCCCATAGTGATTTTTCCCATCATGATGATTCTCTTAACATGGAAAAAATTAAACTTGCAACCTCCACAGATGAACTTGAGACACTTATTGATTCAAACTATTGAAATAGTTTATGTGTTTGGCTCTGAAAAAGGATCTTTATTTCCCCTTCAATATCAATGTCATTTCTTAGTTGAAAGTACAAAATGAGTTGCTTTAAGTCAGTAAAAATTGACTGAGTCAGTGAATACACTGATTTATATCATCTGGGTTTTGGCTTCTTCCTTGAGCAGAAGACTCGCCGGGGCTTAGGTATCTGAATTGTAATTAGCTTTTATCTGAATTAGAAATAATGCCAAGTAAACTTTGATTTCCTCTGAAAGGTTATAGAATTCACGTGCAATGTTTGGGGCTTTCCAAGAAGCCTAAGGAGAGAAGCATGAAGGTCCCACTTGAATTCAGTCAAACTTCCTTTGAGGCATTTCACTGAACTGATCAGTGATCACTGGTTCTCACGTCAGTTCATTTTGTCTTAATTGTTCAATAGCTTATGTCACTGCTACAAAATGCAGTGGACCCTGTTGTGATTTCCCTTCTGCAGACTGACTGCAACTCTGTCCAGTTGCCAGTTGTGCTCTTTTGAATGCCTGCAAAGAGATCGAAGAGGTTTTGGCAATAATTATGTCTTCTTTCTATAGCACAAGCTGCCTGCACATACAGAGATCAGCTGGAAACCAGATGGAAAACTCTTGGCTCTTGGCAATGAAGATGGGTACGTTCCTCTTGTAGGATAAGGCTCTCTGTGTCCTGGTCCTGACTAGAACCACTGTAACAAAGCACTTAAAGTACAAAAGTACTTTAGTTGCCCTGTTTTGTCTCTGTTCTTCCACTGCCAGAGTATTTGAACTGTGATAATCCAGCATTCCTCACTGTTCAATGGATTAGCTGCTTTTGGCATGGATAATCCACATTATCACGTTAAATTATTGTTCAAGGATCCATTCTAGGTTGAAATGCACTTTTGCTAATGTTCTGAGGGTTTGAGTTGAATCCAGGAAAAAAAATCATGGTTATTCTCTTTCATGGTCATTCTTACACTTGTTCTTACATTTCAGCTCAATTGAAATATTCCAGGCGCCAAACTTGAAGTTGCTCTGCACTATCCAGCAGCATCATAAACTGATTAATGCTATTCGTTGGCATCATGAACATGGGAGCCAACCAGAGCTGAGCTACTTGATAGCTTCAGGCTCAATCAATGCTACCATTTACGTGCATAACCTGAAGAATGTCATAGGTAACGGTTTGTAGATCACATTCCAAGTCTTGACATCTTGTTCTGGTTTATTCCTGGTGTGTCTTTTCTGGCCATACTTGATCCTTTTCTGGTTTTTCTTTCAGAGAACGCTTCAGAAAGTCCTTTGACAATAACAGAGCCTTTTCGAACCCTGGCTGGGCACACAGCTAAAATCACAAGCCTTTCTTGGAGTCCCCACCATGAGGGAAGATTGGTATCTGCTTGCTATGATGGCACTGCACAGGTACAGTTTCACAGACACTCTAAACTGTATTTTCATTTCAAGTCATCTAGTTTTTTTTAGAATCAAGCTGTTGTTCAAATATATTGGTGCAAACAAAAGAAGTCCTGACTTTCCTCTGTTTGCAAGTTGGTGTCTGAAATATCTGTGCAAATATCATAAAAGAGATCTGTACAAGTGCAAACTACTGAAGGGAAAACACAGAGTATTATGGGAAGATGAGACTTCCCGAGTAATAGTATTTCTTTCTTGTTCATAAGGTATGGGATGTTATGAAGGAAGAGCCACTCTGCAACTACCGCGGACACCAGGGCCGGTTACTGAGTGTTCAGTGGTCACCAGTGGATTCAGATTCTGTTTATACAGGAGCAGATGATTTTTCAGTTCATAAATGGCAGATCTCAAAGCAGGAGCATACAAGGCCTCCTCAGGGTAAGTATATTCAAAGACAAGATGCTTTCCTGAAGATTATGTTGGAGATGGGAAATCGAGTTGCCATGTTGAAATGTTACACACTCTTATATTGCATTTGTATCAACTTACTTGGAAATTAAATGTTGTTCTTAAGAGTCATCTAATACACTGAAAACCTTTTATAAGTCATGTCAGCTAACTTCTACAACCTTTTACAGGCAAAAAGAGTATAGAGTTAGAGAAAAAAAGAAGTCTACAACCAAAAGTCAAAGCCAAGAAGAAAAAAAAGCCTGCAGAAAAGAGTTCAGACAAGCAGGATTCAAACAATGCTGTGAATGGAGATGAGAATGTGAAGGAAATGTTGCCAGAGGAAAATGGAGTGTCGGACCATGAAGGAGAAGAAGAAGCTCAAGAGGCTAAGTTGCCTAATAAAGTCTCCATGACTGGTAATAATCAAATCATTTTAGTTCAGTAGTTCCCAGACTGTCTAGTCCTCAGAGCATCACTAAATGTAATGTGTTTTCTCCTTTTTTTAATCACTGAACCTCACAGTGTCTGAGGAGAAATCTTCATCCGCATATGATTATTCTTCATTGAGATTCTCAAAGCCTTTTGTGACCCAGAAAGCCATCCCTGTAAGAAAGGATACACTCAAAGAGAAACCAGGTTAGTATGGTTCAGGGACTTTTACCAGTCCTGTGTCAAGGCAGAGTTTCTTCTTTCAAGCTTCTGTTTCAGTGCAGCTTCCCTTCATAATGCCAGAGGAAGAAGAGCATATCGTTAAAGCTTCTTAAACTTATGTTGCTGCTGCTTTTTATTTGCCAGGCTTGTCAGGGCGAGTGGGTGGTTGTTTAATGTGCATTTAGATATAGTGTCTTTTCATTGCTAGTTTCCTTTCAGGCGAGACCGGTAGTAGAATACACAAAGTGATCAATAATCAGAAGTCAGAGTTGTCATAACAGAGTAACATATTGCACCTGAGCACTGGGGGTTTATTTCCTGTGTGAGGAAGAGCAGGTTTTGGAATACACTGGAGAGGTCTCCTGTAGGAGACTCTTGCAACTACTATGCAGCAGGAACTAAAATGTGTGATTTATTCTTTTTCAGCTCCTGATACCTCTTTGAAGAAGAAGAAGCCTCGTTCTATTTTGCCCTTCAGCACATTCATGGATCACAGATCAAAAGATGAATTGTTTCAGGACTGCTTAAGGCTGGCTACATGTCTGAAAAGCAAAGGTATCAGTCTTTACCTAAAATACCTGGGGGGTAGGAGCTCTGAAGTAGTCAGAGGCATGTGTCCAAGGACTTGACTTTACTGCTAGGCATTATGTTGTGTTAAATTCTTACCTTTATCAAAGTGTGTGATGAGTTGTGGGCTCTTAATAGAACTCCTCTTGTAGTGTTTGAACACTGTGCAGCCACTCCAGACAGGTTTTCAGTAGGATCCTGTGTTGTGGAGGTAGGACAGAACTGCCTGCCTACATGCAAAGTGTTTTTCAACTTCACAAGTATAATATGGGCAGGAGAAAATACACCATGAGGGAGATGTTTGTGTTCTTATGGTATTGTTCCTTACAGCATGCAAAGGAACATACTTTGTTTGACTTATTCTGCACACAGTCCTTATCACCAAACTGAGATGCAAGTTCTAACTGTTGATCTGCAAACTGTTAAAATCTGCGATAGAGGAAAGAAAGCAGGAGATGTGTTTGCCAGCAGTTGAGGGGTGCAGTGACTTGGCAGCTCCTAGTATTGTACCAAATATTTAGTATTCACTCTTTCTGTCTTGTTTAGATACTAGTGAAGATGTGTCCCCTGACCTCGAGGATCGCATCCACTTGGGGCTGTTCACAGACAGGGCTTCTCTGCACAAAATGATTGATGTGGAAGGTAGGTGCAGTGATGAATCCGTTTGGACAGTATGTCTACTGCAACTATTACATCAAAGGAGAAAACAGATTGGGAAAACTGCTTGAATTTTTCTTTACTGTGGATTGAAGTGCAGGATTAAGAACGTAGGTCTGTGTGAAAAGAAAAGATTTTTTTCCAAAATAGCTTTTACATCTTTCATATGCAAACCAGCAATACCTGAAGCTTGAATAATCTCACTTTTGCCAAGGTACTTCACTATGGCAGATAATGCTGTTGCATCTGTGCTGACAGGCAGTGTGTTTTCTTCCAACAGGAAAACAGCACTTGGAGAATGGGCATCCAGAGCTCTTTCAGCAGCTCATGTTGTGGAAAGGAGATATGAAGGGTGTCCTCCAGGCTGCTGCTGAGAGAGGAGAGCTAACAGACCAGCTGGTAGCAATCTCACCCATGGGTAGGTCAATTTTTGTAACACACAAGGTGCTAAGAATGTCCTCTGTGGAATTGCTTTGAGTTGGAAACTCATGGTTATTCCAGAGTGGAAGGAAGTTGCTGCCTGATAACAATAATCAAGGACAAGACATGTCCTAATTATGGGAAGACTGGGATGTTGCAAGAAGTACCCTTACGCAGGGATAGTGGGAAAGAGAGTGTTATCCTTTAGGACTTTTTGAAGGAGCAAGCCCATTCTTCCAAGCACAAAATTGGGTCTCTGTACAGTGTAGCAGTTCTTCCAGCTTGCTGTTGGTTTAAGTGGACTTACAAGTTATTTTACTTGTAGTAAAGTCCTACAGTGATGTTCAAGCCCTGTAGCTTTGCCCCAGTTTGTTTCCTTAGTGGTACCTATTGGTATGGTTAAGAAACAAGAAACTAATATGGAGAAGAGAAGAGGTACATGCTGAAGAAACTAGTGACAATGTTGCCCTACAGGAGTTCTTCCACTTTTAAAACGTGACTTGCTTTCTCTTGCAGTTGGGTATCAGGCCTGGGTCTGGACAGTAGAAGCCTTTGCGAAGCAGCTGTGTTTTCAGGAGCAGTATGTTAAGGCTGCCTCCCATCTGCTGTCCATTCATAAAGTGTATGAGGCCATCGATCTCCTGAAAGTGAACCACTTTTACAGGTTACTGTGTATTTATGTTTAGGTTTTGTTCTTCTCTAGTGGGGTGGATTTGGCATTTTGGTCCACCTACTGTTCATAATTAACTTTTCTATCTGATTTCTCTTACATGCATTAGGGAAGCAATTGTAATTGCTAAGGCCAGGTTGCGTCCAGATGATCCAATTCTGAAGGATCTCTACACCGGTTGGGCAGCTCTGTTAGAGAAAGATGGTCATTATTCCATGGCTGCCAAATGGTGAGTGTTGCTGAGAAGACAGAATTGGTTTCATGTCTGAAACAAAGTTGGTCTTGGTTTTGTAGCAGCTGAATCCTGTTAACTGCTTTGGTCATGAATTATCTCAGGTGCTTTCTGAGCTTGATCTCACTAGACTCCCTCCAGAAGCTTCGGAGGGCAGTTTGAAGCAGAAGGTCCAAATGCCATTCTACAGTAGAGCCCTCTCTTTCACAGGCATTACTAGAAGGCTATTACGAGGCTTTGTGACTTTCCATTTGTAGTTCTGCATGACATCAGGCACCCTGGATTGAGCACACTTTGGTAACGCAAACCGATGAAAGCTCTGAGGTCCTGGGGAAAATCCAGGTTTATCTTCATGGGTGTTCGTGCTGTTGCGTGGCAATACAACTGAAAAGCTGTGTTCTTAGTACTAATCGGGTCAATTTGCATTTATCTCTTTTCAGTTACTTGGGAGCATCATCACCTTATGATGCAGTTAAGGTGTTGGCAAAAAAGGGGGATGTGACATCCCTTAAAACTGCTGCTGAGATTGCACTGATATCTGGAGAGGAAGAGTTGTCAGCAACTTTGTCTTTCAGATGTGCCCAAGACCTGCTGATATCCAGGAACTGGGTGGGAACCCAAGAAGTCCTTCAACAACATAAAACTTTATTTGTGAGTCTGGTCGTTTATGCTTGCTTTAGCATCATCTCTCTCCAGATTAACCATGTTCATAGTGCTCATGTAGTCCTTTGAACTGGCTTTGCCTCAAAATATTTCCAAAAATTCATTGCATTGACCCTGTGATATTATAGTGCCTTTGCAGAGGCAAAGGGCCTGTGGAGGGTGGGGGACATAAGCTCTACACTGGTTATATGAAAGTCGGTTGAGAAAAGTGGGATTTGTTTAAGTGTTTTACTGATCATAAGAAGATGAGGAGACAACTATTTGCTGTTTAGCTTAAAGGAACAGATGAATTAACTGTAAATCCATCTGCTGGAGGCTTAATCCAGAAATGGTTTTGTGTGGACTGAGAAGCAGGAGGCTATCTTAGTTTGTTCTGACATTTCCTTCCAGCCTTAGTCCTTTGGCAGCTGCAGTTGTGAAGTAGTCTGTGACCAACAAGCTGCTGCTGGCCACAATACTCTTATATTCATCTGCCTGCTGTACTCAGTCAGACTGGTTTTCTTTAGCAGCAGCTCAGTTTGTTTGTTTCTCTTGTTAAAGGGACAGAGACTTGTTTTCTGCCTTAATGAACTGCTTTGCAAGTGCCTTAGTGAAAGAAATCCCTGTGGCAGAAAGAGCCCGGTACCTCCCTGTTACCACAGCTGGCAGCTGAACAGAGAAGCTTCATTTTTTGACATGGTGATAGAAGTATGGCAGAGTGTATTTGGTGTGGACAGCGCTGAACAAGCCACATGTGCACGGGAGCAGCTGCGCAGTATTGAGCATCCTCCTTCTACTAGCAACACACATCCAAAGCAGGTATGTGCATTTATTTGCACTAAGCCCTATTATGGCATTAACAGTAAAACACAGCCACTGTTTAGAGATTGGGGGTACTAATGGACAGTAAACTTGGCATGAGTTAGCAGTGTGCCCAGGTGGCCAAGAAGGCTAATGGTATCCTGGCCTGTATCAAGTGGTGTGGCCAGCAGGGAGAGGGAGGTTATCCTTCCCCTGTATTCGGCACTGGTTAGACAGCACCTGGAGTATTGTGTTCAGTTCTGGGCCTCTCAGTTTAGGAAGGATGTCGAGGTGCTAGAACGAGTCCAGAGAAGAGAGCAACTAGAATGGTAAAGGGGCTGGAAGGTCAGCCCTACGAGGAGAGGCTGATGGAGCTGGGTCTGTTTAGCCTGGAAAAGAGGAGACTCAGGGGTGACCTTGTCACTGTCTATAACTACCTTTTAGGTAGTTATAGTCAGGCAGGGGTCGGTCTTTTCTCCCTTGACATTAGGAAAAGGTTTTTCACTGAAAGAGTGATCCGATTTTGGAACAGGCTGCCCACACAAGTGGTCAAGTCACTGTCTCTGGAGGTGTTCAAGGCTAGCCTGGATGAAGTGCTGAGTGGCATGATCTAGATGTTAGATTTACTTGGTTGGTTTTAGTTGGACTGGATGATCTTTAAGGTCTTTTCCAGCTTCATCATTACTGTGATCACTGTGAATTAGTGTTTTGCCAGCCACTCTGAGGGAACTGATGTCTGCCCTGACATCTGGTGTGCTCAGACTTCTCATTTGTTCAGTAGGACACATGCTGCTCATTATCCTCTTGCAAAGAACATAGAAGTGTTCTGTCTCCTGCACGAAGGAAACTGTATATTGTGCTGTTGTTAAACCACATGCCTCTGGGCTCTTGCACAGTGATTGTAAGTTCTGAGTAATTTGTACTACACAGTAAAACCACTAATCTTGCTCTGTGCTGCTGCTTGTTAGGTGCTCTTCCATATTTCCCATGACCTGACCCTTGCAGCCCTGAGCTATCAGACTGCTACCTGGGATGAGGCAGTGAAAAGTATTGTGGGAGCTGTGACCCGCAGTTATGATGCTGGTAATATCACTCTGATGCAAGATATTTGTAGTATTATCCTCCCTGAAGGTAAGTTTCTTCTTGTGTATCTCCTGGCACTGACAGGCAAGGGTAATCTTGCACAGTTAGTGTGCAACAGTTGTGTGTCTGTTAGTGGTACTCGTATACATGGAAACCTGTGAAACTGGGCTCTTCCCAATGGTGGAATTTTGTGTCACAATGTCAGCTCAACAGTTTTGGCTGGGGTGGATGATGCAGGAGACTGAGCAAATTCTGTTTTATAAGGGAGGTGTGACACTGGAAAGCTTTGTTCATCTCAGGGTTCCACAGCACTCCAGCCAGCCCTTCCCTCCATTCTCTGTGCAGTATTTCACCACATTTATTGTGCAGCTCATGATCACATGAATAACGTAGCTTGGGACCATGGAATTTTTCTGTAGGAGATCAGAATATGTGGTCTCATACTAGGTAGAAGACTGATGTGTTTAAAAAGAGGCCAAAGCTAGCTGTCTTTGCTTTCCTGCTCCTGCAGCTTCTGAGGGAATTTCTAGTTTGCGTCTGCAGGATAGCTGTTCATTTACCAGATGCGGTCCTTTCCTTTGGAAATCCCTATATATGATGTTTAATTCTTTTTTTCATGATTAGGATGTGACAACCTGAAACACAAACTGGACAGCACTAATTCTGAGAGTATGGATGCTTGCAGAAGTTTAGAGGGCTTTGTGGCATATGGGCTGCTGTATGATCTGTGGTGGAAACCACCCAAAGACTCTCTTATCTTGCAAAAGGCTTTTGTGGATTCTGCACTGTGTCTGAGTGAGCAGACAACTCCTGAGAAGAGCTGCATTTCTGTTCACTCCTCCTCTGAAGAAAGCCCTGATCAGACAACAGCTGAGATGGATGAAAACCTTTGCAATACAACTGAAGCTCATACACATGAGACAGAAAGTGACTTGAGTCCTAGCGCAATCGATTTGGTAGACAGGCACTCACAACTGAATACCTGCAAAGTGCTTCTTACTGAAGAGTTTGCTGCTTTACAGAACACCCAGCGAGATATAGCTGAGGTCCAGCAGGTGTTAGCAGATATGATCCGGCAGCATCAGCAGCAGAGGAACAGCCTCCAGGAAAACACAAATGGAACCACCCAGGAAAGCAACCTGCAGCAGAATTCAGTGACTGAATCAGACAAGCCAGGCTCTGCCAGCAACCAGACGAACTGGTAAGTTTGAGAACATGAATCACCCGATGGAAAATCATTTGCTTTTTCATGTGTTTGGGCAGCAAATTTCTTACTCAGCTCAGATTGCCTCTAATCTCAAACCTGTCACCCAGAGCCACTTCAACATACAGATCAAGGCTTGCATTTTCCTTGGGCTGAACTCTCATGTGCATCAATCTAGTACAGCTCAGTAACAGCCTGATACACAGGGCAGCTAGAAAAGGAGAAGCATGATCTAAGAGGTCTGGCTCTGTGCTGAGCAATGGTCTGGGCCCTTGACAAGAAGGAGCTAGAGTGTGTAATGCTTGCCCAGCAATCTTCTGTGCACCCCATACAGGAGAGAAGTTATGCAGTCATGCAAACAAAACTTATTCATAACATCTGCTCTCTTCACAGTAAAGATGAAGTAAAGGAACCGATTACGCTCCCTGAGCTAACAAAGCAGCTTCTAAAAGCAAAGCAGAAACTGGCGGAATTTCCTGACAATTTAAAGGTAAGTTTTTCAGAACGACACTGCCTCTTCTGAGAAAAGACAATCTTTTGCTAAGGGCAGCCTCATTACAGAATTATTTTCATACAAAAAGAGCAACTTTCTCTGTGGTCCCATAGCAATTTTTAGAGAGAACAGGCACTTGGTATCAGGGTGATATATTCCTTTCAAGCGTAACCTTCTCCGTGCTTTTGGAAACTCTAAAGCACCTGCATGGGAGAAATTAACAAGATACTCTGTATAAATTTCTCCCATGCATATTAAAATTAACCCCTTGCTACTTAGAATTAAGCATGGAAAACCATTCTCATTAACAGTAAAATCAGAAATGTAAAGTTTAGAAACTTAGGAGCTGCAGAAACTACATATCACATGTCTGAAAACTGTTTCCTAGTGTGTCTTGTTCTGTCTGCCCTCTAGTTCTTAACACAAAGATAAAGATGATAACGGCAATTGTGCAAGAGGGAATAAATCGGTTAAACATGAGCTATAAATTGGTTAAACATGAGCTAATGCATTTTTTTCCCGAGTGCATCAGTAATGACTGTCTGTTCCAAATATACACTGTGCAGCAGTGTCTTCACAGAGCTGTGTGCCTAAACATGCTGTTAATTGAACAATTAGTATTGAAAGACTTGAACTCACCTCATGTTCATTTTTTTGCAGGTCTTCCCATTCCCCGACGTGCTGGAATGCTGCCTTGTGTTCCTCCACATGGGCTCCCAGTGCCCTCCCAAGCTACACAAGCTGGCACTGGATATCCTTGGGAAACACGGTACTGCTGATACTTACAAAAAGGCTGGCAGGAGGTTCTTGACATGACGTTTTGAGAACAAACTCTACTTTGAGCTGCTTACACCTACTTAACACCCAGGCTGTTCTTTCATCAAGTGAAGGCTTGTTTTGATGGCTGGTTGTGGATAAAACCACAAGAAGTCAGGTTTATATACGGACTCACTTGAGTCATTAACTACTACTTAACGAGATTGTGTTAGAAAATTGGAAACAGTTGTTTCTGGCCTTGAACTGTACACAGGAGTTTTGTATAGTTTGGGTTTTTTTATTTGTTAGCAGCTATACTAGTGAAAGCTCTTGCAAATTACATGCAAGAGAAACAGTTTTGAGCACCTCCGTCAGTCTTTCAGCAGAGGAAGAATAGTAGCTGCCCTCAGGAAAAACAGTGGTTTCTGTAAGCAAACTGACCCTTAAGCCAGTACTGTTCTTAAAATCAATGCAAGTTTATCTTCCTTCTCTTAAGACCGTTAGTCTTCAACCACCATGAATTGGCATTTAATTTGGACAGAAATAAATGTCTATCCAGGGCAAACGCATTAAAAACAAGCCTTGGTTGTGTTTTGTTGTGGGAGGTCTTTTTGTTGCTACATGTACTGCATACATCAACTTCAATACATAAAACAAGTGTGGGCTAGGACTTCGCTTTACACAGTGAGGTCACCTCTACAACACAAAAGGGAGGGCATGATCGTTTCTGTTTCCAGCCACATCATCTCCAAGGTATGCCTGCTTTTGGGAACATCAATGGCTGAACAAACTGCTTTTGCTGCAGCCACAGTATAGTTGAGGTACTGTGAAGCTCTGGAAAAGCTGCTATTGTAGAAGTAACAAGATTCTAGAGCCTGGACATGGAACATTTTGACCAGTTTTATAGCTTAAAGGCTTTGCTTGTCTTTTTATAAAAAGACTCTTCCTAAGAAAAGAACGAGGCTGCAGAAGCCTCAGAGAACATGACAGCAATCATAGTAATTCATAGCAGCAAGATTTTAAATACTTAAAGTGGTAAGGTGGTGCAGATCACGAATGGAGAAAGCTTGTAAGTACTGTAACAATTACTGGAAGAGGGATTTATTTTGTTAGATCATGACCTGTTCCAGATTGTGCCAGGCAACCTCTAACCGGTGGAAAAGCAGGAGGTGAAGGACAGGGGTTTGTACCAAAAGAAAAGTTTCCTCCGCAGCTGTTTCAATCTGGTGACCTGTTAACGGCAACTGAACATGCTACGTTTTGCACGGAAAACCAGAAGGGGGAGCTAGTACTTAACCAAAGAGCCCTCCTTCGCCTCTAAGTAGAGAGTTAGATGGAGCAGGAAAACTTCCCACAAAAGAGATGGGCAAAAGGCATTTGTCACTTCATGTGGCTGTGCTGCATGGAAATATTCCCCAGTGCTGCCAGCTGTGCCGAGAGATGAGCAGAAAGAGAAAACACATCCCCCAGCGAGACCTTCAGCTCAATTTTTGTCTACCACTAAAGCTCAAAAGCCCATTTGACTAAGAACTTCCCCAGTAACTCATCATAAATTGTCCAATGCAGAAACTTTGGCATCTTTGGACATGTAATGCTCAAGTTCAGATTCTAAAATCCAGAGTTCAGAAATTTCAGTGGTTGATGGAAAATCCAAAACAAGGCCTGGTTTAAAGAAATTTATTTTACAAAAATTAAAAACTAGTAGTATTTACAAGCATTTTAAATACCAGCTCTAAACCTCAGGTCCTGATAACGGATTGTTTAAGCTTGTTTAAAATGCAAGACAAAGTCCTAAATTTTTAAGTTTGCCATGTCCAAAACGGTTTTTGGTTGTTTTTTTTTCCTTTTTAAGTTTTTTTAAGAAATGTCATTACAGAGCTGTTGAGGAAAAAAATAGCTCATTTTTTAAAAAGTTAGAATCAGGTTGTTCTTCCATCCTCTTAATTACTTTTCAGATGTTTTATAATGAAGGGAAATGAAGCTGTTTTGTCTGATGTTAAGCATATAGTAAAGTTAGGGGCTGGAGAAGCAGAGGGGCAAGAAGAGAAACAAAGATCCATCTGCTGTACTACTTATGTTGCAAGAATAAAATTTTTAGCTTAAGTTGAAGAAAACTGAAGTCAGAGCATTGTTCCAATCCCTTGTCAAAGGTGAACTTACAGGCCTCTTAGCTATTTCCAGAACAGTTTATTAATACCCGTAAGAACTAAGCTGAGGCTTAGTATGGGTCAAACCTGTACTGACCATACAGAATTAGAAATTACAGGGAGCTGATCAAATCAGCTCCAGTAATCTCAATTTCCATTGTTAACGCGAGTGTCTGAATATTTTTAGCCGCAAGGGTCGTTTTTAATGTCATCTGTTCCCAAACCTCTGCAGTGATCAAAGGGAGCAATTTCCACAGACTATGCAAAGATAAAATAAGCAAAACATGAAGTGAAGCAATCACCCTCACAACATGCAGAAGTTTTAAAATAAGCTTTATAAAGCACAATTTGCAAATCTGTGTGCAAGTCTGTGTCCATTTCCACTGGCTTTCAACTCTACTAAATAGGCTACCATTAAGTCTTCCTTGCAGATTCTGTACAGTATAAAGAGGAGAGAAAAAAAAACAGAGGTATACACAGTAGGTTGTGTCTTTTGCCCTTGGTATTAAAAAGATGGCAAACCACAAATGCTGGCATTAGGAATTCAGTCAGTTCTGCTGGGTTTCAAATGAAGATGCAGTTCCTCAGCAAAACTGCAGGCTGTACACTGTAGATGCCTTTTGTTTGAGATACTATTAGGGAAAATGGTTGAGGACAGCAGCTGCCAATATGGTAACCACATTGTGCTGAGCAGTGCCGCTTATCACTGCTGCATGTTGTTGATAATAGCCAGAATGCTCATTTTCTCTTGGGCAGAGTCCACATCTTCATTTTGTTTCTGAGCCACTCCAGTGCCAAGGCCATACAGCCGCCCACAATACTTTGCGTCATCAATTGTATCCTCAAAAAACAACTGCAGATTGGAAAAAGAGAAAAGAAATGGGCATTGTTTAACCATGCTGTAACTCAGAAAGCACCTACAGTCAATTAAACAGTTCCTTTGAAGTCAGCCACTTCTAAGATGCAGCCTGTGAACTCATTAAGCATGTGAAGGAGGAATAAGCAGCAGACGTTTCTGCTAATACTAACAATTCCTATTACTGGCAATTTTAAGTGTGATGGCCACAAGGCTCCCAAAACCAAAAATCACATTGTGCACGTTGACATTTACAAATAGGAACAGTGCAGCACCTCTTTCATTCTGAAGAATGCCATTCCCGTGAGAAGAGAGTCTGATCCTGCCTGGTGCTGCCGTCCAATTCGCTGTAAATCCAGCTGATCTGCCACTTCTTGAAGGCCACCCTGCAACAAGAAGAGAACAGGCTATGGTTTGGAAGACCCATTTCTTATCAAAATGGCCACGCTGCTCTGAATTGTGAGCGCAAACACTGGCCATGCTGGATCTATGCAGGTTCCAGCAGTGTAAACACAAGAGCTGTGAGTTAAACAGCGGTAAACATTGTTCAAAAATGCATAAATGCACTTCTCAAATTTAGGAACCTCTTTCCTGCTGCAGTTACTTGAGATAAGTGTGGGTACATTCATAAGTTACAAATGCTGGACCTTTACTCAACTGAAGCCATGATTCAGTAGATAAAATTACTTCCGACCCTCTGAGTGTCTACCAGTTAATCCAGTCATGTAGTAGCTCATGTAAGCAGCAGCACTCCGCCTTGCAGAGGAAGATAAGCATGCTGAATTCTAATTAGCCTCTTGAATTACTGATACACAAACCGGAAGGAAGGTTATAGGAATGTCCCCTGTGTCATGTACTTATCAATAAGTTAAAACTGGGGAGGCAGCATCTGTTAGACACAACTCAGTCACAGGTGCCAGTGTGTGACTACTAGTTGTCTCACGTGTTCTGGTTTTAGGACATGGTATGTGCAGCAGTTCTGTCACTGGGCTTATTGTACAATTACAGTGGTGATGCCCATCTATCGCTTGCTTGCTGGGCAGATGAAAGTACCTTGAGGTTTTTGCAGCTCTTCATTAAGTACTTTACATCATAGATGGATGGGAAGAAAAGGTTCAAGATGTGGAAAAATTCATGTTCCTCTTCTGGTAACCTAGAATCTGTCAACAACTTCACCATGTAGCCAAAGTCATAACCACTGGAAACAAAAACAAAACGGGTAAGGGGGCAACACCTATACTCAGTTGGTACCGTTAACTATTTTTCAGCAGAGCTTTACATACTATAGCTTTCAAATCTCTAACTTTTTCTGACATTCATAGAACTCCTCTGTATCTGAGACAGAGCTCATCCTGATCACCTGTCAGTGCAGGACTTTCAGTGCTCCCTGGGGGCCACCCCTAACCTCCTGCAGAACAGCCAAGGTCCTGGGAAGTAGCTGCTTCCATCACCTCCCCCTCCCTCAAGTCCTATTACTGGGATAATATCAAGGACCAGACAACTTTGTAATCAGATTGCTTAAAACTTGATGAGAAGGACACCTGAACCACGCAGACTGGATTTCCCTTGTGTAAACACCAGACAGAAATTTACACCAATACTGGGAGGAAGAAACAAACCCTTTACTTTACACTGCACAGGAGTTACTTAGTGCAGAAACCACATTTCAACTCACTGATTACTTAAATCCGTAGAGGAAGATGTAACAGTGAGAGGATTTGCACACAATGCATGCACAAAGTTCAGCCCACAGAAAGAGCTAGTACAAAATGGAAGTGCTAAATGACCTTACTTCTTAAACTTGGCCTTTGTATCTTTAGGCTTATTTTAAGAAGGGAAGAGCTGCTAATTCTTCTTAAAATCTGCGTCAGTCACCATGGACAAAAGCAGCAGTATTTCAGTCACAAAGAGATCCTCCTCACCATCTCAGACTTACCTGTGGAAGGACAGCCACTTCACACTGTCACTAAGGACGACCCCGGATGTCATAAGCAACTCAGCAAAATGTAGGGTATCAATCCCTTCTTCTTCATGCTTCTGGAACTGCAGCCCAGAGCTGGCAAGGAGGTCTATGGAATCCTGAGAGTACATGTCCTCCCTGAAGGAGAAAAGCACAATGGCACTTAAAGTGTTATTGACTCAGGCTCATTTTAGAAAAATTCATCCCACACCACATTTCAAAAATTAGAAGGACCAGTAGGCTATCTCTGGGTTCCACACATTTGTCTCTAGAAATTGCAGACGGAATCAGTTTTAAAACCAGTACTGCAGCCTCCTGCACCTGTGGCAAGCTCTTCTGCAATCTTAACTAGTTAATAATTCTGTTGCTAGTGCAAATTCAAAAGAATCCACCTCCATAGAGCTGAATGACGTTTTGTAAAATACCATTTCTGTGAGGCCACTGGAAGCATCACAGCTGAGAGCACAGAGAAAAGGAGAGATCTAGACAGGAAGATGGGCAGCATTAAAGCACTGAGCACCATTCCTGTCTACATTTTTCTTTTTCACTTCACAGCACATCCCACCTTATCATCATCTGCTCCATCTCTGGAAGTAAACAAAATTGTGTAATGCTTGACTAAGGCAGGTGACTGATGACAGGCTTGGTGGAGCACTGAGCAGGAACCTGATTTCTGTACTAGTCTGCTTCATTGGAAAGTCAGCAGGAGAGGGACAGATGCAACAGCACACACAGAGCAAAATTCATTCCAAATGTGCTAATTGCATCATACCATGCTGCGAAAGCCACTTGACTGATACAAATACTTGCAAGAAGTTCACGTATTTGTGGAAGTAAATCCTGCAGTTTCAGGGTTCAAGAACTGCTTGGGTCCGCACACACCAACTATGAGGTTTTGTAGTATTTTCCAATGACAGTTGCTCAAAAATACTGGATCAATTTCCCATAGAAGTGTGTTTTTGCCAGATAAACCCTCTCTTTATTTCCAGACAGCTCCAGTTTGTCTTTACAAGCACAAGGGAAGGGATAATGAAATGCCTTTCAGGACACTGCAGTTTGGAGAAGATAAGAACAAGTGCCACTCTCCATTTAACAAGAGTCCCTTCTCTCCCAAACAGGTGTGATGATTCAGCCAACATTTTTTCCTTTAAATCCTAGCTTACATTTTAGCAAATTTTCCGTTCTGCAGAAAGGGATGGCATTAATTATATATAAATACATTATTTTTTCTATCCCCAGAAAAATATCAAAAGTTTAAGACATGGAATTATGGGGATGTGCTGTTTGTCACAGGAAAGGGTACTAAGGATACAGGTTTAGCATGGCTAAAACACAAATACTTGAATCTGTCAAAGGAGAGCATCACCTCAGCAGAAGAGAGCAGGTGATAATTCAAAAGACTCACGTAAGGTTGAATTTGAAGTTAAACTGCCAGGTGTTGATCCCAGATGGATATTCTCCTTTCTCATTTGTGAAAGTCAGGCCCAGCTGGATAATTTTTAGAAGGTCAACGTTACACCGAAGGAGCTGGTATTGGTAGTCTATGGAGCTGCGGAATTCACCAATTGGCCTTACAACAACTCCGGGAAACTCTGTGTCCTAGGAAAGAAGGGAAAAGTCTTATTTCACCCCTTCCTTTATTAAGAGTTGTTACTACTACACTTTTACAAGTCTATTCAATTCCATGCTTGCAGGTCTCTATGTGCATTCACATAGCTTTTAAGCACCTATGAATCAGACATGAAAACTCCTACACAAGTTAACTGCTGAAATCATTCATTTATTACAGATAATCCTTCTTGCAGTTTTGTTTTATTCCAAAACAAAAATGTTACAAAGCCATGCAATATGCATTATCAAATAATCTAGACATCTCTCTCTTGCAAAGGACTCTCTTTTCCCCTAAATCCACTAAAATTAACTTTATAAAATGTACTCAGGTGTTTTTTCATGTTCTAAATGCAAACTAAATTTGGCAGTCAGACCATCTTCATTCAACAGGACAGTGATAACATTCACTGGTTTTGAGGAACAGCCGATGCCTACAGAAACTAAAACTACTGCCAATCAAAACAGTCCTTAACAGCAGAGCAGACATCTATTATACAGTCAGTGATTAGGTTATCTCTATTGAAACCCAAATTTCCAGACTATTTATACTCTCCAACTAGGTCATGTAACTTCTACTGACTAGAGCATCTACAAAGAACAACAACAAATAAAACCAGCGCGGCATCTCCGACAAAATTCTCCTATGCCCAAGGTTGTTCTGGTCTACTCTTACAGCACAGCCACTGGAACAGGGCCATGAGCTCAGATAGAAGCCAGAAAGCTCATCTCACACAGACACACAACTGCATTCTACACTGAAACACCACATGCTCTGTACTAGTGTATATGTTTGGACTTTTCTTGAAGTTGAATGTTCCTACACAAAGGTGGTATAACTTAAGAGTATCCNGTATGTTTGGACTTTTCTTGAACTTTCCTACACAAAGGTGGTATAACTTAAGAGTATCCCAATTAAAACCAGTTATATCTGTAACTAACAGGCTCCTGACAAGTACAGAGGTAGTCATAAGAGCAGTAACAGGTTCTTCTCACCTGGGGCAGATGCTGGTTGCCTTTTCAAACACACAAATACATACACTCACTTACAGCCAGAATATATTCCTTCCCTAAGAAACAACTGACCTCATTAAAAAGCAGACACCCCAGCTGACCAAATGTCACTTGCAGGGTCACCAGGCAACTTCCATAACCAAACAAATGCTCAGAGGACAAATATGCTGTTGGAACACTAAAGATTTAAACCCAACTGTACATGTGACCTGATTCATTTCTCTGTTGCACAAACTAGTACATTAATAGCTAAACAGTAAATAAATTCAGGTTTTTGTTTTCTCTCTTACCCATCTTTCACTCAATCCATACCCAACACATTTCCTTCAAGTAAATTCTGGAAAGCTACTGAACTGCTTTCAAATTTTCCAACACTTAATTTCTAACCTGGTTTGCCTGACGATAGCGGGAAATAATTTCTCTTTAATCAACTTATTCCCATATCCCAAAGAAAAATCCTTTGCCTATAGAAATTAAGTATAAAATATTTACCATCGCAATGTAGCTGTAACTTAGAACAATCTCTCGAATTTTCCTCATCTCTTCTTCCAGATTGTTTGCCCATACTTCACAGATAACCTGGCTATTCTCTGCAAGGGCTGCTGGCATCTTGCAGGGACCAGAGTAAAGACAGCTATGTGGAACTCAGATCACAGCGTACGATTGCAAGCTGTGAGATGTTATCAGTGTGCTGTGTTAAAGACATAAATAAATAATGCTTTATATGAAGATCTACAGACACAAATGAATGTCAGCACCAGACACATATTTCCAGCTTCATGTAGCCCACTTAAAGTTTATACAAAGTTTTTTATAGTTTCCTGTACGTACACTGATCAAGAAGAAAACCTCCAGCACCTATTCAGGTTACAGGAGCAGGTGCAGTTATCGCTGCTGTTATTTATGTGAAGAATCATTCTCCCTATCTTTCTGTTGGCATAAACTCTGAACCTTTGGGCACAAGACATACCTCACGGGAACGCTCATGTTTAACACTGTTAACTGGTTACTGCTTTTACCAACAGTAACGGTGCGCATGTTCACTGTCGGGAGCTTCTCCCATGTGACTGGGCAACATGATGGTACTGCTGCTCGTCCTGGAAGCGTTCAGGGACAAGTTGGACAGGGCTAGGAGCAGCCTGGTCTAGTGAAAGGTACCCCTGCCCATGGCAGAACATTGGAACCTTCCAACCAAAACATTCTTTCATGATTCTAACAGCGGGCCCAGCGACGCTGCACCGATCAATCGCCGCTTGTTCACCCGGGCACAAGCACCCGCTGTGTTGAGGGCCGGGCCCCGCAGCTGCCCAGAGCACAACGGCAGGGCTGGGCCTGCCCTGCCCTCCATTTACCCGCCACCCAGGCCCCGCGGCCTCAGGCCCGGGCGCGCTGAGGCCGCAACTCGCCCCGGTGCTGAAGCGGGAGAGGCCCCCTGGTCATCCCTCTCACCCCTCTCCTCCGCCTCCCCTCACTGGGGTTCCCGCCCGCCCCTGCTCGCGCCCCGCCGGCCCCCGCCGCTCGTGCCC
>VZRI01004830.1:909333-971991 GCA_013397515.1 Upupa epops
GCGGACCGCCCTGCGCGCGCTCTCGCGGAGGGGGCGGGGCAAGGTGGGGCGCATGCGCATAGCCCGGGGCATGGGGGCTGAACCTGCCTGCTACCGTTCGTCCTTCCGACCCTCCTCGCCTTCTAGGCTGAGAGTCTTCGCCGGGATAGTAGCCCAGAGGAACGGGGAGAGCTTGGCAACGCGGGGACAGCGTCCATCTGCCCCACACCACACAGAGATGGGAGTGGGCCAGCTGAGACCCACAGGCTCGGGCCTCCCTGGCTCTGCAGCATCAAGCCTGGGTCTCCCTCTCAGCCTTGGCAGTGTTGCCTGGAGGGGTGCAGGTGTGTTTCCCAAACCTTTGAGGACGACGTGCTGCTGTCCTGACGCGTGTGGTGAACAGCAAGCTTATAGTTCTGCCTCCTGTAGAAATTGGAAAGCTGGTCGAGTACTTGCTGTGTCTGCAAAAGTTTGGGCCGAGTTCTGCTTCAAAAGTGCTGTTCAGATTGTACTCACAACTGGAGTTTGTGTCTGGAAATGCAGCACAGAGTAACAGCTTGTGAAACGCAGCAGCCAACACTTGCTTTGCTGGGTGATCCTTATGACAGATACGTTATCTGGAAGCTTGGCTACTAATAATTAGCTGGGGTAAATTTTTCCTTTAGACAGCCAGCCTTCCAGGCAGGGTTGCATAGGTAATAAATTACTGTGTTTGTGGTACAGTTATTTGCCAACAGTTTGAGGGTCTCTAAGCGAATCTCAGCTACTTATCATTTTGATAAAAGTGGAAACCCAGGTTTTGGTGTCTGTTACACTTCAGACATAGTTCATTATCTCAGGTTTAAGGGTCATACCTCATCATGAAATATGAAGAGAGTACTGCTCTCTGTCAGGTGATCTTGGGGCTGTCAGCATCTTATGACATTGGATGTGATTTTGATTCAAAGTTTACTTTAATAAATGACAGGTAATTACCATTTTGCCTTCTCAGCTCTGCAGTCTCTTGTGTTGCATAATTTATTACGCAATATGCTGGATTTGCAGAAGGTTATTGCCTTTCTTCATGTGGTCCTGTGAGTTTGGGATTTCATGCAAGAAAAAAAAATTATTAGCAGGTAAATATAGCTGGTTATATTACAACAGTGTAAATGTAATGGTAGAGTTCTTTCCCTGAAAAGTTCAGACTTAATTACCCTATTGTTTTTTATTTTTGTTCATCAACCTGATGCTTGAAATTATGTTGAATCCAGGGGAAAAGGGGAAGGTGAATCTTCTCAGGACACGGGAAAGATGAGTGCCTTGCTAATTCAATAAAGAACCCATGGCAGGAAATTGTCACTTCTGACAAATGACACATGGAGTGTTTTTCGGAGAATGTTCAGAGTTGGAAGGGACATGTAGTCCAACACCCCCTTGCCAGAGCAGGATCACTTTTTTGCATGCAGTTTAAATAAAAGCTATTGGAGGATGTTTACAAACTCCGGTGGTGAGAGCTGGGAGCGTATTTTGCTCAAGGAGATCAGAATTATCTTTTGCACTTACGGCTAGTTTTGATCACTGCTAATAACAGTGAGGAATAGCTGGGAAAAGCACCTGCTCTTACAAAAAGTCCCATCATTTATGTATCTGGAAGTTAAACTGCCTTCCAGGTCCAGCACTCCAAAGCAGGTTCTTGAAGAGCCTTCACACGCTCTCCATGGTTCTGTTAAGACCAGAGTAAAAACATAGTTTGCATGTGCAGACCTGTTACATTGTAAGGCGGAATAAAGGCTTTAGTTCAACGTTTTTATGTTACTAAGCCTGAGCTGTGTGTCCTGGATTGTGCTCTCTTGAAACTGTTGTGTGTTTCCTTTGGAGCTTAATGACAGCATCACAGGTCATAAAAGACTTACAGCAATCTTCAGACTTCAGTTGAGGCTTAGAAGATGCAGCTATTGCTGGATGTGCTTGAACCATAATGACAAGGTCCTTGTTTCCATTTCCCTAACCCTTCACATGTTTCCAAACTATTCTGCTGCAGCACTAGGTGGTGGCACTTGTGTGTGGTTAGAACCATAGAATCATTCTGGCTGGAAAACATCCTTGGGATTGTCCAACCATTAACCCTACACTACAAAGTTCATGTCTAAACACAATCCCCCAACACCGCATCTAAACAACCTTTAAACATAAGTCACCAGGGATGGTGACTCAAATCCCTCCCTGGGCAACCTGTTCCAGTGTCTGACTACTCTTCCTGTGAAAAAAGTTTTCCTAATGTCCAGTCTAACCTGCCCCCGGTGCAGTTTGAAGCCCTTCCCTCTTGTTCTATCACTAATCACCATGAGAGGAGACCAGCACCATTCTACCATGTTCTTTCAGGTAGTTGTACAGAGTGATGAGGTCTTCTCTCAGCCTCCTCTTATTCAAACTAAAGAGCCCCAGCTCCTTCAATTGTCCTTCATAAGATTTATCCTCCATGTCCTTCACCAGCTTCATTGCCCTCCTCTGCACTTGCTCCAGCACCTCGATATCTCTAGTTCAGAATGCAGGAGTCAAGGATTAGGTGGGGAGCACAAAGTGCAGATTCCTCTTCAACATTCGAGGAACTATCAGTGTGGGTTTGTGTAATCCTGAAAGATAATTCCTACTATTCCAAATGGATGAGTTTTTTCTAGCACTGCTGCAAACAGAGGCTCTGACAAACACCGTGTGATGTGAGCAAAGAAAAGTTATTTTGTGAAGTGCCTGCTCAATACTTCTTTCTGCTGAAATTTAACTCCTTGTACACCTTGCAAAAATTGTACCCGTGTTAGAGCTTTTTTTGTGAAGAGCCAACAGACAGAAGTAGCTTCTTGACTATTACCAACCAGCGCAGGATACAGGCTGGTGGCAGAAGGTAAATATCTTTACCTCCTTGTGATTGTTTTGCTGAGCTCTGTTCCTAGTGTGTATTAACATTTCAGAGATAACGTGTGATGGAATTGAACAGCAGTTATAAAGAAACACTGAGGTCTGGGAAATTCACTGGTTTATCACCTTCTTCTGGCTATTGAATGAACAGGCCTCCAGGTGCAAGCTCAGGTCCAGGTACAGATGGGCTCAGGACAAGGTTCTGGTGTCATTCCTCTTTTGAAATGCAGATTTCCACTTCCTCCCCTGCATTTGTGCAAACAGTTGGAAGGAGTCACATTCCTCCCTGTTGAGTGTGCTATGATAAATAACAATTAGTAGTAACGACTAGAAATTTCAAACTCTTTCCCCACTAGGGAATTGTTAGGATTAATCAAGAGAATGTGTCAGTTTTAAATCTGAAGTGATACCTCAGCAGAAGCACTAAGAGGACAAACAGCGTGATTTTGGGAGGGAAGCTCTGGCAATACTCTTCCAGAAAAATATTAATTGATAAAAAAAAAGATGTACTGGTAGGTACAAGAAACCAGACACAGGTGAGGCACCACCGCTATTTGTGCTTGCAGATCTCTCTGCAGCTACAGCTGCTGCTACCTTGTGATGTGGCTCACCAAATGAGAGTGTGTGTTGCTTCACCTGCAAACAGCTGTATAAGGCCAGCAGTGAGGCAGAGGTGACATTCCTTCTTTGTCCTTGGTGGAAAAAAGGATCCAAAAAGTGGCAGTGAGTAGTGTGCTCTATTCTGAGAGCTTAGTTCATAGTAGGACATTGTATATTAGGCAAGTAACCGATTTGGGCCACAATTACATCATGAAGACCAATGCTACTGCAAATTACATCTTGCTTTCTGCAATGCTATAATTACAGATGTTGTAGCCTGTAAACATCACATTAAAGACAACTGAGCCGAAGCACATGCTAACCTATTTGCATCTTATCCTTACAGATGGAAACAATACCTGTAACCGGTTGAGAAGACTNTCCTCTGCACTTGCTCCAGCACCTCGATATCTCTAGTTCAGAATGCAGGAGTCAAGGATTAGGTGGGGAGCACAAAGTGCAGATTCCTCTTCAACATTCGAGGAACTATCAGTGTGGGTTTGTGTAATCCTGAAAGATAATTCCTACTATTCCAAATGGATGAGTTTTTTCTAGCACTGCTGCAAACAGAGGCTCTGACAAACACCGTGTGATGTGAGCAAAGAAAAGTTATTTTGTGAAGTGCCTGCTCAATACTTCTTTCTGCTGAAATTTAACTCCTTGTACACCTTGGCAAAAATTGTACTCGTGTTAGAGCTTTTTTTGTGAAGAGTCAACAGACAGAAGTAGCTTCTTGACTATTACCAACCAGCGCAGGATACAGGCTGGTGGCAGAAGGTAAATATCTTTACCTCCTTGTGATTGTTTTGCTGAGCTCTGTTCCTAGTGTGTATTAACATTTCAGAGATAACGTGTGATGGAATTGAACAGCAGTTATAAAGAAACACTGAGGTCTGGGAAATTCACTGGTTTATCACCTTCTTCTGGCTATTGAATGAACAGGCCTCCAGGTGCAAGCTCAGGTCCAGGTACAGATGGGCTCAGGACAAGGTTCTGGTGTCATTCCTCTTTTGAAATGCAGATTTCCACTTCCTCCCCTGCATTTGTGCAAACAGTTGGAAGGAGTCACATTCCTCCCTGTTGAGTGTGCTATGATAAATAACAATTAGTAGTAACGACTAGAAATTTCAAACTCTTTCCCCACTAGGGAATTGTTAGGATTAATCAAGAGAATGTGTCAGTTTTAAATCTGAAGTGATACCTCAGCAGAAGCACTAAGAGGACAAACAGCGTGATTTTGGGAGGGAAGCTCTGGCAATACTCTTCCAGAAAAATATTAATTGATAAAAAAAAAGATGTACTGGTAGGTACAAGAAACCAGACACAGGTGAGGCACCACCGCTATTTGTGCTTGCAGATCTCTCTGCAGCTACAGCTGCTGCTACCTTGTGATGTGGCTCACCAAATGAGAGTGTGTGTTGCTTCACCTGCAAACAGCTGTATAAGGCCAGCAGTGAGGCAGAGGTGACATTCCTTCTTTGTCCTTGGTGGAAAAAAGGATCCAAAAAGTGGCAGTGAGTAGTGTGCTCTATTCTGAGAGCTTAGTTCATAGTAGGACATTGTATATTAGGCAAGTAACCGATTTGGGCCACAATTACATCATGAAGACCAATGCTACTGCAAATTACATCTTGCTTTCTGCAATGCTATAATTACAGATGTTGTAGCCTGTAAACATCACATTAAAGACAACTGAGCCGAAGCACATGCTAACCTATTTGCATCTTATCCTTACAGATGGAAACAATACCTGTAACCGGTTGAGAAGACTATGTAGCAACAGCGTTGCTGCAATTTATAGACTTGGTATAACACAATGAGAAGAGAACTGGACTGCTGGTTTTTTGCCAGATTCCACAATAACCCTTTTAATACACCTTTGACTGACTCAGTTGCACTGGAACTAGCTATGTAGTGCTTGAAACGTGAGTTAATAAGTTATAAAAACTACTTATCTTTTAAGTAGTAGATGGCTTTTTAACTCATAGGTGTAGACGTTGGGTCTTGATGAAAAACTCTTACCTGCAGTGATGTATTCTAGATGCTTAGCGCAGTGACAGCACGCGCGTACGCACGGGGAACTCTGCCAGTACTAACAGTGACATGGTACTGGCCCCACATGACTTGTCTGGGAGGGGACAACCGGCTCCTGCTTGGAAACACACCCCTATCGCCTTTGCCTAAACCTTCATAAAGTTTCCACAGTCCTGAAAGGTGAGGAGTTGAACTCTGGGCTTTGAATAGACACAAAGGACCTCTCCCAGACTACCATCAGCAGGAGGTGAGCAAAGAGTAGGCAGCCAAAGTTCAGGGGTGTTTTAGCTTGAAAAGGTATGACAGAAACTCAGAGGAAGTCATTAAAAGGCAGTGTCATGTGTTAAAGTACCATTATAAGTATTTTAGGCACTCTGGTAGCCTTCAGATTTGTGCAGCGCTTGGCACAGCAGGACAACCACCAAACACAACATCTAGTCCCGTGTCTGTCCACACGGTGTGGCTGATATGCAACTTTTCGGGTGACCAGGTAAGTTGTCCTTACATTTTCCTTTCTGTACATTCTACACCTTCATGGACAGCCATAGCCTTTTTTCTTTCATGCTCTTTGTTTTCCCCTATCTGTGCACTCTAAGGGTCAGTTCCAGCAAAGCAAAGTCTACAAGAAGAAGAATCAGGCAGGAGGATGGAAAGGAACAGCAGCAAACCTGTTAGGCAGCCAGCCCATCATACAGACATAGACAGTCACGCTGCTGCACCAGACTGCAGCACAACTGTTTGGCTGTTGTGGGGCAGAGCCTGTAGTGCAGCACTGGGTCCAGAACCAGGAGAAGCAGCCACTGAGGCAGCCTTCACTTGGCATTGTCTGGGCTACATAAGTGTAACGAGACAGCAGAGATGGGACATAGGTCATAATATTGTAACGATTAAGGCAAATCTAAAAAACATGGTTTCTTTTCAGCTTATATTGAGCATTTTCAAACGTGACTTAGACAAACTGGCCTTTCACAATGCCTGAAGTGGAAAAGTTGGTGAACATAGATGTGACGAACAGTTGTTGGATAAATGAGGATGTATGTGGAAATAAGAATTTAAAAGATGTACTGTGATTCTTTATTTGCTACTATACATTTCCCCATCAAGAGACTGATTGGAAAAGCAATGAGGTGAGAATTTGGTTTGAATCGAAATTTGTGTCAACTGATTTGCAATAATGAAAACAGAACTTTTTGTTTTAAACAGCACCAGTTCTAGCTAATTATTTGGAAATGGCTGCAGGCAGCTGAGATCTCCACTGGTTGATTCGAGGCTGTATTACATGCCAACATGAGATCAGTGCCAAGCAGCTGAATGGCTTTTTTGTTTGCTGAAACAGCCATGGTTACACAAATGCTTTTTTAATGTATTTGGTGTATTCCAAAGCAGAACAAACATTATCCAACAAAAAAGAGTAGGAAATGAGTTTTTGGGGGATACCTCATTCATCAAAATGTATTTAGTAGATGATGTAAAACTTTATCCTGTAAAGTTGACTTAATGAAGTAATGTACTTGGATTTTGGGGACAGGCGGGATAACCAGACACTGGAAGTCTCTTCTCTCCTGTTTTGATTATTTTAAAAGGACTCCTACCAGAAATGTGATCATATTTCCTAACCTCACAAAATATGGGACTCAGTCAAGCAGTGGCTCTTTGTCCTTGTAAAAACTCAATGCAGTCACATTTTCTACTGCGCTCTGCTCTAGCTCTTTCCATACAAAGGTTTAGCAGGGTTTGCCTTAGTGCTGCTGTGTGGAGGAACCATTCTGGAGCATCAGCCCTTCCAGCAGGCAGCTGAGATAATTCTTTTACCACAGTGTCTCCAGTCTCTAAGGTTGTTTACTACCAGGCCATCAGAGTAGAATAATCTCTTTAAACCACAGGAAAAAAAAAAGAAAACCACTGAAAGCTATGGCCAACACTGTTTACTATGCTGTCCCAGCAGAATAATTTCATATCGCTGCCTGCAGCTCCCTGTTTAGTTGTAGAGAAGATGGGCTGGTGCACAGCAAAAGCATAAGAGATTACGGTTGTGACAGGAATATTCCTGTTCAAGTACTGGAGGGGGGGAAAAATTCAATGAAGGTATCAAATACTGAAACATTTCCTAGAGAAGCAATGCAATCTCCCTCCTCACAGATCCTCTAAACTCAATTATTCAAGGCTCAGATAACCTGCTTAGAAAGCTGTGATGAAACAAAGCCTCAAAAAGGAATAGATTGTTAAAGCTTGGAATAGTTCAAGCATGCGTGGTGTTTTCTTGGAGACACTAGTCACACCTGCACTCAGAGGAGTTGCGTGACAAGATGAGCACATAGTGTGTGTCATGTACCATCAGATGCATCACTGCAATCAGGAGATCTTTGGAAATTAAGATAAGATCAGTTTGTCCTGTGGCAATTACTTATGCTGTTCAGGCTAGCAGGTTACTTGTGACATCAGATGGTGGAGCCCAGATACATTTTTTCAATAAAGTTTTGGCTGACAAATGAGAGATGATAAAAAACCCCATACACAAAGCTCGCAGTCTAACAGGAACTCTCATTCACGAAGTCCGAGGACACCGTGAACTCTGTAACACATTTTACCCAGTAGCAGCTTAGAGCACCACTCAACGCTGCATTTTCAGCCTGGACAGACAAAGTTAACCAGTTTGTTCTTTTTAAGGCTGCTACCAAAAGTTAGCGTTTCCCTTAGGAGTACATACAGCCCTGGTGCCAAAACGGGGGTTTGGGAGTACGGGCTCATGGCCTCAAGCTTCAGATCACTTTTTGCCTGCTTTTTAGATTGTTTTCTTCACCAGTTTCTTGCACTACAGTGTGTAATTTGGCAGACTGGCCTTGTGTTTCTTTGTGTCTAAGCAGGAACACAAGCAGGAAGAAGGTGCCTAGCTGTTCTGTCTCATGCCCCTTGGCCTACATGCTAACTCGTAATGTAGGGCAACAGCACTGGAAACCCCTGTAAATAACAGAGTTGTGTTTGTAAGGTGGAACCCAGAAAGCGATGGTTTCAGAGCTAAAATGTTACCTCCTGCCTAATGTAGAGACTTCTTTTTTGGCAGCATATTCTGCTTACCTGAAGTGCTGAAAGAGGAGCACTCCTGAGGGGCTTGCCAGTATCGTAATGGTAAGAGAAGTCACTTTCCAGATGTTTTTCTCTTTACCTTAGGCAGGTGCCTTTCTACCTTCTTTGTGCCTTCCTTTGTTACTTTTGCTAACAGTTTGCCAGTCTGCAATCCTCAGTGATCTGTCCTTCGGATTATTAGAATTCACAGGTTTGTTGTTAAGGAGTGGGTGAAACCAAGAAAAGCCCTGGAATGTTTTGTTAGCTTTTGCTCATTGTGATTTATGATAAGACTGCAGCACACAATAATCCCTAGGACAGCCACAGCACATCTTAAAACAGAAGAGATCTTTCCATGGCTGTGGGCATCAGAGAAAGCTACCTAGATCTTGGGTTTGATTTTTTTTGATCAAAATGAGCAACAAATAGCCAAACCCAACTGAACACAGGGAGATTATGATGAGGTGGCCACCTATCCATTCAGGACTTCGAAACCCTCAGATTGACCATAAGAAGACTTGATGCCAAGATGATTCTCTCACCACTGTAACTTACAGTTCCTCTGCCACTTGAGTGGAGGCTGTGTGGGGCTCTACAGCAGTAATTCTTCATGGCACAAGCTCATGTTGTTATAGTCATAGGTTTGTTCCCATCCTTATCAGTTCTAACTGCTTGTGATTGTTATAGAAGAATGTATGTCCTGTATCAGCAACTCCTTGCAGTCTGTGAAGGGCTGGATCTCCTACTGAATGCAAAGTATTCCTTAGCCAGGTCAAGGGAGACCCCCATGCCACAACACCCCAGTTCCACAGTCAAAACATTTGGGTTTGGCCATTCTCCCATTCTTTCTTTGTTGCCCTTGCATCCCTGTTAGCCTTCTGGGACAATACTAGCTCATCAGGAAATTAGGAACAGTTTTCTTCTCAAGAGCCCGGCTTTGCTCAGTGGCCGATGTGAAGTAGGAAACAGGACAGGACAGAGCAGACAGTCAGCGATTTAGCTTTGCAACCAAACTCAGGGAGGGATTGACTTTTGTCAGCAGTGTATTCTTCCACTCTCCAGCTGTAGAAACCTCATTAACTTAGATCACCTCTTATTTCAGATGAAAAGAGACTCAGGATGTTTCACCATGGCTGAGCAGCAGAAGCAGGTAAATGCTCAAAGTCAGCTTTTAAAGGAAGTGTTATGCAGGTGATTTGAAAGGCTGGATGTGTTGAATCATCTTCTAAAAGCTGTGACAGACACATCCATGCCATGATCACTTTAACACAACCAGGAGCTCAGCTTTTACCACTACAGCAACATTCCTGCAACATTCCTTCTCTACCGGTGGGCTGCAGGGACAGAAGTATATGGTAGCTGCTGTCTTTGCTTGCGTAGCAAGAGATCACAACACTCCCCTGCAAGCAGAAGCTGTGCCACCTGGCTGGGTCTAGTTCTCAGCGGTCCTTCTAACCAGTATGCTTCCCAGCTGATGTGCCAGGCTGTTTACCTCGCAGGCAGCAATGCTGTTCAGCACTAAGGAATTTGCCAACTTGTACAAGCAAGGGCAAGATCTCAAGCAATCCATGGATCAGAATGTGGAAACTGCTGTGCTGGAAGCTGTTGGCATGAAGAGACACAGGGTGTTAGCATTAAACTTGATGAACAAGACTTTTTTTTCCTATGTCAATTCCGTGCTGCTACAGCTCTTGCCATTATCACACGTAGGATCTGTTCACCTAACCACTTCTTCACATGCAATAAAAAACAAACCGCCAACAAACAAATCGGTTTCTAGCCAAAGGACTTTTACAATAACCTGAGTGCTGAGCATTTAGCTACTCTGTCTCCTATCCCAAAGCAGGCTGTACAGTGTCTGATGAATATTAGTTCTTAGAGCTCCTCGGATGGAAGATGCTGAGGAATCCAAAATACTGTTTGGTCTAATTTCCTACGCTTGTCCAATATCCATGTTTTATTTTGGTGTGTTCTTTCTTCATCCCAGGAGAAACAAGGACTTACAGGATATGATCTGCTTAGAAAGCTCTAAGCTTTTGTAAACTTTTTTTCTAAAGAATATGCAGGTGGTCTTACCAGGTTCTAAAGACGAAGAAGGTCTGACCTCATGTCAGTATGCATGGTGTATAACATGCATGCCGCGGGAAATAGGAAACTGCTAAGAGAGCAGAATCCGGCACACACAATCCACAGCTGGAAGAGATGGCTTTTCCCAGCCTTGTGTTTATAGTTCAGTGCACTTGGCGATAACTAGCAACTGATTGCACTCTTCTGATATAAACCTGTAGGGTCCACAAACATCAAGCTGTAGGGCAAAAGTCATTTCAATTACTTTCTTGGCAGTTGCTAACTTAATCTAAAAAAAAATTATCTGAGGAAAAGGTTGGTTGTTTTAATGATGAAAGTTCCAGTGCTAATGAGCAAAGTTCTGTCCTGGGACAGATAAATATTGCTGACAGTTCCTGGGCAATGTTTAATGTTCTGTGGCTCTTACAGAATCGTACAGCAGCTCTTAGCACTGAAAGCCCTGCAGAGAGGATTCCTCTACATTGCATTACTATAAACATACCTGCATTCGACATTTGTTACTGAGCTGTTGCTCTTGTTTGTCCTCTTTGACAGGAGGCAAGCAAGACAGCAAGAACGAACCATGAATCATGCTGGTTTAACTCTCGTCTCTCTGTGCAGCACAACAGCACATTAAGAAACAGGAAGGACAGAGTAATGGACAGGACAGCAGCTGGTTATTACATTATATTCTTTTAGAATTGCATTACTATTTAACAAACCCCTCAGCTCTGCACCAGATAAATATAATGCACACTCACTCAAGAAAACCCAAACTGAGGTTCCTGAGTTGCAGAACCAATTGCAGCTTGGGCTACTCTAAAAGATAGATAATTATACATTTGTCATGTATTTGCTATACAGACCGGGTTGGTTTTCAATGTTTAAATGCCCAAATATATTGAGCACTGCTTTTTGAGTGTACTTCTGGAATCAGAAGGGCTTCACTGGTAATTTTCTAAGTCTCTTGCTCTGTATAAAATCCATACTGAGCTAAGAGTCATGCTGAGATCACAGCTCCCCTTCTGCCATACACAGGAGTATTGCTTCAGTAGAGAACATTTCTGTGTCTCACAGCAGGGATTTAAAGAACTTTATACTTGTGAGAATTGGGTATTTTAGCTCCTTGTTAATGTGCAGCTGGTTTAGAGAGGTGCCACATGGTATCTACTGGCCAAGTTGCACCTTCTGTACTGGAGCCAAGTGGCATCTGCACTGGCCTGGAGGCACAGCAAAGTGAACTATGCAAGGGAAGGGAATATTCTGTGCTCAACCTCAGTTACAGCTCGGGGTGAAACGGGGAGCTTCTGGGCACATGAGCATGACTCCAGCCCCAGCTTTCAAAGCAAAGAGAAATTTTGAGAGGTCTGTCTCTGGATTAACTGGTAGTGTTAGTCAGATCATAGGAGCACAACAGTTCTTGACTGCTGTGAGGAGAAAGCACACCGCATACTGTGAAGGAGAAAACAGGGAGGGAGGTATTGAGCACCTTTCCTTACCCCCATGTCTTTCTTTTCCGCTGCTCCGAGTTATCCAGAAACTCCTTACACTACAGTCCTCCACATATCAAGAAGTATGCTGCATAAAAACAAAGGGAGGGGGGGTGGAAATTGTTGGTCCTTTCTCACCCTGTGGTTATTCTAGAGAAATTCCCTATCAGTGACTCTTCAGGTCTCTGTAAGCACAGCAGATACTTGTGTGTGTGCTCCACCACCTCAGTTACACACTACACCCCAAAGAGCTCTGTTACTATATTCTCCAGACACTTTATGAAACAAAACAGGCCACCATAGGACTAACTGCCCTCTCCCCCTGCATTTCAAACAGAGAAAATGCCCATGTAGGACACAGCTTACTCTTTCTGCTTGCTCACAGGAAGAAAAGCTCTGGTATGCTGTGAAGCTCTCTGCCTACGTCCTGAGCACCAGCGTGCTCATAATCACTGCCTTAGTGAACTCTCTCTCTTGGTAAGATTGTTTGAACCATGGGGCTTGAGGAGAAACATTTCTGAGGAGAGGGGAACAGTGGCTGTTGAAAAGATGGGCAACCAAGAACACTTATTCCTGCAGGTATGCGCAGGCTATCTGGGAAGCTTTAGGCCATTTCTGCCAGACAGCATGGCTATCGTTGTACTACCAGTTTGGGGGAGACAAGTGGACAATCTTCCTCTTTGGTGAGTGTTAGCACCTCTCTGCTGTAGGAGGAACCACCTATGTATTACATCCAAAAAGGGGGCATGGACATTCCTTCCCAAACTCACTGGTCCCACCAGAAAACATGTAACCTTCACAGCCAGCCACAGCTGGTGGAGTGACATGGTGCTGCTTTTGGGCTGCTTCACCCTTAGCCTCCCTAAAAACAGATTGGGAACAGCTTCCCTGTGAAGATATCTTGCTTTTGTGAGAACTGAGTGACAGTAGAACTAATTACTGAATTTTAAAGCAAAAATTTTACTGTTGCTGTAACAGAGATCCCCCCGTCTCCCAGAAAAGCCCTTTCTTAGCCTCAGTTGTGTCAAGTTTCAGCCTGTAAGACGTCTGCTCTAACCTCCTCCCTAGTCCTTAGTTCTTACCTGAATGTCAGAACTTACCCGTATTCCAATCTTAAAGCATCTTGAGGCCAGGGATAGGCATCTGGCACATCCGGGTCCCAGCAAGGTCCTCTGGATGCTGCCCCAATGGGTTTTGTTTCCAATTCAGCCACAGCTCGCTATTCACAAGTCTCTGCCCTCTCCTCATGCCACAGGGGCTGTGGTGGTGCCTAGCCTTGCTTTCTGGTGCTTCAATGGAATCCTTTTGGTGGCTGATGTGACAGGAAAGCCCGTTTTCATTACTCGCTATCGCATTCAGCTGGGCAAGAATGATCCTGTAAGTATGTCTCACTCTGCCTCTTCTGCTGGCTCAACACTCCCTGCAGTCTCTTAGGCTGGGAGCTGGGAGAAGAACCTGTTACGCTTTTCACATGCAACCAGACAACATTGAAGAAGAGTCAAGCTGAGTCTTGTGTATCCACTGCAGGGAGGAAGGCAGTCTTTGTAATTAGAGTATTGATCAGATCCTGAGTCACTGCTTGTCGAAAAGTTAATCCAAAAACTAATAAGGAAACTTAACTCTGTTTATCCTTCCAGCTCAAAGCCGCATTGGTTCTGATTCTGTCCTGACTTGCCTTTTGCAGGTGGACACAAATAAACTGCGACAAGCCATCTACACGGCTCTGTTTAATCAGTTCTTTGTCTCCTTGCCCATGCTTGTGCCCATGTTCTATGTCATGGAATGGTGGGGTAACACCTTCAGCAAGGAGTTGCCCACCTTCCGCTGGTTTCTTGTGGAGCTGAGCGTCTTCACCTTACTAGAAGAAATTCTCTTCTATTACACACACAGGTGAGTTGAGCCAAGAAACACAACTCGGGGATGTTTTCCGTCATGCTGTTAAGCTCATACCCATCCCCTGCAACAGCAATAGTCCCAGTCCCTCCTCCACCAATCTTGAATCAATATGGAAAGACTTAAAGGTCCCTTACAACCTGAGACTTCGATGCTGCCAGTAACTACAGTAAGCAAAACAGGCAAAATTACAAAGGTGGAGCAGCTTAGAGGCTAAGGAAGAAACAAAACAGGGAGCTTTACATAACAGCTGTGACCCAGCATTCTGTGAAAGGAGACCAAGACTGTCCTGAAAGGAAAAAGCTCACGAGGTTAGTGACTGATCTCCGTTCACTTGTACGGCACCTACAAAACAGCGTCTGGTGCCTGACCCTGCAGGTTTTCTAAGCACTGACACCAACGTTGGAGGAAAAATAACCTAAAGGAAAAAAGTCGGAAACCTGCAAAAGACCATGCAGAAGCAAGTGCAGCCTTCTCAGAAGTATGTCGTCTTGCCTTCTGGACATCCACTAACAAAAACCTTAAAAAGCCAATTCTTACAAAGAACTCATGGACCAGAAACCTCTGACTTATGGTTGCCAGTAGGAGAAATTAAAACAGTGACCATACGAAAGGTTTTTGCCTTCCAGGTTCAAGCAAATGATTCATTCAGGGCTTTGATGTATGGGGTTTGTCTGGGCTAAAACTTAACATCAGCTGGTGGACATATCAGTTGAGGGCTTAATACTAGAGAAAGGGCCAAGAGTCCTACATTCTTACTCCTAGCTGCTCTGAAGTCTTAATGTTAAAGCAGGGGCATGAGGAAGCCCCCAACAGAAATTCTGGGTTATGTTAGTGGGTGCTCCTTTCCTGTGGAGCTTAAAGAGCTCTCTCTCTGTTTTCTGTCCTCAGGCTCGTTCACCACCCGCTGCTGTATAAGAACATTCACAAGAAGCACCACGAGTGGACAGCCCCCATTGGCGTGGTCTCCGTTTATGCTCACCCGCTAGAGCACATAGTAAGTGGATTCTCCGTTTCTGCACAGATTGCAAGTTCTGTGGGACGAGGGGTGGTGATAAGAGAAGAAAAGCAAATGCACTCTCAGACTCTTAGTTGTGAGGAAGAAGCAGCTAAGCTCCACTGCTGAGAAGCTTGGCTGTAGCAGGGCCGCAGTACCTGTCCATGCTGGAATCCACTAGCTTTTAAGAGCACAGATCCAGGGACCTCCAACAGATAAGGAACTGACAGAATGGTGCTTCCTCGAGCACACAGCAGGCTGGGAGCACAGATGGGCCTTTCAGCACAAGATGAGACTCCTGAACAGCCTGCGGTACTGCACGGACACAGAAACCTGCCATGATTTTCATGCTGGTGGCTGGGATCGGGGTTTGCAGAAGTGTCTCCCAGCGCTGCTCTCACTGAGACTTCTCATGAAAACACATCCCACCTTCGAAAGATTATGATTCTGAACAGTTTCCTGTTCTGGGCTAGAGCACCAGCTCTGTGAGACGAGACACAGACCTGTCAGCACTGGAATTCTTTTTCATTTTCAAGAGTCCAGCTGAGCCCAGCTGGAGCAGTGAGCTTGGTCTGGGCAGTGATAGCCACTTGCACTCCTGGTAGGACATGACACAATGGAGTGATGCAGAGGATCATCACATGGCTGACTTGTCTGTCCCTGTCCCCAGGCCATGTTCTTTTACAGACAGATTTCCCAAGAGCAGCTTCAGCATTATTCTAAGGTAAAGCTGAAATTCAGACCTCTAACTCCAGGGTTATTTACTGGAATCACACTGCTGTTACCCCCTCCAAGTTTGATCTCATCGCTAACTTCTACAACCTGAGGGAGCTTGAGCTGTGACTGTTTTGCAGTGAATTGAACTCACTTTGTGCAGAGTAAAACGATTTCTTTGATGGTTATGTAATTTCAGTGAGGTGTCTGCAGAGAGATCTTCTTTGTATGCAGTTTGTATTAGTTTTCAAAACTCATGTGAAGAATCACCCAGGTGAAACAAAGCAGCTCCAGGAGAGTCTCTTAGTTGTGGACCCATTAATGAGGCAGAGTTTGCTTCTCATTTCTAGATGTCCAACACGCTGCCGGTCATGGCTGGCCCGATGATCATGGGGTCTCATATCGTTACCATCGCAACATGGTTCTCCCTCGCCCTCATAATAACGAGCATTTCACACTGCGGCTACCACCTACCCTTCCTACCGTCACCAGAGTTCCACGACTTCCACCACCTCAAGTACGTGTGAGCATAGCTCAGCTTCCCCTTCCCCTGCTGCCCACACCCTGGCCCAGCTCCTTCTCCGAGGGTCAGATGTACGTGTGTAACTCAGAAAAGCCTCTCCAGCTCACCCAACAGCAGGCTGAACAGTCAGTTCCTAAAGCAGCTAATTAGAGATGAGCATTTCAGAGGGCTCCAGCCCACTGCCGACACAGCTGCCAGACACCTCACTGGCATCCAGCCTCCTCCACCAGCTGCCTCGGGAATGTTCTGCAAAGCACAGACACAGCAGCTGAGGCTGCACATTTCAAGTTTCCCAAGACGACACGGGAGGAAAACAGGTAGTGTCTGGAGCAGCAGGTAGCGCCTGCACTTTGCCCAACACAGGCACAGTTCTCTGAACTTCCCGGAAAAGCCTTGCAAAGATTCTGCATGTGATGTGCGGTAAAGACAGAGCAAGGACAAGTCACACAGCTGAAAGATCCCTGCGGGGAGTCCGTCCCTCTCCCATACATTGGGATTAGTAGCACTGATCAGGGAACTTGCCCCAACAACCACCATTAGCCCTTGCTGGCAGAGGCTCCCAGCCTGTTCAGGGATACCACAGCACTGAATTGATAAGCACGCTCCCTCCACAGCACCAGAGAGGGAAGTTGCAAGAGAAGTTCCATCCGGGCTTCATTATGGCTGTGAGGGAGAGGGGTGCTGCAGCAGAAACCACACAGACAGCTTGTTAGGGCTCTCAGAGATGGCAGGAGGACGGGTGAAGTAACCTCAGTACTTGAGTGATGTTCCTTTTCTGTGTTTTCCAGGTTTAATCAGTGCTATGGAGTCCTGGGAGTGCTGGATTATCTTCATGGAACAGACACAGTGTTCAGACAAAGCAAAGCCTTTGAGAGACACCGGGTCCTCCTCAGCTTCACGCCACTCTCAGAAAGCATCCCTGAGGCACCCAAGAAGGCAGAGTGAATCCAGCAGCTGCCGTTTCTGAAGACAGTAGTGACCAGCACAGCGAGACAGTGGCCTATGCCCGATAGTATTCTAACTGGGAAACGAGTTATCGTTTGCATGTAACCGAACCTGAGGCTGAACTTAAAACTGGCTACCTGAAATGACTGCACTGTGGCGGCCTGTTATTTATTTCCTATGCAAGGCACAACAAAAGCTGCTCTAGAAAGCTGGTTTTTAAACTCAGTTTAGATGGCTTTTTTCCTTTCATTATTTGCACTGGTCCTTGGTCCTAGCTGCCTGCACCTACGGGAGATGTTTGGGAGCACGAGGCTTTGGGGAGTTCTTGGGCAGGGCTCGTTATTCAGGTTTTAACACTTGTTTTTTCACAGGCCACATTTTGGCCTCTTTCAGCAGGGCTCGACAGAAACAGCTCTAAGAGCATGGAATAGGAGTCAGAGACACAGAACAGCTGGGATATGGGATGCAACCCCATGGAACATCAGTGGGATAGCTTTAGGAACATTCCCTTGCACAGGCAGCAGAGGTGAGGGGTCAGCACAGGTGTGGAGTCAGGGCTGTCACATCTGCTTCTCCACTCCACAAAGTGACCTCACACAAACACCTCACGCCCCACATAGAATCATTAGGGATCGGAAGGGACCTCTAAAGATCATCTAGTCCAATCCTCCTGCCACAGCAGGATCACCCAGACCAAGCTGCACAGGAACAGATCCAGGCGGGTCTTGAACATCTCCAGAGAAGGAGAGTGCCAAAAGCAGGCACACTGAAACCTGTACAATCATAAACCAGAGACTTCCCAAGGTATTAAGAGTCCCAGCTGGCCCGAGCTGTAAGAGCAGCAAAACCCTGTACAAAAAGGCACCCACACCTGTAGGGGTATCCAAAGTACCCACACAACTAATCTCGAGACGTGCTAAGTAATTTCCCCAGGACCTCTCAGTCTCAGTCCCCAGTCTGGGAACAGAAACAGCACCAACATCTCATGACAGCTCAACTCCTGTCCTAAGGAGCCCTCTGGAAAGGGGACACAGCTCGTGTGCACTGCACTCACCTGCTGTCAAACCCAACTCCCCCTTCTACAGCCTCTACAACCACACTGGGGTGAAGCCAGGCCCCCGGGAGGGGCAGGTCAGGAGAAGAGAAATCCCAAGCCACATTGTCTTTTGAAGTTTTTATTTTTATACATTTTTTTTTTGTATTAAAAAGGAAAAAGCATAATTACCACAAATTACAAAGGACTAAAGCATTACTAGAATAATGAATCACATCAGCCTAGAAAGCAGATACTCTGAATAATATTAATGTTATAATACAAGCTCTCATTCAAGTATTTTACATTTTCTCTTTATATGGATGATGATCCTAGCACATGGGTCAAAGATTATGTTCTATCGACAGAAGATGGATCATGTACAGCGGGGCCATATTAACAAGATTTTCCTCCCAAGTGATACATGGTCTGTGTGTGATGAGTCGTCGTAAGTTTGTCTCTACGATAAATGCAGCTGAAGAAGGTTGCACACACTTTCTAGTTTGGGGAAACAGAAGGCTGAGGCTGAGACACACGGGGGGGGGAGAGAAGGGCCAGCACATCAAACCATCACCCCTTTTGCTCCAGGTGGGTGAGCGAAGGGGCCCCCTCGCCAGTGTGTAGCTCAGCAGGGGGTTCCAAGCTGCAAATCCAATGGTTTCCGACCCCAACGGGACCGGTACAGGGAGAGAAGGGGGAGCAGGGCTGCAGGGGGAGGCTCGAGGGACCAAGTGCCACGCCAAGACAAGCCTCCCCAAATGCAAATGAGCCATTGGGGCCAGCACAGGGAACCAGGGGTTGCCCAGAGCACCCTCCACACACCACGGCGGGACTGGCTGACACCCAGGGCACTCCCTACTCCTCTGGAGCTTCCCACCCAGGGGATGTGTTTGTCACAGATACATCGGTCCTATGTTCAAGTGTCTGTGGAAAGTGAGACTGTAAACTACTCGCTGAAACGCTGCCCTCCTGCCACCAGCACCGCACCATCAAGATGAACATCTTCTAAAAACACCCCGAATAAAGAGGTCATTCAGCTACCACCTGCACTGGAAACTCGGGAAAAAAAGAACTCAGCGAGGCATTTAACATCGAGTGCAGCAGCTCCCTCTTCACAAGAGCATCCATTTGCAAACAGTGACAAAGGGACTTGGCCGGTCTCAGAGGAGCCGGGAGCAGAAGCACTGCAAGCACAGACTGCTACATTTACAGTTTTCCTCTGCTTTTTCCTATTTTTTTCCATGTTTTTTTCCTCCTTTTGATAAAATAACTGGAAAGGCATTAACAGCTACAAGGCCCCCTCTGCACTGCCATGCGGAGCAAGCGGCAGGATGCTGAGGTCAACACATCATTTTGTTACAGTACAGTCAACCGGTCCCGAGCAAGATGAGCTCTTGCCGAAACTCGAGGGACCCCAAAGGCTACCGAGACAAGCCGCCATCAGGGGTGCGAGGGGGGCAGCAGGAAGAGGGACAGACAGGCCAATGGAGCAGCAGAATTATTACTTTTTGTAATTATTTTCCCCACACACACCCCAAAATGAGCATGGCAAAGCAACAAAGCCTCCTCTGAAACACCTTCCACCTCCACTAGACCTCCTGGCAGAGCTCTGCACCTAGGGCAGTTGCCCACATCCCAAACACAGGCCTTTAGCAAGGAGCCCTGGCCTGGGACATCCCAAAGAGAAGAGCAAGCACTGCTCCCTCCCACTCTGCCCACAGACATTTCTGAAAGCAGCTGGGCCAGCAGGTGGGTGCCAGCACTGTGCAGCCCTCGCCAGCTACAACACAGGCCAGCAGTCATAGCCCGATCCCTCAGACCACTAAAATAAAGTAAAAAAAAAAACAAACAAAAACACACAATAAAAAAAGCACAAAACATGATCATGGTGAAGCAACCGAGCTAACAGCAAGGACAGACTCAGCAGGAGAACGGGATCTTCCTCAAGAGCAGAACCCCTCTCCAGACAGCTGTCCTGATGGCGCAAGCCCTGTGCAATACCTCTGCAGATCCATCTCTTTCCTCACACGAGCCACAAGACAGGAAAGACCTGCCCCAAGCAGCCCCTGGCACGGGCCCTACTCTGCAGCCCCAGCTGGCACAGGGGTGGCAGGATGCTGCCCCATAAACAGAGCACCGGGAGCTCCCTGTCCTCTGATGTCCAGAGGGCATCACATCCTGCAGAGAGCAGCCATGATCCACCCCATACCTGCTCAGCCTTGAGGGAGCACCGAGAGCAGCTTGGGGCTGTCATGTCTGTCCTTCCTTGGCTCCCTGGCTACACTGCTGCCCCCCAAACAGTAAAACAAGGCACAGTCCACAAATCTGCAGGGTGGGACTGCTGGGATGGCTCTTCTCATCCACCTTCCCCTGGAGAACAAGGGGTTTCATGGGGTCTCAGCCACACTGATGGGAGAAACTAGTGACTCAGCAGAGCCAGGGAGCAGCTCTTTCATGCTGAGAGCGGTTTCAGACGTAGCAATTAAAAAAATAATTTAAAATCAATTTAGATACTAGGAAAATCTTAGGGAAATTTCTCTCTTTTACCACCCAAGCAATTCCGCAGTCTGCCCCACAAGCAACAGCCCTGCAGCAAGACCTCATTCCTACTCAATTCCTATTTCATTTGTTGCTGAAATGCAAACAATTAGCTCCAAGAGAACACGCACCGACCAGGGGAGCATAGGGACACTGCAGCAAGGGCCACCCGCAGCATGTCCAGACCTGCCTCCTGCCAACAACCAGCAACACAGTTCCTATGGCCCTAACAACCCCCATCCCTAACCCCAAGGCTTCTCCTTCCCCAGTCAGGTGCAAACTCGGCTGCATTGGTAACATCACAACTCTGACTTGGGCTCCCGAGAGGGGAAGTCTGGAGATAACAGTCACAGCCACAGCGCTGTACAGACGCTACTTGCCCACCTGGCCCAATTACTACCCCACAACCCCAGTGCAGTGCTGCTGTAACAAAAGCCAGCCCCAGCATCTCAAAACAGGGTCTGTGAGCAGTACTGAGCTTCAAGGTTATGTGCTGGGAGGGGAGAGGGACAGAGCAGGGCAGGACCACACCACCAGGAGTCAGCAAAGCAGCTGCCACTCGAAGTGGCCTCCCTCAAAGGTAGCTGTGCCTTCCACTGTAGCAGCAACTCACAAGGCTGCTCCACACAGCACAGCCCACCATCCCCCACCCAGCAAAGCTGCATCTTCTGCAGTGTCAGTTCAGGAAAGTGACTTCAACCAGGGTCCACCCCATGAGCATCTACAGCCCATGCCCACGATCCCCCTCTGATCTCTCATCAGCTCCTGGTTGCTCTTAGCCACTAGCCCCAGAAAAGAATTTCTCCCAGCTGCAAGACAGCACTGGATCAGCTGGGTACTTCACAGAAATGCTGTTTGTTACCAGCTTGCGATGCTGCAGACTGTAACAGCCACCTGCATCTCTGGGTAGCCACTGCAGTGCTCCACACTGGGCACAAAAGCTGAGCAGCTCAGGAGGACAGGATGCCTGAGCCAGCACGCAGCCAAGAAGCCATTGCCCTGACCCAAGAGAAGGAACGCCACAGTAACGAAGTGAGCTTCTACCCTGATGGTAAGAGGGCTCTCCAGGGCTGCTTCTGGGCCCCAGGAGCAGATCACACGCCTCTGACACAGGTCCCCTGTAAAGGGATGCAATCATGAGCCTGGATAGAGTTTGCCTGCCGAAGTCCACCAGGCGTTGGGCAAAGGAACCAAGTAAACGCTGCCTTCTCGCCTCAGACAAGCAAGGAGTGGTGTGGTGCTACTTCAGCCCTTGAAGATGCACAGGGATGCTGTGCTGAGTAAGAGACTCCACAGTCACCAGGCAAGACACAACACCCAAGGAGACCTACGCAAGAGCCCTCCTTTACCAGGCAGGTCTCCTGCTCACACCCATCACCTGTTCTAGCAGTAGCCCCAGCCATGGCTGCAGAGAGTCCCTCACCAGGCTACAACTGTTAGGTGGCACTGTGGACACTCCAGCCCTCCCACTCGCTCGCAGCATGGTCCAGTCCTTCCAACTGCTGTGACCATCTTCCCACTCAACCCCCACCAGGCTAGAGCAGACAACTCCTGCCCCAGCCTGCGCAGACAGGGCACTGGGGTCACTGCGAGGCCCCAAGCACATACAGTTGCTGCCGCTGGAGGATGCTACAACAGTATTTACAAAACAGAGCGGCTTCAGCTGCTTTGTGAGCACAAGTCTCGGATCTGACTGCCTTCAGCAGCTTCTCCCAGGAGAATCAGGGTGGCCAGGGAGCCTCCACGGTGTTGGGAGGCATCCAAGCGAGCTGTGGGGTCAGAAGAAAGGCCGCGGGGAAGATCAGCTCGGCAGCAATGCCGGGAGGAGTCTCTGGGCCAGGGGGTCCAAGAGCCCAGCACACACCAGGGTGTAGGAAGCCAGAGAGCGTCCCCAGTCCAGCTCCACCATAAGGCAACTTTTTTTTTGTGTTTTTTTTTGTTTTTTTGTTTTTTTTTCTTTTCTTCAGTAATATTTCCAAGGAAGAAAGCAAAGGGAGATTTGTCTTTTTAAAGAGTACCTTTTTTTTGTTTGTTTTAGAAGGGTTTATGTGGGTTTTTTTGTTGTTGCTTGTTGTTTCATTTTTCCAAGGGAAAAGGAGGAGAAAAACCTCCTTTGGCAAAGTCCTGTCTTTGCAGGCGATGGGTACTCCTGGAACAGCAGGTGCGTCGTCCATGCAGGCTTGAGTCCAGGTGCCTGCCGGTCTCCCACCAGCCATCCTTGCAGGAAGGAGTCAGAACAAACCTATCCTTGGCAAAGGTCCTTTGGTTGACTTCCAAACTGTCCGTGAAGGAAGGGAGAGCCAGACCCTCGGGAAGGTTGGAAGTGAAGACGCTGGGGAGGGGATCAGGAGGATGAAGAGGACAATGCTTCTGTTGCGGCAGTTGGCGTCACAGAGGCACCGTCCAACATGGAATGGGAGACGTCAGCCAGGTCATGGAGATCAGAGGCTCCACAGCATTGCTACACGCTGCGGCTTCGGTCCCCCATCAGGGAACCTCGCTCCTCCAAGCCTCCAGAGCGGGCTGTCCCGCGATCCGAGGGGACACACAGAGGGGAGTCATTGGGGCCACATGGAGCAGACTTGTTTTGGTAAATCCAGACGAACTTCTAGCAATAATTTAAAACTTGATATATATATATAATAATAAAAAATCTCCCCTTTCCAACCCAGCCAGAACATTTTTGTTTGAAGAGACACTAAGACATGAGTGTGTGCACAGGAAGGGAGAGAAGGGAAAGTAAAGAGTGGCTCTGCTGGGAGTGGGTCTGGCTCTTGTCAGGGTCGTAACAGCAAAACGGTGTTTCAGGTGCAGTTGCCTTTGCTTTCCAGCCCCAAGAGAAAAAATTGTGTGCGTTGAAGTTTCTCCCAAGCAGCATTTTCCTGGGCACTCTCCTTCCAGCTCCCTTCCTGTCCTGCTCCCTCACGTCTCCCTTGTTCAAACCAGTCCTGTCCCCCCTCTCCCCACCCCCCACCCCCTAGAGGAAGCAGATGCTGCAGCCTCTCTACTTCCCCACCGTCTGCAGTTCTGCAGCCACTGGGGCAAGGGATTGCTGGCTCAGGTTTTTGGCATCCTCTTGTGCAGGCTGGCTGGGTGAGGCGTGGGCTTGGCTGGGTGGGCACTGGCTGACCGTTTTGCTGGAAGACTGGGATGGGTAGCGCTTCCTGCCATCTCCTCCCAACGTTGTAGGGTATCTCTTGTGTCCACCTTCCTCCCCCATGGGTGGCTGGAAGAGAAGCACCCCAGTATCAGCACAGCCTCCTCCAAATGCAGATGCCCTCCCCCTGGACCAGAGAACAGCCTCCCTGCAAGCCTCCAGTTGCAACATCTCTTCCTTGCACACAAGGAACACAAAACAGCCGCCTTCCTCCCCAAGACTACTGCTGCCAGAAAGCCAGACTAACTTCCAACCAAGCACAAGGGTGACAACTTGCTCTTAGGCATTTCCTTCTCACAGAGGGGCACAGCCCAGCAGCCAAAGCTCCATAAAACACCGACTCCACCTAAGCCATTATGGCTTACTTTCCTCCACCTGCCTTGGCTCATAGATCCTCACTGATTCCTCAGGAAGCTGCTCTGCAGTTGAGTTTACTTTTTCTCCGTATCAAAGCCCATCCCAGCTGCAACGGCAGGACACGGCACTAGATGTCACTGACTTCCCCTCCCTGAGAACTTGGAGGTGTGTTTGCAGGGACTGGCAGGTGGTGCAGGTATTCTGTCTACTCACATCTACTCGGAAGTCCTCGAGGCGCTTGAACTTGCTGAGGTATTCTTGCAGTTTGCTGTTAATGTCCAGATTTTTGGCTTTGGAATATTTTAAGAAGGCCCAGAACTTTTCCAGCCCATAGAGCTGTCCTGGAGGGGATTTAAAACCAAACCAGCCATCATCAGGACAAGAATCAAACCAGACACTGGAACCCTTTCCTGTAGCCTTGTGTGTCACTCACCCCATAGACACTCTGATCCCACCAGTGAGCACAACTGAGGCCAGATAGAGAAGCAGGAGGAAAGCAACCCACATCAATTAAGAGCAGCCCCTCTTGCCAGGGGATGTCCCCATGCTCAGCTGGGCAGGTGGCACAAGGCTCAGCCACTGCTCAGCATCAAGAAATCCTAGAGGAACTGATGCCTCTAGAGAAAATATTCTGACATCCTCCCACTACCCTCCTCATCCCCCTAGTAGTCTTAGAATGGTGAGCACTCAATCCTCTCCAGTGAAGGGAGCAACAGGATGCCCAGCCTGTGCCCAGCATTAGACGGCTTTGCCAAAAGGGTGAGCAGAAACCCAGGAGCAGCCATGCAGCTGGGTTACATCACTGCCAATCCCACAGGAGGCACCTACCCGCTTCATAATCCTTGATGGTCTCTTCTTGAAAGTCCTTAAATATGTCTGGCCGGAATTTCTTCTCCAGCCCGTAGCTGTAGTATCTGAAAAGGCACTCCAGACCGTACCTGCAACAGAGCAGCACATGGTGCTCACACTAGGCTCTTGAGGTGAGAGCTCTGCTGTGTCCAGCAGCAGGTGACCAAGGATGACCCTAGCCTGATTTTTTCAAGCTACCTTTGTTTTGCTGTGAGCCCCTGCAAAACGTCAAACCCTCCTCTCATCTTTCTGAGAAAGGAGAGGAAGGGCAGGGTGGCCTACCTGTATCCCTCTTTCCCATCCTCCACAGCCAGTTGCTTGAACTCCTCATACATTTTCTTATTGAAGTGATCTCGAAGGAAGAAGGACCAGAACCGGAAAAGTGTGTTCATCTCCTGGGACTGACCGATGCCCAGCCGTTTCCGCTCTGTTTTGGGAAAAGAGGACAATTTCAAGTCGGATCCTCTCACAGGAGCCAGCTCCGGTCACAGAGGCTCACACACAAGGTCCCTGTGTGTTATGGTTTGAAGATTATCAAATTTCCCAGTGTTAACTGTGGTGCTCTTATGCCAAAAAAACATTTTACTTTGAAACTGGAGGTAACTTTCCTACAGACATCCTGCATCAGTGTCCTGACTCTACAGGTGATTAGTGGACAAAGTCTACAGAAGGGAACGTACTTTCTGCTTCTTCGCTTCTTTTCTTATTCTTCTCTTCCAGTATGCCTTGAGATGGAGAGCTCCTCTAGAAGAGAGCTCCCTCCAACCCCAAGGTTTGGGGAAGCAAACAATGGTTCCCAATCTTCCTCCCACCAAAAGGTGGAATGCAGAAGGAGCCTAAGCCTAGCTGCAGCTCTGCTGCAGGGGCATCCACAGCCCTCTCGTGCATGGGAGCTCCAGTGCAGACCTTCTGAAGTGTGGCCAGTACCAGCTTGCCTTAGCTCCTGGCAGCAGGCCAGATAAGCTGCTGTCCACACCTGCAGAACCCTTTGGTGGGGGCAAAACTGCAACTCTCTCCTCGTTCTTTGAGAGTTTAAATGCAAAAGCCAGCACCAGCTTACTACAGCTTCTGGCAGTGGGCTGAAGAGAGAGCAGCTCCTCCACAGCTGCTTCTACAGCTTGATTGCCTTTGAAGATGCTGGACAGAGGTGAGCTCTTAATCCTCTACCTCCCCTGGTGCCTAACCACAGGGGAGAAGAAAGAGAGGAGAAGGCTTTTCAGAAGGCCCTGTAGAAAAGCCCTTGGAGGAAGCCCATTTACCACAACAGGTTTGGCCTCACATGACCACTGCCATCTTGCCTTTGTCTCCAGCAGACTGGCAAGATGCTGTATTGACTCTGCCCCTGAGAGACAGAGAAGCCTTTAGTAAGAGAGAGACAGAGGTCACAAGTACTGATCAGTTTCAGTTTTACCTTTTGTTTCTTTTATTTATTTGGGGATTGCTCCTTTTCTTATTGGTGATGGGTTCAATAAACAGTTGCCGTTTTAGCAAAGTTGCTGCACTGGCTGTTGAATTCTTAGTGAGAGCAGGTTACTGTGCCTGAATTACAGGCACCAACCCAAACCAATTTAGACCCTCTCCCTAAACCATAATATAGTGGCACCGGGTGGCACTGTGACTACATCCAGCCCTAGGGGTGGACATCCTGACCCACAGTTGCCACAAACTGTGGGGAAACAGCAACCAGCAAGGACGTGGTGCAGGACCCAGCACATCTTGGTGTAGGTGCTCCATGGCTACATCCTGCCCCAAAAGAGACATTCTGCCCCACACCTCAAGGTGCCAGGTTCCTACCGTTAAGGCAGCGCCGACGGTACTTGTGGTAGACGTGTTGCGTGAAGCCATTCTCCTTAAGCAGCTCATGCGAAGGATGCTGGAACTTGGGCAGGGACTGTGGGGTGCAGCCATAGCTTCCAACAGCTGGGGTCCCCTCTGAGGGGCTGGAACTGAGCATGAGAAACTCCTGTCAACTCCCTTTTCCTCAGCATCACCCAACTCACAGGGCACTGGATTCACTCTCCACCAACTGCTGGTCCCACCAACTGCCTACTCTAGGTTGGCACCTGAGCTGTCCTATTAGGAAGGGACCCAATGTTTCCAAAGAAGCCTCGACTCACTATTCCATTGCTTCAGACTTAAACGAGCTCCTTCCAGGAGGGATTAATTGGGTCCCAGTTCTGCAAACACTTAAAAGATCTCTGTGTGACCAGACATCATCCCTCCCCTTTCTGGCTCCTCCATGACCCCCACGCGCCTGTCTCTGGTACCTGATGGAGGCAGTTCGGGGCCTGTGCTCCCGCGAGTCCATCACCCAGCCCACATGGCACTCCATAGGGGGGTTCGAACTGTGCCTAGTCTTCCTCTTCCGTGGAGTCTGCAAGACAGGGTGTATCAGGGATATGTCCCATTCTTCCCCAGACCCCAGCTGGGAAACCCCAACTCCCATCTACACACCAGTCCTGGTCCCACCTTGGCATCTATCGTCCTGCCCTCTTTCACCACTGGGTAGAAACGAGGCGTCTGTGTTGGGTCCTTCAGCTGAGGTGTGCGAGGGGTCCGGGGGGTCCTGGCGTTGCGGTAGTTGGGTGATTCTGGTACAGTTGTAGGCAAAGACCTGGCAATGGTTGAAGGCTCAGGGACTCCAAACAACTTGTTAGCCAAAGCATCTGTAGGTACTGGAGAGAGAAAACCCCCCCAGTCCAGATCAAGCTGAGCTCTGAGCAGGGGACCATCACTACAGCCAGGGGATATCCATCTGGCAGATATAAAGCAGCAGAGACAGGAACAGAGAGACATATCCCAGTCCTCTGGGGCAGCTTCAAATACAGCACATCACCAGCTTGACTAGAGAGCCCAAAGCCTACAAGCATATCTGAGGACTGGGCTCCCAGGGTTCCCACAAGGTATCTGCTTCCTACTGGCTCACAGCAGTGACAAATCCTCAGGAGAAGGGCAGAGCACCAGGCGCAACACACAGCCAGACAAGCCCAGCAGGCAGCTGGTCTTCCAGGTACTCTGAGAAAGTCCAAGAGGAAAGTCACACCCAGGGAGTTACATCAAAGTCTGCCAAGGTTTCCTCACTCAACCAGAACAGTCCAGCTTTTGGGCTGCCTCTTCTAGGTAGGAGAAACGAGTATTGCTCTTGTAAACAAGATTCCACATGCCTGTGGCCCGAATTCCTCCTCCCCAGCTGTCACCCAACCTCTGAAGACCTCTCACCAAAAGCAATAGGGACAGTTTCAGTCCCACCCATTCACATCCCTTTTCTTACCTTGCTGGAACCTGGGGGGACCAGGAGGGACTTCCTGGTTCGGATCGACGGGGGGCTCTGGGGTCAGCGTGTCAAACTGCTCCCTGCTGATCATATTCACCTTCTTGAAGTTCTCTACCTCTTGCTGCATTGGAAGAGGAAGATGATGAATCGACCAATGGCCCTCTTCTCCCATTATTCCATCAGGGAGATGCAGACAAAACTGCACTGCATGGGCCATCCCTGAATCATTTATTGCTCCCAAGCTTTCAGGGCTCCTACAAGGCAACCTCAGTAACTACTGCTTGCTTCTTTCAGACTTTTACCAACCTGGGACAGAGCCAGTGCAACAAGACAAGCTCTGCAACCTGTGCTTGGCCAGCACCCACTGCCCCTACCACCTTCTTCCATCCCCAGAGCTTCCTCTACACTCTTACAACCACACTGGCAGCAGGTCACAATGTTCCTATGTATCTGAAGGGCCAGTACCCACAGCTACCCTCAGGAGCAGCAGTGCTGCGGTAAAGTGCCAGGTACTAGACATGGGAACACTGAGCTCAGTTGGAAGCCCCAGGAAACCATCCCACGAAAACCAATTTCCATCACTGACTGAGTCTAGGCAAGTCTCTGACTGTAAGAGTCACCAAGCTGTGACTGAAATGCTTCAGAGCAGCAGATGGGTTTTCTAGAAAAAGCCCAAATCCATGCAAACTGGTACCAAATCAAAGAGCAGCACAGGCTAAGCACAGCCTGGCCATCTATGAACGTGCCTTCATTAAGTACAGCATCCAAAAGACTGTCATGGAGTGCTGGGCACTACAAACCCAATTGCCTGCACAGATCTGGCATTGCCTGCTAAGGCACTAGGAGACAGTGGAGCAATGGGCTTCATGTTCCAGGTCACCTTGTTACTGGCACTGATTACCTGGTTGCAGCCTCACACTGTTACAGAGCTGCATTTATACTGAATACAGCAGAGTATGAACCTGAGTCACTCCCTTCTCTTAACGATCAGGATGTGACAGGTGGGAGCTAGGAATCTCAAGCTCTGCAAGAAGCCTAATCCGAGCTTAGCTCTACTCCATGAGTGGACTGTAACCCGCTATACAGCCTCTTCCAGCCCACACCACCGAGACAGCCTATCTGCTGTACATGAGGCTCCCTGCACCACACCTGCTTCCCTTCCCTCAGATCAGCCACTCTCACCTTGATCTGTGAATACTCTGGCTCAAACTGCTCTGTCCACAGGTCCTGCTCGTAGTAATACAGCCCGTCATTGATCACCTTGGCCAGCTCTGAGCTCATTTTAGCCCTGGATGTGTGGTTGCCAGTCCGGTCTCCACCAGGATGTCGGCGCAGATAGGGAGGTGTCTGTGTCACGATGAGGATCTTGTTCACGTCCCGATCATCGATCTCATAATCTGAGTCTTCATCTGACCAGTCAGTGAAAGTGTTCTTTCGGCCATCCATCTGCTCCATCTCTTCATCAAACAGGAAGTCTAGCTCCTCAGGTTCATCTTGGTCCTTTTGCTTCTGCTGCTGTGGTGTCTTTGATTCCTCTGGTTTCTACAGACAGAGGAGCAAGGATGACACAAGGGTAAAGACCACAGAGCAACAAGCCTGAAGCTTAGAGGCTCAGCTGCTGCCCCTTGTCTCCTTACCACAGCCAGAAGCTGTCCATCTAGGGACACTGCCTTATCAACACCTCTCGGGAACAGGGAACAGCTCCAAGATGGGAGCATGAGAGACAAGGACATCACTCCAGTAACCAACAAACCCCACGTGATTTGAAATCCGACTTTATATGATTCAAGTCACCCAGACAATTAGGAGCACCCCACCCTGACAGCTCCCACATCACCATCTACCTTGGGCCTGGCTGGGGAAGGCCGAGGTCTCTTCTTCACTTCAATCCACGTCTCCGAATCCAGGTCTGGCAGACTTGCAGAGAGGCCCTTAGGCATCGTCTTCAGGTTACTGACCTCCTCTGTTTTGGTGGGGACGGGGCTGGCAGGACGTGGGGAGCCAGGAGCAGACTCTAGAGCCAACAAGAGCCACAATGTGATTTAGAGGGAGGGAGCCTGGAGGTTTGGTACCTAAAGCACCCAAACAAACAGGGAAACATTTTGTAGTAATTTTGGCAGCATGGTACAGCCTGCAAGACTGGAGAGCTTCCAACGGCCAAGGGTTACCAGCACATTGCCCACAGGTGCTGTGAGTAAAAGAAACAATAAACATCTCTAGTTAAGGCTGTGATGCCAGTGGTGGTCAGAGCTCTGCAGGTGACAGTCTTCCAGACACAAAACTCCAAATCAGGTGGTCTTTTACTTTCAGGAAAAACTTCCCAAAACAGCCAGTGGGAACAGATCTCCTGCCAAAACTCTTACAATAAGAAGATCCTCCACTTGGGTCTCCTGGTCCCAGCCTTGCCAGCTTTCATAGGATGGGGTAGCAAGTGCAGGGGGCAGTCCATAAAGGAAAACAGACCCTCCTTGAGCACTCAGCTGACAGCTCTGTATCTCCTCACCCACTAAGGAAAAGTTGGGTTCATGAGTGTCCTCTGCTCTGCCCAGCAGTTGTAGAGTGTTTCCAGGCAGAGACAAAGACTTCCAACCAGACTGACACTCCAGAATCCCTTCAGTCCCTGCAGAGGAAAATCACTATCTCTTTCATGTTTCCCATGCACAGAGGCAGCCACATTCTGGGGTCTGACAGAGTTCATACCACCTCCTACCACCAAGGACAAATCAAATGTCAGAGCCCTGCCCCAGGAATTGCTCCTAGGGCCTCAGTCCTGCTGCAGTACCAATGCTGCAGCCCACACCTCCACCCACAACACCCGTGTGCTCACCTGTCTCTTTCTGGAAGCTTTGCCGGGGTACAAACTCAGGGCAGTTGATGAACTGTGAGAAGTCTGTCTGTGTGTAGTCTGCCATAGGAGGACCAGGCAGAGCCCATTTCTCTGGCTGCTCTTTTCTCCTGATCTTCTCATCCACTATTTCCACCACCTTGCTGTCCTTCAGAGCCTGGAACCAAGTGACAACCTGGTTAACTGAGGGCCCTGCCTTGTCACACTGAGTGGCTCAGTCCCTTCAGAAGAGGGGGGAGCACATCAAGGACAAGGGAAGGGCTCCACCTACACCTCACCCTTAGCTCAGCTAGAAAACAGGCCTCAGACATGGGTGGTAAGAAGGAGAACAAGAATGAAAATTCTTTCTTTGCTCTCACCCTGATGATAAGACTGATGTCGGTGGTGAGCGCTTGCACCCGGTGGAAGCTGGCGATGAGGGTGATGGGAAGGAAGCCCTCTGAGTCCATCTTGCGACGCAGGAAGAAGTCTCGCTCCAGGTTATCCACACTGAAGTAATATTCTCTGTATGGACAGCACATCAGCAAGACTCATATTTAAACCACAGAGGAAGGTCAAATAATCCACACAAACCCTGGCTACTGCAAGGCTGAAGAGTCATGGTCTAAGGAACCTAAACTCAAGGTAAGCTAGTGCTGTATAGCAGAGTCAACACACCTTGGCTCTAACCCCACCTATGGGATTTAGCCACACAGTCTCCAGGAAGGCATCTGTGAACATCCCACCACCAACCAACGCTTGCACACGAAGAGGTGGCGCTTACATCTGTCGCTTGATATAGTCCTTGAGCAGTTCCTGGTCCACGCTGTAGAGCTCAGCACTGCTGATGTTGTCGAAGTAGTAAGTGATGTTGCTGGCATATTTCTGGGTGCGGGAGCCATCTGAGCCCTCAAATTTCCGGTACCCATACTGGTAGTCGAAGTGCCCTGTGGGATACCAGTACAGGTCAGCACTCTTACCCAGGAGCAAATGGGAGGCCAGATGTCAAAGCAAGCCCTACACTGAAGCTGTGTCAGGGTTTACACAGACAGTGCCCCGTGAAACACTAGTGTAGACGCATTTTTCCTCACCCAAGTCACAACTTTTGATTGGCTCTCAGTATGGCATAAAGCCTATACAGACTTGGTGCATGCTTCAGCACCAGCACACAGGGCTACTGCTAGGGGCAGAAAACAGGTGGAAGAGCTTAGCTTGAGTGGCAGAAAAACATCTGCCTTTATTAAAATACAAATAACTTGTTTTTATTAAAAACTGCTGGAATGACCTGCCACAATATTTCCCTGTATCCCAGACTGTGCTGGAGCCCCAGGTCTCACACACACAGATCCCTGCACATTTCAGCATATGCCCTGATCTCTTCCTGCTGTCACAAGACTCAATGATCACCTCCTCTGCCACGGCCACGACCCCTGCCACGGCCCCGGCCTCGGCCCCGGAAGGTTCCTCGCACAGCTCCTCCCTCGCTTTTCACACTGGAGGTCTCATCGTGGTCCTGCCAGCTGCGCTCATGCTTGTTGTCCGAGTGCCAGCCTGCAGCAGATAGGAAGGAGTGGCAGCAGTGTTACAGGACGAGAGCACCTTTTTCTCAGAGCAAGCCCACTGGCCCCAGAGCCCTCTGGAATGCAGGAACCATGCCCATCCCCCCATGCCACATAAGAGCTTGCTGGGCATAAGAGCTTGCTCTGCCCCACAGCTATGACAGGCAGGGAGGGCTCCCACCTTTCAGCTCGCTGCGATTGTTGGAGGGGTGTCTGTGCTGCTCGTTTTGCCGGTTGTTCCGAGAGGCTGTTTTGTCCCTGGGCACCTCTGACTTCATGTCTATCTGCAAAGGGACCCACTTGTGTTTGTTGCCTGCAAAAGGACAGGGTTTGTGTGTGACACAGGTTCAAAAGCCTCCTTCCTCTCCTACAGCCCCCTCTTGCCACACAGCCCACACACACAAAGCAGCAAGGCCTTCTGGACTGACCCTCATTTTCAGTCATCTCTCCATTCTTCACTGGAGGGCCATGGCACAGAGCCCTCCTGTTGTTTCACTGCATGTGTCCTCCTTCCACCTCCCGAAGCTCAGGCCAGAATGAACCACGTGTCAACCACAGCTGATGCAAGCCACAGTTAGGAGCTTTTCTGTGCCACCAGAGAGTGCACGTGAGAGAGCAAACTCCTGCCATGCTTTCCAGATCTGGGCCCTGCTCCACCTGCTTCTACTGAAATGGCACTTTGCCCCCTTGAAACCTGAAAACACCTTTTCCCCAGAGCTATTCTTGCATTGGGACCATGTCCTACAACAAGGGCTGTATGGAAGGCTGTGGATGCTTCTACCTGGCTGTGGGTTAGAGAGTTGAAGATGGGCTGAGCCCAGCGGATTGTCCCGAACCAGGTCCTGCCTTACCTTTCTTCTTCTGGGCCGACTTCTGGTTGTCATCATCACCATTCTTCTCCTCCCCAGACTCATCTGATTTGGTTTTCAGGCTCTCTTTGCCATCACTCCCATCCCCTTTCTCCTGCTCTTTCATGTCTTTCTTAACAGGCAGTTTCCGGAGGGATGGTGCTTTGTGTGGCTGCTAGAGATATATCAGTGCAGAAGAGATGAGGGGTGTAAGGAACAAAGAGCTGGAAGCAGAACCCAGGAACAGGAGAATCCTGCCCTAGCCTAGGACTATCTCTGCTCTTCCTCCTAAAGCTGTCCTGCCCCTGAGTGGGGCTTATGTCTGAGCAGAGAAAGGGTCTCTAGAGATTCTGGGAAGCACTCGAGCTGAGGCAAGCCCCAGGCACAGGAGTCACCAGGACAGACTGCCAAAGAAACTTGGTGCTTCTGGATGAGGATGCCCTTCAAGGGACCAGACTGCCCCAATGGCAAAAGGGTGAGTGACCCTCATACTCTGACAACTAGCCAGGAGCTGGCAAAGCAGCATCCAAAAATAGAAAAGGTTTCAACAACACCCATGTCCATAGCAGGAGAGGCAGTCCCCTAGGACACACCAGCGCTTTCTTGTGCATTTTCAGTTTCTACTGTGGAAGTCTTGACTTCTGCCCAGGCTCTTCTTTACACTGAGCAGCCTCAAGGAGAACAGAAACAGGAGCTGCTCTACCTGCTTCAACCAGCCTAGGTTTAATCAGGCTCCATAATCCCAGAATAGCATTGAGAGAGGGAGCCTGACACACAGGGCAGCCCTAAAAGGAAATCCCCCGCACCCTGAATGCTATTCCTGGCTGTGCCGACACTCAGGACCCCAAATGGCCTGGCTCATCCAGCACTTCCAGAAGGACAGGGAGGTCTGCAAGTGCCTTATCTTGCTCACCACAACAGTTCTGTGTTCTCACCTGGACGCTCTTGTGGGCTATTTCTCCAGGTGTTGGCCAGTTTGTAGCATCACCGAAGTCACCAACCTTAACCCAAAAGAGAAAGGTCTCCTTAGTGCAGAAGATTCAAGTGCTACTCCCTGCATCAGCAGGCCCTTCTAGCCACCACCCACCACTGTCCTGAACGCAGTTGTTCCTGGAAGGTTTGGGGGTGACACCAAACTTTACCCCAGCAACTGCATTTGCCATCACGTGGCTTTCAGTATCCCAAGTCTACTTGAAGCAACTCCACCACATTTCCAGAAGCTGCCTCCATCTAGTGGCAAGTTACAGCCAGACACGGCTCTATGTGAGCACCCAACTGCAACACAGTCAAGCAATTCTCTGATGATCCACAGGACAGAGAGGAGTGGATCTCAAGAGCTGACCATTGAATCTTAGCTGAGCATTGGGTTAGAGATTATTTAAGGAACTGATCTCTCCTTGTCCTTCTGAGGTTCTTCTTTCTAAATTAGAGTCAATGAATCTCCTGCATGAGATCACATCTCTACATTCAAATGCCATGCTTATTCCCCCAGGAGGCAGAGGTTTCCTGGGAAAACCACCTGCATTGCAGGACCATGCCCTTTTTCCACAAACTGGAGCACTCTCCATCCCTAGGGCCCTCTTCTCCCCGAGATGTAACAGTTAAGGAAAGTCATCTCAAGTTCCAAAAGTGCCTTTACTAGCTGCCGGGAGCCAACTGCCCCAGCCACGTGCAACATCCTTGGAAGCATCTGTCCCTCCATCACATATTATTCCCCTGGAACAGGTTGCCCTGATTTCTCCAGAGGAACTGCTTTAGTCTGAACTCAGTTACCCCAGCAATCCATGCACCAGCGAAAAACAGACTGCACAGAGAAGAAAGGATCTGCAGCCACACCACTCTATCGCATTACCATCCTGTCTGCAGGGCACTGGCCAAGTCAATTAGAAACTTGGGGTGTCCTTGGGATGTAGGGAGAAGCCTGTCACATCAAGCATTGTAGACCAAGTGCTTCCCAGTGAGAAGGGGGAAGTTCTGCCCTGGCCTGGATATGCCTAAAACCAGTCCAGACAGCATACAAGGCCACTAAAATGATGAAGAGGAGGTGGAGAACCAGGATGTTTTCCTCCACACTCTTGCAAGTGGCCATGACAGCACATCAGGCACTGCATAAACAGACTTAAGGAACTGGACCCTCAAGGTATGTACACAGCGCTGGCAACTGTGCCAAAAGCTGTTGGTCCACGAGGAGACCAGCAAGCACAGCCTTACCTTGCTTCCCTTCCGCTGTCTTGGGTTGGCAGCTCTCACCACTTTTGCTGGAGTTGTATGTTCTGAAAAAGGAAAACAAAAACATGAGAACACAGTTGACGGCTGTGAAGTGTCAGCTCTGTGGGGAAGCAGGTGGGAAGCAAGGCACCACCCCTTTCAGCATAGGAGGGCCAAGAGGAAAAGGTGAACAGAAAACAGAGATAGCTCCTAAACACAGGCCTCAGAAAGGCCCCATCAATAGGAGACATCTCCTGATGGATCCAGGTGGCCATGAAACAGACCTTTAACCCCATCCTGCTGCAGGAAGGCACTCCCCAACTTAGCTCAACCCTCCCCACTTGGCCTTGGCCACCAGGGAGGAGGGATGCCAAGGCACCACACTGAACTGCACCTGCCACAACATGCAGCAGAACACAAGTAGACAAGGCCACACCAATGAGGAGTAGGAGCGCTCAGGCAGAGGGGCTCACAGGCTGTGGCACATGGGCACTGCTCTCTCATGCTTTGATCTCCAGTGCATCCCAGCATGAGGCAGCAAGTTCATGGGCAAGGAATGTACAGGGAGGAAGAGCCAGATCTGGGCAATGCCCAAATCCTGCTACACCTGAAAGATATTTAGGCACTTGAATGCATCTGGAGCATTTTAAGGTGTAAGAGTGCAACAGCTGAGATTCACATCACCACAGACCTCACACAAAACCTGCAGCAAGTCAACACCTCAGCTCCAGTATGACCTGTCTTGGCTCCTGCTCACACCCCACCTCTTCACCAGCACAGGAAAAATTCAGATTTGTTTTCTCTCTCCCGGGTTTGGCTGCAGCAGGAGCAAGCTTATGCAGGGAACACAAAAGAGCCCAGCAAAAATCAACCTTGCAAGGTCCACATATAAGGGTCTCCTCCCTGACAGTGGTGATACACAGCAGGCAAGGCAGGAACACTTCTGCTGACTCACAATGGTTTCCTTTCAGACGAAAGCATCCCAGACTGGGGTGGTGGAATAAGGGCAGAAGATCCCTGAAGCAGGCATAGTCTAGCTGGGGAATACCCCAAGAACACTGAACAGGCTGCCCAGCTCCACTCAAAGCTACCTTTGATCTCCTGTGTGAGGAAGGACAACCTTGCTTAGTCAATCTAAATTGGTCCCCTTCCTGGCCTTGAAAGGTGTGATTCATCCTGCTACCCCAGCCTTGCTCAGAGCTGGAGCTTTGATGTGTCAGTAAGGCAGAGTGAGCCATGGCAGGACAAAGCTATGTGTATTCTCCTTCCTCGGTTTCTTTCCTAAGGCTCCTACATGGAGATTTATCCCCAGGAAAGTCCAAGTTATTAGCCCGATCCTTCATCTCTCCCCATTCCCCCCAGAACTCCCCCAGCCCACGTACACTGCCTCCTGCCATGAGCAGCAGCAGTGCCACATGGCCCTCAGTCATTCCATGTGCACCCTGTTGAGAATCCCAGCTCTGTAGCAAAGCCTGCCACAAGGCATTTAAACCCTCATGCTACTGCAGGAAAAGCAAGCACTTTACAACTGCCCCCAAAATCCCCCACTCAATACCCACATAACCACAGCCTCAATATAGCATCAAGTGCTACTCACAGCCCTACAGCCAAGTACAGAGCTACCCTGCCTGCTCCCACAGCACCACCATGCCCAGCACCACAGAATTAAACAACTTTCTCTAGAGCCTGGGGAGGCACCAACAGAGCTCTGTGGCTGGGGGAGAGCAGAGCTCCATGTCCCATGCAGCATCCCACCTGTGCACCAGTTCCCATCATGCTGCAAGCACCATGGTTCAGGAAAATGGCATCCAGCCACTTCAGCTCAGAAGCCTCATGGCCATTGATGTTCCTGTGCTTTTCTGAGGACCAGCCAAAGAAAGACCCTCCCATCACAACCTACAGCACAGGAGCTCAGGTGGGTGCCACAGGCCACATCATCTCTGCAGGGGAGGGAGATTATTTGAAACAAGTTCTGCTGCTTTTCTTATCTGCAAAATAGGAACCAGGATCCCTTATCTAGCCAAAGTGATGAGAAGACTAATTAGCATTTGCAGAACCTGTGGAAGACAAAACACAAAGCCAAGCAAAGCTGCAGCCTGACAGGGAGCGCAGGGGCTCCAGCATGGATGAAGTGAGATCTGCAAGTCATGGTACAGCCTGCTCAGACTACGGCTGGATGTCTTAGCCCTGCAGGCATTTCACAAACCTCCTTTTGCATTTTTCTTACTGTCATTACTGTCACCAGATATGTTCAGTTGCACTAACAAACCGGGGCCCTCCATGCAAGGGGATGCAAAAATCAGCTGACAACATAAGGGGCACAGTGGGCTTTGCCTACAGCCACAAAGCGGACACTGGCACAGCCAGAACAGAAAAGCAGGTCTCAAGTTCTGATCCACTGCCTGCAGCCAGAACCAGCTCATTCAGCCTGGGACTGCTCAGCATGAGGTTATTTCTGAGCAAGCGACGAGATACAGTGTAAGTAGAAGCACCAAGGCCCCAGTGCTGAACCTGTTCTGTGGCCAAGGCACAGCCAAAGCTCTCAAAGACTCTGCAGACACCTTGTGCTCTCCCCTTCCAGTCCATGCTGGCTGCACACAGCAGCCCTCAAGGCAGGAAGCTCACTGACAGCTAAATGAATTCATAGCTCATACCTGGAAGGAGAAAAGCCATTGCACAAGAACCAGCCAGCCAGGGTGACAGTAGCTCCACAGCTAAATGTGCTCTACCCTGAGATGGACGTGTGCTGTAGGACCACTGAGCTCAGCCTAGGGGACATACTCACCACCTGATCTGGGAAAACCAAACCAGCCCACCAGCCTGGATCCCTGCCTTTTTCTACATCTAGTGCAGCTTGTGAGGGGCTTTGAGAAAAAGTGGATCAAGAGGTGGGATAAATCTGCAAGGTTGGGCAGCGACCTGTCATTACACTGCAGAAACAGTTGCACCTCTAGCAAGAGAGCTGCAGTGACTGCTCCTGGTGTGCCACTCACATGCCACGTGGACAAGGCTCAGAGAACCTCAGCAGCAGGAACGCAGTCTTCAGCTCCCCTGACACAACACACCCCTCCCCTCCCTACCTTCCCCATCAGCCAAGTCAACAGAAAGGAACCAGCCTGCCCCCGAGCTGCTGCAGCCCACAGCCTGGCACCTAAGAGAAACTGCTGATGAAGGTGGTTTGGAAGCCAAGAGTCTGGACTTTGTGCTGGAGAGGCTGAGGCAGGGATGCATGCTCCAAGTTGCAGGTCCTGCTGGGGCTGGAAGAGCCGAAATCATATCCCCCATTTTCCCCCAGAACCCTGGCAAGAGCCCACGGTTGCCATGTGGGACAGCCAGCCACACATCCAGCAGTACACTGGGATCCATTTCACTACTCAAGTCTCCAAGCAGTTCTCTCTCCCTCCTTCCTGTGCTCCATGAGACAGTCTCAGTGTACATGAGACCTGTTAGATCAGTCACAACATGACGCCAGTTCTGGCAACGCTTCTTCAAGGTCCCCAAGGTGATAAAGGAGATGTGCAAGGGGGAGCTGAGGCCTGAGCATCCTAGGAGTCTGGGCAGGCTCCAAGTGAGGGAGGAAGAGTGCCCCAAGTGAAGCAGAGCAGCAGGAAGCATTAACTTCCCAAGAAACCAGTGGACACCCAGGTGTGACAACTTGTAAGAGAAGACAGAAGCCATTAGCCAGCTTACACAGTTTCTATGTACACGCTTGTTGGTCAGGCAAAGAAAAACAATTAGCTCTTTTCTTCAGAGGCATTCTAGGAAGGCAGGAGAGTCCCTCCTCCTCCTGGATTATGACACACAGGACAGCAAGACAGCATTAACCTGCAAAGTAATCCCCGAGAGACACAACATGCAGCCAGACCTAGCCAAGTCTGCCAGAAACCCACTGCGGCTGCAAGAATGCCCTTACTAGTCCCAAAGGAGAACAGCTGCATAAAGAGATACCCCAACTGTGCCAATATGGGAAACTATCAGGGCACCAGCCCTGTCCCTGTCCTTCCCCCAGGCCTCAGGGAAGCTCTCTCCTAGCACAAGACATTGGTTGGGAGGTTCTGCTGTGGCACTTGCCACTGCCTACACACACTGAGACTCCATCACCTGGAGTCTGAACCTGACCAAGCCAGAGCTTGGTTGAGCAAGCTTTGTGCACACCACCACCAATCATACCTTCCCCAAAGACATCTGCAAGATCAATCCTGCAGGCCAGATGTGAGGGAGAAGCCTTTCCCCTCCCTGCCCCCAAACAGCCCACCTGCTACAATCAACAGTGCTGAAGGTTTTTCTTGTTGAAGGTCCCTCTGAAGTTACAGGTCCACTTCCCATGGCTGCTGCACCCATTTCTCCACCAGCAAGATGGCAGCAATGGACAACACACTCTTACTGCAAAGGGTTGGGAAGCTGGGCCGGACAGGAGGGGACCTCAGTCTCTCCAGGGACTAATTTGGTAGCACCTCTGTGTGCAGCCAGAGGTGCAGATACCCCCAGAGTACAAGGAGCAGCTTGCAACTCCACCTGCTTCCCAAGAAACATGCCTCCCTGAACCAGTCTTAGCCATGTGTCAGAGCTAACACCAGACTGAGATGGAAAACACTGGCCCAGGCACAGGCAGCAAAGCCTGGGATTCACAGCACTTACTGCTTGGAACACTCAGTTTGCTGAGGCATCATGAAGTGCACCAAAACCAGCAAGGTTTGGGAAAAACTGGGCACACAGACTGCACCTCCTCCAGGTCTGCCATGTTTTACGGCTCCACCCCTCAGTGAATTGGTCATAGTTGAAAGAGGAAATCAAGGGAGCACCGGATGGAGTTCTCCAACGGCTTTAAGTGAGACATTACCACAAACATCTTCCAGCTTAAAAGAGTCAGCCTCCCCGCAGCAGGGGCTCGCACTTCTCCTGGGGACCACACCGTACCTCAACTGGCCCCACTACACACAGCTTGGGGTCACACAGCTCCCATCACAGCATCTGGCTTTGTTGACAATGCTAAGTGGGACATTTGCAGCACCTCTGCAATATCACAAATTTCCTGCACATTGAAGAAGAGCCGCAGTAGCATGGGCAAGGTCAGGACCAAGCACAAGACTGGATCCTTAAACCACATGGCTGAATGGGATTCAGGCCAACGATGCATGTGGAAGCCTGTTCAGCAGGAGCAAGATATAAGCTGCAGTCATCCTGGCTCAAAGCCTTCCAAGCAATTTTCTGCACCTCCTCAGAGCACAGCTCCACCTTCCAAGCCCTACTGTAACAGCAAAGGAAGCAGGGAGCTGCCCACACAACTATGCAGTGTATGATCTGTGACTGCTGCAAAGATCACTCACTAAAAATAACTTCAAAAAGGGCATCTGACAGCTCCAGAGAGCTGAACACTCCACCTGGGTGTTTTAGGCAGGCTCCAAGAGCTCAGGAGTTGGCCATAAGAAGTGCAGGGAGAGAAGCCAGGGGCACGGGCAGGCTTCACACAGCGTGCCAGGGTAGCAGCATCACCAACTGGGAGTGGGGGCACATGTATCATATTCCTAGCTCCTCAAACCCTCACATCCCTCTGCCGATTTTCCCAAGACAACTCGAGGAGGAGGAGGGAAAGGCATCTCTAGATTCTTGCAGAACTCACCTCTCCACTGCCAGCACCAGAGCAAGCACACACACAGAATGTGACACAGCCCTGGTCACTAGGAGCTAAGGAACACTATTGCTACCTAAATATAACTGCTCCAAGCGCTGCACACACAGGTTAGCTGCAGGATCTAACTCAGTTCCTCGGTGATGAGGTGCACGAAGGGTCTTGACTTACCAACCATCCTCCCTGCAGCCTTCCAGTCCAAGACAGAAATGCTTCACCTTGTGGCCACGCTCCACCCCAGAAGGAGCTGGTTAAGAAATGCTGCTGGGCATTTGTAATGTTAACAGCGTTAGCAAGGGCACCCTGGACTCTCCTGGCACAGAGGGCTACTACTAAAGGGAGCACAAGAACTCTCAAGGGCAAACAACATCTTCCCCCCGCCTTTTCAAGCAACGTTCTTCCCTGAAGAGGGCTTCTAGGAAACTACTGACACACAATCCATGCTCACACCACCACATCTGTCTCCAACACACCAGGCTCATGCAGAACAAGACTGCACAGGAATCCTCCCATGACCTAAGGAAAACCAAGAGTTAAACTAAGAGGTGTCTGTTGGGAACTGGGGGCACAGACAAGATTACCTGGCTGAACGAACTCCAGAAACTGTCCAAATGAGGGAGCTAGGCTGGGTCAGGTAACCACAAGTAGGGAAGAAGGCACCCAACTACCCCTGCATGAGGGGCTACTCCAGTACCAGTGCCTGACTTGGCTCATCGGCTACTGACACCCTCCAGCCATCAGAGCACTTAGCCAGCAACAGCTCTGCCATGACAGAAGAGAGAAGAGCCTCCAAAGACAAGTGCAAATACTGTTGGGTTAAATGGTTTGTGGAGAAGGGCTGGAAAAGCCAGCAACGCTCCCGATCAAACACTCTGTCAGTCTGTCACAGGCAGGCTGGGGCCCTTGAGAAAAGGCATAAGTGGACCCAGCTGCCACTAAGGACTCTAAGGCAGAGCAAGGACACTTCAGCTCTGGGAGCGGAGGGCACCTGAGGCAAGGCTGCAAGAGCCTGGGGCATGCATGCAGGCCAAACCCCGGAGGGGCTGGAGGGTCAGGCTCTCTTCCAAGCCTGCCTGGAAACCAGCTGATAGTTCATGACCTAAAAAAAATAAAACTGTAGTGCAGGAGAGGGAGGGAATAGGACTATGGGACAGCAAGGACAGACACACAAAGCAAGGCAGGGATCACAACTCCTCATAAACACAGCAAAAATAACCCCAACCTACTCACCTCTGGGGGCAACTGATTTGCAAATTAAAGAGGGAGGGGTGTCCACCCTCCAGAAGGGACCAGGAGCTCTGCTGCCCTGCTTGTTCTGCCAGGCTCTACTGAAAAGCTAGTTAACAGTTAATTATTACCCATTCAGACACACGATCCCCTACTCTGACGGGAGGGATAAGACAGTCACGTGACACAAAAATCCTGGCCTTATGAAAGCACAGGCAACTATATTTAGTTGTAAAAACGATGACCTAGCGAGCCCGCCCCTCCCTGGCCCCGGCTCCGGAGAAGCTGACCTGCCACCTCCGCACATCTAACCTCCATGGCACCTGGGAAGTCCCTCACCCAACCAAGAGCTCCAACACCAAGGTGGGGACTAGGGACTAGCTGGCACTAGGGACAGCCCAGTGTGCACCAACTGGCTGAACAAGGGGGATCAGACCAGAGAAGAGCAGACCATCAGGCAGCTCCCAGAGGGCATCTTCCCTCCCCATCCAGCACTGCTCAGTGGGTCACCTTGTCAGCCGTAAGAGCTGATAAGCACCAAAAGCAACAAACAAGGCCCAGCCCAAGGTCCTGGACTTTATCTCAAAAGTAGGAGGCACACTGGGAACCTGACCAGTGTGATCAGCACAGAGGTGGGCATTCAGGCCTCTGCATGTCCAGGGCTGGGAGTTTACTTCACCTGGGTCAGCCCACTCCTCTCTTTGCAGACAACAACTGGGCAGCAGGAACAGACACAGCCATTCTGAGAACAGAGGCAGCAAAGGCAGCCATGTGGCTTTGGTCACACACGACACACGACTGCTGCTCCTACTGACAGAGCTAAGGAGCCAGAAAAAAAAAAAAAGGTGTGCAGCAACAAAAGCCAAGATCATCATCCACTCCCCCTCCCACTGTGGTAGAAGAACTTCAAAGGAGAAGCAAAAAAGAAAAGCCAGAGGCCTAGACATCATTAATCTCTTGTCATCAGCAGAGGGGTGCTCTCTGCCTGCTTCCCGCTGGGGCCAATGAGAGCATAAGCGGTGCCCACAGCACAAGTGAGACGGGGTCAGCACATCACTGCCAAACACAGGGCATCACACTGACATGATCCCTTTAATGACCATCAGCCTCTTCTTCAGCTGCACCTGGGGACTTGGAAGCTGACAAAACCCTTCCATGGAAGCAGCTGGTACGTCTCACTGTAAATATTTAATATCAAAGACAGAAATTAAGTGCCAAGTGCCTGGCGCAAGACCCTCTAGCTCTGAGCATTCATACTGCCTGGGATGGGACCATGCAGCAGGTTGAGGGGGTCGTAGAAGGCAAGCGTGCAAACTCTGCCCAAAACACACCTCTGGAACATCTGTCATCACACCTCAGAGATAACAGACAGACTGCATTTCTAGTAAGACTACTGGGATGCAATCCAAGGAACATCCCTCTTAGTTCCTCCCTGCTGCATGTCCTGTGCTTGATGTTGGCTACTCCTGCCAAAGAATCTGTGCAGGACCAGCACTTCTCCCACACAGTGGCCACTTGCAAAATAGACTGCTAGAACTGCCCTGTTATCTGTAAACCTGCCTGCCCCGGTGCTGTGCGTTTAACAAAAGAAGACTAAGCAGCAGCTCAGCTTGTGAAGCCAAGGAAAACAAAGCAAAGCCACCACCAACTAGAAACCCAGCCCTGTCTCTTGGGGTGGGGGCAGGCAATAGTGATGTGGTGTCAGGGCCAGGTGCAGCATTTGCAGGGAGTCAGTGAAGCCAGATCTAGGTCAGCTGCTAAGAAGGGTATCCCCAGAAATGAGCTGAAGGAATCCTACAGTCCTGTAACCACCTGGATTAAACTAAGCAGAGATATGGAGGCTTCCTCCTGTCAGCAAATCCAAAAGTTAAAACGGTGACGACAACAAGGCAGCAGAACATCCCTGCAGTCTTTGAGAGCAGGCAGAAAGGCTTCTTAAGGATTACCGAAATGATTTCAGGGTATGCTCTCTGAGCGTAACACAACATCCTCACTTACACCCTCCTTCCTTAAGCCAGACACAGCAAAATGCATTACTTTTGCAAATAATTTTGACAGTCACATGGATCTTGCTGCATGAACCTCTCTCCAAACCAGGTAATTCCAGGGCTACAAGCGACTGTCTCCCCTGTCTCAATGCCCAGCCGAAAAGATTAAGAACACCCTAATCAAAGAGAGCCTTCTCAAAGGAATCAGGAATACCCGGCTACAAAAGAGTACTTTTTTCCCCCCTAACATAAAGATTCACCTCCCCTCTTTTCATTATAAAGGATTAAAAACCACTTCCTTGCAGATGGAGCATCACCCACATCTCTTTATGGAAAGCTTCACACTGTTAAATTCAAAGTGACTTTTATAACTCAAGAAAAGTATGCCAGCCACTGCTGCTGATCCTCCAAAACAAACAGCTCAGAGCATCACTTGCTATGCTGCTGAACACCAGCACATCCACAACTGCATCCCACAGTCATCTCTAGTCTCTGCTCCTCAGTAAGGGCACAACAGCAACACATACACACAGAAGAGCAATTAACTGGCCCAGCGGCAGCCCCTTAAGAGGCAAGACTCAAGTGGCTGGGATCCACCACTGAGGAAAGGAAGTGGCTGCCATGTACAATGCCAGGAGGGCACAGGAACCACACATCAAGCTGGCAGGAGATAGATTTAATGCAAGAAAATTTATTTCCTCTACTAGCAGGCAGCAAAGTCCTTCATGTGGCAGCAAGTCACAGGAGGTAGATAGCAATGCAGAGGGGTTAGGTGTTCATGGCCACATGTCCACAGACGTCCAGATGGAAACGTGTCCTTGCAGCACTTATCTAACAACACTATGAGTCCATCTCTGCTCTACCACCACGCACTGCCAAGCACAGCCCTGTGTCTCTTAAAGGTGTTCAAGGAGCTCAGCGTTCCACCTGAACTCCAGGTCACAAGGTTCCATGTGGCTTCTTCTGAAAAGCTGACTTCAGCTCCTGAATCCTAGTTGCTGGATGTGGGAGAGGCTTAAGGAACTGCTGTGCCAGACAGAAGCCAGTTGCCTCTCTCCCAGCAGCCTTACTTCTAAATACCGTTAGGTAACTGGGACACAAACACTGCTGCCCTTCCACCTCCACAGTGCTTGCACATGACAGCAGGCTGAGGGCAGAACACCTTCAATGTCCATATGCCAACAAGTGGGAATATGCTTTGGGGCGCACAACAGCTACTGTGCCTATGAAACGGCTCATCTTTGGCTCAGGGCCCCCCACCTCTGCAAGTCCTAACAGTCTTAGTGCAACTCAGCATCCCCCATCACCACGGTAACCACTTCCTTGAGCAGAACAAAAATTAACTTCCCACCTAAAGGAGCAACCAGCCACACAGGCCCACCTCAATTTGTAAGATAAACCTTAAAATATAGCCACTAACATCAGTATGGGAGTCCCAGTGATTTGCAGTAACACACTTGAGCAAATTAACTTGTTAAACAACCTCATCTGCGAGATGGAGGCTGCTGGGTTTGAGCTTTCTCAGATCATGAGCGCACAACTCTGATGCCAGGAGAAGGCATACTCTGGTGCTACCCTGCCCTCACCAGCTGCATTCACACTTCACTGTGCTTTGAGCTATCAGGGCTTCCAGATAAGCTTAATCCCTGGGAACAAAAAGCACTGCACCAGCTTTAAGGCTATTCTAGAGAAGGCCTGAGAAAGGACTGTGCAGCATCCCATACACTTACCATTAAATCCCCTTTCAGCCTTCACTGATCTCCTCACAAATAGAGGACTGTACAATAGTCCCAAGCTCTATAGGTAATGCTTTCTGCAACACTATTGACATGTACTGTGCACTTACTGAAACGCTATCATCTGCTGCAGAAACATGCTCATGCCCCACCCTGAAGGCAGCTGCTAAGGTCCTTAAGCAGCTGGAGAGCAGAGGATGGAGCTGCGCCAGCCAAAAGACATCTCTAAGCCTGCAGCACAGGCAGACAAAACCCCACATCCAATGAAGGCAGGTCCTCAACAGAGTGGAGAAAACCCTCTTACTAACTTGAGACATGGAAATACACCTTTGCTCCCTCAAAACTCCTCTTGGTATTTCACTCTCATGCATGCTCTGAAAGGAAGAACAAATGGATTGGGGTATTAATTGATTTAGTTGTCCAACACCTACAGAAGCATTTTCTGCATCATATCAATGGATCTAGTTACATCCCACAGCCTTGTTACCTGGCCAGCCCTCTGCTCAGTTCATTAAGTGGACAGTCTCTAGTGTGACAGATAACTCAAAACCAGCAAGTTATTTTTAATGACATCACTTTTAAGACCATAAAGCTGATTTCCATAACTCACACTGCCTCCACAATCTGCAGCGATTTATCCTCACACTACTGCATCAGCTGGGGATGTGTGATCCCACATAAAGCCAAAGATGCCAGTAGGAGGTGGACGTAGTGACGTGCTTAGGTAGCACAAGGTCTAGACAGGCAATCACACCCATTCACAGAGCCTTTGCTCTGGGACATCTCCAGAGGCAATGCAGCTTTGAGACAACAGGATCTTACTGACTGGTTTTGGCATCACTGGGTAAAAGATAAACCTGCCCTTCACTCCGAGTGCTTGGACATCAACCTGGACAGCAGTCTGGGAAAGCCAGCAACCAGGACCATCACTACCTGTTGTGACCAGGAAGCTTCCATTGGTCTTGCACTGATGACAGCATAGCCTGGATCTCAGTTGTCATTAACAGCTACGTGTCCACTGAACAAGCCAAGGGGGAGGTAAGCATCTCTTCCAAGCATTGCCAACTCAAATGGGCATCTCCAGCTTCATGGACACATGAGACTAGATACAGTCAACACACAGACTGACAGCAGCAATTCCCAGTTACGTTTGCACAATGTTGATAATTCCAGTTATGTGTGATAATCAAGACCTACAAGTTCCCAAACCATTTCACCCTGGACACCCAAAATCTGCCATCCTACAATGCATGAGAAGAAAGCAACCTGTAAGCAACTGTAGTCATCATTATATGAAAGCATAAAACACATCACCGCTATGCAGGTACATTCAAATACTAAAGGGACTTTTTCTGTTTTGATTTTAATTAAGAGTTTTTCATTTTGATTTTGGGGATTTTCTTTAAGTTAATGTCCATTGTATACTCCTAACCAGATTTAGAGAACTGTTACAGTACTGTCTCTATGTGAAGAGAAGTGCAGGAGAGACAGGGGAGGGGAAGGTTTGAAGAACTCCATTTGTAGTTAATACATACCAGACTGGCCATCAGCTGGAAAAATATCTGTAAGAGAACAAAAAGAGAAAAAAAAAAACACATCAGTATTGGTTGCAGTTGGAGTGCAAATCATATTTAAAAGGTTCCTCCTCTCTTCATTTGTTTGCCTTAGCTAAACAGAGGAAGTATTTTTCTTATTATCTCAAGTTAAATATCAATCCAGGTTGGAACCTGCCTCAATTCAATCACTTGTTGTGAGAAAGACTTTGAAGACAACGGTGTTTACCTGAACATATTGTATTCACAAATAACCCTCTATTATTGACTTCCAACAGACAGCAGCCAAGAATAAAAAGCTGATGAGATGCACAAAGCTCTACATGAAGAGGTGTTTGGCGGCACCCCCATGTTTCCCCTGCCCAGCATCATCAAATGGAAACAGGCTCCGAGAACATCTAACACAGTGACAGACAAAGCAAAAGCAAAATGAGCATTTCCCTGATGGTCGTTTTCACAGCCACAAAGCACACCAACAGTTTACCTGGCTCCAACACAGCACCTCCACCAGAGAGCAGTTGGCCAGAAACATAGCCCCATCAACTCAAATGGACACTCAGTGCCTTTGTACATGATATCACCCCAAGAGAATGCCTTTGGTTTCCCATCTCTGGTGGCTCTGACAGTAAGCACAGCCTGTTGTACAGAGCTGCTGGAGTTTGAAAGGTTTCAAATTGGGAAACCAATTACTCAACCTTCCTACCCTCCAGTATCTTTCCAGTTAGGTCCTTCCCTATCAATGGACAGATGTTCACTGAAGTGGTTGGGAAGAATCAGGTAGGTGAAAGATTCATTCTTTTGAGGAGCACACAGTACCGCAAGTGTAGAGAAACTGTTGACAAAGGCTCCCCAAGAAGCTATGAAAATAACATTTCAATATATTTGTTTTCTTCAAGAAACTTAGAAGGGGGGAATGGGAGTCTGCCAGTAAGCCAAGGTCTTCCTAGGACAGGGGCAGGCCCCTGGCACTTGCTTATCAGCTGCCCAAAACACACAATCAGCTGTAAAGTCCCAGAAGTTGCAACAAGGACTACCCCTTGGACAGAGCAACACTCCCTGGCCTGGGCTCAACCAATGCAAGACCAGCAAAAACACATCTACCCAAAAAGCTCCTGTTTATCTGCCTTTAACAGGGCACCACACTCAAGGCATCCTCAGGCAGAGATGCCTTCACCCCACACATGAGCAGCAGAAGCAATTGGCAGAGAAAAACATACCAAAACTTCCTCTGCCATTACACAAGGTCATGATCTGCAGTCTGTGGCCATGAAGGCTGATTTCAGGGAAAAGCTAACACATTCAGAAAAGTCCCCAAGCACCACGTTGGTTTCTCTGCAGATTGTGTGTTCTGCTGCAACCTTCCACCAGCACATCTCCCAGGCACATCAGAACATCTTGTATTTCTGTGATGGCTGCTGATGAGATCAGGCTCCTACAACAGTCAATAGAAACTCCCTGTACTTGACCTAACAGGGCCCAAACAAGATGCAATTTCCTAGTTGAACAACTCCCAGGCAGCTTCTCTGCAGAGGAACAAGGCAGAAGCACTGTTTAACACATATCCTACCTGTTTGGATCAGCTAGTGGTACCACTATACCCCAAAAGTGATGAATAATAGCATTACAGTAGCTGAGAACAGGAATTCCTTTGCGCCAGCCAAGAACTGCAGGCTTTGGCAACCATCCCCCTTGCCAGAATACCTCTGCCAGGTGCAGTTGTTCAGTTCACATTCCTACTAGGCTGTCCAACCAGCTCTCCATCCAACACATGCTGTGGTCTGACCAGTCATCTACACATCCAGTCATCCACAAGGGATCCAGGCTACCCCCTTTCTAGAAACCACAACTCAGATTCACCATTGTGTTTTCTAGAGAAGCAGAGGAAGCTCCTCAGTTGCTTAGGTCAGTAGGAAAAAAAAATAATCAAGGGCCACATGTGAGGATAGCACCAGATATTCTCGTACACCCCAATAAGTTTTCCAGTACAGCTCCTGCTGAGGAAGGTCACTTGCCTCCAGTCCTCAACCCTCATGTCTAGGAGAAACTGAGCTTGTTCAACCTACCACACCTACCATTAAGGCAAATCTGACTGCAAATTCTCCAGAGAGGAGTCCCAGAGTGCTGGCTTGCAAGCAGCTTTCCCCACTGCTAAGAACAAGCACAGAGCAATCAATGTGCAGGACTAGCTCTACTGAAAACCAGAGTTGTTGTAAGGACACATATAAAAAGGCAGAGCTGATCAGGGACTGCCAGTCACAATGACTTTTTGGGACACCTTTTTCCTTTGCAAGCAGGAATGACTAGATTAAAAACCTAGCCAATCCAGGGCAGCACCCGAGGAATGCAGGAGAAGGCTAAACCAGGCAGCACTTTCTTTTCTTGAGAAATCCATAGCAGGGAAGGAAGCAGAAACACACAGGGCTGGCAGAGCAAAGATAAACCCAGGAGCTGCTCTCCAGGGAGCCCACCCAGCACCACTGTAAGACTGAGACTGCCAAACCAGCTCAGCTCTTTGCAAACTTCCCAAGGTTAAAAATCAAACATTGAGAACCCAGACATAGAGAATGGGCTGGGATTTTGCTCAAGCCAAGTCCCACCGTGAAACACTACGCCAGCAAACCAGCCCCACCAATTCTTGTCCCCAGGGAACACCAACACCTGGTATGTTGATGCAGGCCAGTAGTTCACAGCAGCTATCCAGCATTCAGCACTACCTATGTGAGAGCCAGGCAGCTTGCCCCTGCCTGTCCCACAGCTAGTCAAACCTAGCCTGCTATGCTGAGCAGATACTAAACAACCCCCAGTATCCTGATGGCAGCAAGGAAGAACTATGAAATTCGGGCCCTGCAATCTCACACTTCCTTCTTTTTGCATGTGGACACTGTTCCTTAGCTCAAAAGGAGAAAGATCTGGTGTCTAAGCAGAATGATTATCATCACCACAGGAACTAGTGACTGCTTCACATTAGGGCCACTCTCTGCTGAGCCAGGTATTTCCCCAAGGCCTTCACCATCCTCCTTAATTCTGTACACCAACCATGACATCTCAGCGGAAGCCACGTTTTATGAACTTCCCTGTTATCAGCAAAAGGAGGTGGAGGAGGGAGCAAGTAGGAGGTCAAGGGTGCGGGCTGCAGCTGGCAGGATGCTGGGATGGAGGAGGAGCATCCCCTTTCAAGGCTGTCATGGGAGGGGGCTTACTCTGAACACCAACACCCAGAGCTGCTACACAAGAGGCCCAGGAGATGCAGCCGAATTGAGAGCAGGCCTTTTTATCTGGGGTGGTGCTGGGGGGCAGATACAGAATCCCAGTTTTTGCAGCATGGTATTTTTAAATGCAGGAGGCGGCCACATGCTAAAATGGGGCATTTGAAGAAAAAAGCTGATGCCTCCACACACAGCCATTCCCCAGGGGCTATGTGTCCACCACTATTTAGGTATCTGGGACAAGTCCAGAAAGGTTACCCATTTACAAACCCACATCTCCCCTCTACTCTCCCCAGCTCAGTGCAGAATCAGGCTACTAACCAGGCTCCTCCACCAGCTACACTCTGGTGTCAAACAGACTCTAATGGGCTGCCTTCTTCAGGAAGGCACCATGTTGCTACCTGTCCTTAGCCCTCTGTCACCAGAGCCCCTCTTCTGCCACAGATACTGCTTCTTCCCAGCAGGACCAGAGGCAGCAGCTGAAGAGCAGCTCATTAGTCCTGACAAAAGAGAAACGCTGACTCTTTATTACAGCAACCCGCAACAGCAACTGCAGAGAGGGGCAACGGGGCTGCAGGCAGAGCGCCCACCAGAGAGAACCAGTTCCCTGCACCCCCCTGCTATTACCTTTTTGCTCTACAAACTGGGGNCTGCGAAAGCGGGTGGGGGGGGGGGGGGAAATGACCTCGATGTGCTTTATCTGGTCAGAGCAGGCTGACCGGTACCAGTACACCAGTGAGCTGAGCAACGGCTGGTCCCCTGCACACACAGGTATGACCACAAAAACAACTCAACTGCTCCCAGTGGGGCACGGGGCTCTTTCACACTACCACAGGAAGACACCAGCCTATCTGTTCTGGCTTTTAACCCATGAAGTTATAACTAAATCATCCTCCATACAAAAGACTAGGACGTCAGCCATAAAAAGCAAAACCATGACCTCTTCAAGGTCTGACAGGTCTCAGCAGCAGAAACATGACCAGAACATGGGTTGCAGTGGTTCAGAACCCACAGAGCTGCAATGGCAGCCCAGGAGAGGGACGGGGAAAGGAAATGGCAGCAGACAGCAGGATCTCTGTGGAATCTCTCCTCCTAATGTTACCTATTGCTTGGTGGGGACAGTTCAGTTGTGCTCCCCTGGCTATGAGAGGATCCTCTCGGTGCAAACAGCACAGCCAGGGAAAAGGTCCAAATTACACAGTCCAGCATCTGCTGAAAATAGACCAGGGCTGCCAGAGTCTCTTCCCCATCCCCAGACACCTTTTCAGCCCAGATCTGTATCACCTGGCTCCCCCTCAGAGGCCTCAGCAGTGCCTGCACAGGTTTGCCAGACAGTTACAAGCCTGTTCAAAGCCATGTTCAGTGGAGAAGGGGGCAAGATCTTTCAGGAAAAAGTAGCAAAGCAAGAAATCCCAAAGCAAAAAATTAGCATGGCCAATTACATCTCTCCCAAGATCTTGCTTGTTTCCTGCTCCCCTCCTTCATTACCTGCCGAGCAGGCTCAGGGAGGGTCCAGCTCTCAGCCACCTAGATCTTCCCAACTCTGCCCAGCTGCCAGGTCCAAGCAAACATCTCCCATGCCTCTTAATACTCACAAGTATCTTTAGTCTCTTCAAAGAAAAGCTGAAGCTTCAAGTGAGTAGGAGATCCTAACTAGATAGGATCTAACCAACATATGTTAGGGTTGATCCATTAAGATACCAATATGGTTCCTACTCCACATACAGAGTAGAGGCTTGGTTCCTTCTCATACACCTTCATCCCCTGTGCTAAAAGGCTGAAGAGGTGCAGCCTGTGTGAGCTCTAACAGACACTTGCATTAAGTTTTCAGTGTATAAACAATTGTGGGCTTGGTGATGTTCAGTTGGAGTGAAAAGGGATGAAGACTTTCCATGTCACCAAGCTGCATGAGGAACAGACCTGGAAAAAAGAAAAACACTACTCCAAAATCAGAGCGCTATCTGTTTGAGACAGCTATGCAGCTTTAACTTCACACCAGACACTAAATTAGTGCCTTAATGCTAATGTCCAGTCTCTTCAGGCAGAGCTGCCTGAGCAGGGTTGCAACTCTGGCTGAAGACACTGTCACCAGTGGGACCAGCACAGTGTCTGACAAAAGAACCTTTCAGAGATCTGCTTGGAAGAGGGTACAGAATTCTCCACACACCAGAAATGCCAGGGAGGTTCTGAGGAATGCATGTGGTCAGTATGACCAGAGCGGAAAAAAAAAAAAGCTCTCCAATCAGCCAGTCTTGCAAATTGCAAATCCTACACCTATGTATGTGCAGGAACACAAGGAATAACTGTAAGGTCACTGCTGTTTTTATTCCCATCCAGTTATCAGTGCTTGTACTGGAGAGAGCAAATACTGGTGGTTCTTTCTCACTAACTCCTTCAACCCCATCTCCAAAATGGACAAGCAGCAAAACGCTGTCACTCCAAAACTAGTCTTCTCACACTTCTACTCATGTGCCTGACAAAAAGCTGCAAAGGAAGTACAGGAAACCTTAAAGGTGCCCAATTACAATTCCCATGAAGCAGCTGGTGACCCAGCTCTCTCCCTCACATCCTTTAATCACCACTAAGCCTGAAGCAACACCATTGGAAGTGTCCAGCCTTCCAGGAGACCTACCCTATGTGAGTCTGAGTCCAATGAACAAAGTTATGCTTGCAAATTATTCATTAAACTACTGGATCCTGAACATGCAGTAAAATCTCAGGCATGATAAAGCAAAACTAATGTGCCTCAGAGAATCTTGCTGAAAACCAGGAACACTTTGGTGCAGCCAGAAGCCAACTGGATCTCATGCTGTGGAAACTGGCACAGGACAACGTTTCCGTGTGACAGGGTTATGGCACACCGCTCGGCAACGCACTTCTGCATGCATACCTAGTACACTGTCACTCAACACCACAAAGTTCTGCCTAAGGACTGCTCAGTGACCAAGACAGTCCCTTATCCCTACCGAGGGGTATCCATTACTATCACCAGAAACTCTGAGTTATTACTACTCCACGTCTTCAAAATCCGCATTATTATTATGCCCTGTAACATCAGTCAAGGATTCCATAAACCCCTGAGAAAACCCCAGGAACTGAAAACTGCAAGGCACTCACCACTGTAGGGCTATGTGGGCAGAGGGCCAAGCAGAGGGTCTGTAGGACACGAGGCAGCACAGTGAAGACAACATAATTAAATCTCTTAACTCAATTATAAATCATCAGTCACAGTCTGGGATGTCCTTTTCCAGTCCAGGCTGTCTCACTAGTTTTAACTGAACACACAGCTCCAAACACACCATTCAAACTCCACCCTTCCTTGTTCCCACTTCTCTGCTTCTAATCAGATCAATTCACATTTCAGCTCCAACTTAAGACTGTCCACTTGTAACACGACACATCCCTTCCCAATCATTTCCAGAGTTTTACATTTGACAAAGACAAGTCACAACAAATTCCTCCCTGCACAAGCTACCAATATCACATCCCTCAATTTCCAATTTAAAAAAGAGGAGTTGTAAGAGCCCACCTGAGACTGGGAAACCAAAAGAAATCAGTCCCCTTTTGGTTCTGCTCAATACAAGACCCTCTGCAGTGGCAGTGGATTTCTGAGTACTCCAAAGATGCTTTAAATGACACCAAGTATTCCCTCAAGCTCTCACCATTCAGCTAACAGTTGGTAAGAGAAATGCAATAGGATTACAGTCAGCAAAGTCTTATGCTTTGTCATCTGAGCACATGGTGGAGACACCTCTGTGATTCGTTTTACTGTCTTGCTGGGTGGGATCTTGTATACAAGTATGATCGCTTCTGTTTCAGTCAGAGTAAAATCTCTCAGTCACATTTCTGAGATGCCTTTCTCTACATTTAAGTAACTGCTGCACAGTCACATCACTTCTCAGCATCATGAACTCTGGTGTCGCTCCTTACCCTTAACTCTTTGCTAGTTTTCCCTTTACTTGTCCCTTTGTGCTGTGTAGTAGACGACCTGCCAACATGAGCCCATCTCTTAATCACTCATTTGCACCACTAACCAGCAGCTCCCAAAAGCAGTTAGAAAGAGAAAAAAAGCTGTGATTTAACGTGAAAGCCCAACATACATTACAATAACCTGTGCTAAGTGCTTAGCAACACATCCACCTTCTGGCAGCACCTCAATCATCAGGCAGGTCAAACACTCAGACCCACACACCTTTTCTTTCCCCCATCAACAAAACTCTACCCTTTCCTCATTTTTGTGGCTTTTCCAATTTCGCACTCGTTTCCCCACATATTTAGTCAGAAGAACTCGTCTCTTTTCTCAGTGGTTCAGATTTCTTAAAACCTAATGTATGTCTAGCCCCAAAACCCCTCTGTTCTCCCCACTCACACCTCCAGCAGGCGACTGCAAGTCAAATGACTACCAGGAAAGGAGGAGAGATAAGCAGCCCCCCACACCCCGCGTGCTTCCTGTTGCTGGCAGATTCCCTCCAGCACACAGCAATGCCCTGCAGACTGCAGAGTCACTCTGCGGGAGCGCGGCACACACGCTGCCACTTAGCTGGAAAAACGTGCTCGGCAGCACTTGGATGGATTCTGCTTCCTCCCACCACCCTTAGCCACCAGGACTGGGCCCCCATAACTGGGCAGGGAAGCAAGGACCAGCGCTGGCTGCTCTCAGGCTCACACAACCTCCTGGGCAGCACTGGTCTGTGCCCAGCAGGAAGGACACCCTGCACATCTATACCCACTGCCCAGCTTTCCAATCCTAATTAACTCTGGCTCCTGTATCAAAGGCACATGAGATTTACAAGTTCCATCCAAGCCCTAGTTCCTCCCTAGTGGCCCCATGGGGAAGACATCAGTATCATCATTACCAAGAGATCTATGCCAGACACTGAGAAACACTGTGGAGCACCAGAGATGCTTCTTTATCATCTCCTTCCTCATGGGGAAGGGTTGCCTCTCCTGTCGGTGCCCAGTTCAGAGGCTAGTGCAGCTGTGGTCCAGGAGGACCAGCCTGGGAGTGAAGAGTGGCACCCACGGGCACGTGGCCAGATCATGGGCCTGCACGCCTGCTAAAGCAGTAGGTTGTGGACACAGTTTCAGCCACTTCAAGGAGATCCAGGCAGGAAACAAGCATACTTTGCTGAGCACGTATCACGGCAGGCTGTGTGTACCACGCACACTCCAGAGGGAACCCAAGTGCCATTTTCTAGATCAAGCAAAATGAGTGTGCTGTGTCATCATTGAGTGCCCAGACCCAGGCTGAGCAGCACTGACACACCCCCGCCATACCAACAGCCACCTCCATTGGCTGCTCCTAAAGCAAACAGAGACTTCCACTCGACCCACTGTACCAGTGTCCAACCCAACAACACCACCATGGTCATCCTCCACACACCATCAACCCCAAGCTATCTGTAGCAGAGATCTCCACCAATCCTTCCAACTTGATACCATGTAAACTAACTGGACAACTCAAAAAAAAATAAAATAAAAAAAAAATCACAGAACCTAGTCCAAGTTCTGAAGCCCTCTGTGCATTCCTGTACAGTGTGGGAAGAGCATAGAAGCATCAAGGCAAGCTGCTGCTCCTTAGTCAGCTTTGCTCCAGAAGGACACTGAAGGTAAAACCACTGATAATGCAGGTATTAGATCAGCCAGTTCACAGCCCTTCCATGCACGTCACAGCACAATATCCCCAGCACACACAGCTTTAATGCTGCAGGAAGAGCTCTTGATCCTAGCAAAATCCCTCACAAGTGTAACACTGAAGCTGGGCAGGACAACTTGCTACGGATGCTTCCAGCAGCTCAACATGCACCAAAACCAGCAGAGCTACAACACCCATTGGTCAGAAAAGGCAATCTGCCTCGTGCCTGCCCTAAGAACTCCCAAATACATGCTCTGAAAAAGGAAAGTTCAGTCAGGAGCATCTTCTGGGAACCTGCAATTACAGTATGATACTCTGTTTAGAAACAGGTTGACGCTTGATCACCACTTCCACAACCCTTCCCAAAAAATATCAATACACATCTTGCACAGAATTAGAATTGCTACCAGCAAACCTGTCTTCACCTCGGTGCCAGCTTTAACTCCAAGCTGCAGGACCCTCATGAAGTGCACACAAATTCCTTCCTTCAGTCAAGCAATCCAGTGTGACCCTGACCCAGGACTCTACCCACAAAGTCATCTGGTAATTGATTTATTCAAGGCCAAATTCAGTTCCCATTTGTTCTGGTCATCAGTTATTGTTGCCTAAATACACAAGAAGCTACTTTAAGTTCTCACAGCACTGCATTAACTCTTTTGAAGCCTTTACCTCTCTCCTGGCCTGTTCAAGTCATGCAGCTGCCTCTATTACTACACGTTCAGAGTCATCAGCTTTTTCAATTCACAGAGAAAAGTTCCCCAGCTCCCTCAGAGATTTCTAACAAGGACCTGAGCGTACAGGATTTTGGAACCAAAGCCTGGTCTCAAGCAAAGAAAGGAACAAAGGCAGAGCTCGCCATGGCACAGACCACACAGAGTACCCAGCACTTTACCAAACGCCAGAAAACCTCTTCCCCATACAAAACACCACCACTAAGGTATTACATTACCATAGTGAGAGCACCCAGCAGGTAAGACCAAGATTGCAGCACCTCTTTCCCCAAGTTCTCTGTGTGCACAGCAAGCCACCACACATATGACAGAGCAAGCAACGTGGGGACTTAAGCCCTAGGCAGGAAGTCAGCAAAGGACCAAAGGTTAAGTAACATTATAAAGACCATAATGCAAACGCATATAATGGTAGGAACGAACAAAGCTCACCCTAAGTCCACTTCGGAGTAGTAAGAGGAGAGCAAAAAGCCCTTCCAGGTCTCCTGCTGGTTATCTGCCAGATCTAGAGAGGCCACTGTACCTCGGTTTACCTGGTTTCCAAGATGGTAATAGAGCTCCTCCGAGAGGTGCACCAGCATAACAGATGCCACAATCCTGTGGCAGTATTCAAGTCTCATTAAGTTTTCATCACCATTTTTTTAAGCCCTTGCTCTTTGCAGCTGTACTAACTGTAAAGACTAAAACACTGAACCTGGTCTAGATGACAGCTTGGCTTTCCACCGAAATGTTTGTGCCTTTTTTAACCAAACAAACACAGCCACTGACGTGGTGTGGAAGATTCATTACAAGGTAGTTTCAAGTATGCAAAGAGCAACCTAACTCTATCCAAATCCGCATCTGGCTTTCCCCTGAGGATAATTTCACACTATCTGAGCAAAGCAAAAGGATCAGGTGTCATAATTTGGAAGGGAGAACAGAGCATTGCAGACCCAGTACCCCCATTCCCAGCCCTGCTTTTGCATTTGGTTTGTCTTCAAATTTGACCCAACGTCTTCCTGCTGCCCAATCCAGTGATCTCAGGTGCAATCCTAGTGACAGCACAGCTCAAAAGATGGGTTGTGAAAATAAAGAAGCAGTTGGTGAAAATACTCCAGTGACACCATGGACCTAGCAGTATGGAACAGGAGGTTACAGCAGAAGCAAGCACTGAAAATCAGCAACTTGGGCCAGTGAGTCAGCTCACAGGAGTTGTGCTGTGTTCCCCAGCCTTCCAGAAGCAAACAGTGCAGAAAAGGGCAAAGGTCCAGCACAAAGCTGAAGGGCAAAGGTATGCAGGGGAGGAACAACACTAAATTTCATGTTTTTTTGGAGCAGCAAGTTCCAGTCACCCCCACATCCTTCCCAACAAGACGGAAAGAGTTACTCAAACATTTGAGTTGTGGGATCAGAACTGCATTTCAGAAAGGAAATTAGAGGCAGGGTCGGGGGGGGAAGAACTCCTGCTGAGATAGCAACTCTGTTGCAAGAAACGGCCAGGAGAGCTCCACAATTACATGCCACAACAGAACCAAGAATTGCCCAACACCGTGGAAACAGGCGTGTGCAGCACTACCACGCTGGATACCCAAGCAGGCACATGTGCGTGTCAGCTCTGAAGGTAAAGAAATGACAAAGCTTCCCATACACCTTATCTCCTCTACTGGAGGCTGGTTTCAAGGAAAGGCCTGTGGGGAGTTAGTCAACAAGGGGTAAGAAGCTAATGAATCTTCTCAGTAGCAGTAGCCAACCCAACCTCTGTTCTGGCACAAAGCAACACACGCCGTCTCTGAACAATGGTGAGCTAACCTCGGCTGCTTGCTGCTGGCAACCAAGGTGTGCCTTCTGGAAAGTACTGCTGATCCACCCAGTGCATTTGCCAACCGGCAAGCAAGAACCCTACTCAATAAATTAAAAAACACGTCCTGCATCTCCACTAGCAAATATACCGCTTTCTCCCATCTGAGTACTGGCAACAATAAAAACCAGCATAGAAGTTAGCACAGGCAAAGCTCAGCAACTGCAGCGCCAGTAATGAAACCCTGTGTGTTCTTACTTCCAAGATGTAAATGGCTTTAAAAATTAAAGAAGTCTCAAGCACCTTGATGCAACATTTCTTGAAATAACTCCAGCGGGTTTTCAAAACGGGGTGCTGTTAACACCTGTCTGCACCAGTGCTTGCATCAGCACCAGCCCTGGTGTAGGGCACAGCAGAAAGAAGAGTACAACGTGTTCCAGAAGGTCGAACAGTCCTAACTGCAACCACCCTCCTCTTCTACAGAAAAATTTGAGGAAAATACTTTGAATTTGGTTTATAGCCAAATGTGCAAACTGGTTTTGCCAGGAAAATGTTTCCCTCGCTACTGCAGACACACACACCGCCATCATGCCTTCGCTCATCAAGCTGCTAGCTGCATTTATTTACATGATAAGAGGACATATAATAATGAGGGGACAGTCGCAGACTTTGTCATTGGATCATTACAGAGTAAAGCCAAGGCACCATTACCAGCTCTGCCCACATCCCTCACAAGCAGTCAGCACTATCACACACTGCCTCGCCCCACAAGACAGGGCCATGTGTTATCTCAGGACTCAGAAGGTTCCTCTCTGCTCTCCTGTACCCCAACTCTGAAGTGAAAAGCAACTAATACCCCACATGCACCTTGCCAAGGCACCAGGAATGTTTTCTGGTGTGTCACTCACCCCCTGAGCCTCAGCCTCTGCTTACAGCATCAGCAGTATCACTGTTGTCTAACTCGATCTAATGGTTGCTCCACTTACTGCCACGCTGTTGTGCTTTTGAGAGGAGGGATTAAGGAGAGGCTTTGCCTCCCTCCTGGAAAAGAACAAACACATACTCAAACACCCTATTACAGGCCTCACTGTCAAACTGGAGCATAAAAACGCTACAGCAAGTAGGCAAGACATCAACTTGTGATAAGAAATTGTAATCCATCAAAAAATTGTCCCTATGCGAGCCTATCCAATGCATTCAGCCTTACTAGCTACATTGAGTCAAACAGCTCAAAACAACCAGTTGGATTTGTGAAAACAGTTCCCTGTCCATATTCCAACACAGACAGCAGATACTCACACAGGTGTTGAAGATGGCCCCATTTCCTCTGGACTGGAGCTCAATGCCTTTGCTTTTCTAAGCACCAATCCGAACGAGGCCCATTACAGAACAGGTGAACACCTATGGAGTATGATGGCTTCTCCATTAAATCTGTTCTCCAGGTCTATAATTAATTATAATCATTATAAAAAAATAGGGCTTTCCAAGCCTGTAAAACAAGTCATAGAGGGATCCCTTTATCTTTACAGGGCTGTCTTCACCAGGTATCTTGGTCGTCTCACTACCTCTGACAGGATCAAGACTGGATACGTTTAACATCTCCAGCACACGAGTTCTGCTCTGGAAACACTTCTAAATCATGAGCCATGACTTTCCAAGTCAAACAAAAAACCCCAAAAATCCAGTAGTGACTTCCCAGAGCTGAAAAACTCTCAAGTGTACAAAGGAGTAACATTCCTTAGGCCTGCAGGGTTGTGGCAACACAACAACTCACCTCACCAAACTCACCTCACCAGCGCTATATTTCACACAAACTTACACTAGATTTTTTTTTCTTTAAGGCTCTGCCAAAAAACATCCTTCATCCAATGCTGTGAGGACAAGTCAGGAGCCTGCAAAAGCTATGAGAAGGTTAAGGGCCACCAGGCAAGGTCAGCTGCCAACCCGCCTCTCGTGGGAGTTCACCAGCAGTGTTTATTTTACACGTTTTCTCTTCTGCTAACGAACAGGCAGCAAAAGAAACAATGCCCCAGGAGAGGGGAGCCAAGTGGCAGTGTCTGGGGCACTGCAGGCACCAGTCACTGCTGCTAAGTGTCCCTAAACACACTACTAACCAATTCCAGCATTTAAACACCTTTGGGAATACCAGAACCATTGTGCCAGGCCCAAGCAAATTCTGAGCATTGCAGTATTACTCCTTTATGGAGCCACAGTGCTGACACACCACTGACACATTCTCTGCCTCCAAAATTTACCTTGGGAGCTGTGAGTGCCCCATCCAAATGGTAGGCAGGTTGTCTTGACTCTGCTCTCTTTGACCAGTTCCCCACCTTACAAAGGGCTTGGTAACAAACCTGGCTCATGTCTAAGATGAATCCTTAAACAGAAAGGTTCAGCCTCGTGACTTTACATTTTCTGGGTTATTTCTAGGGCCTGTTACACACGAAGGTACTGCTACTGAGTACAGATTTCACACAAAGGATCAGCATGACCAGTTTTATGTCACAGTACAGGAGGCAAATGCAGACAGACTCACTGTCCTGGATTTCGTTAAGCTTTGCTTGCACTGGTGCATATAATAGCAAACCACCAAACAATCCCAATACAGACTTTTGCCTGGCACAATTAACTTTTCCGCCACATTCCTCATTAAGGCAAGAGCTTTCCAGATGTAAACTGCACAGCTGTCCATCTTCCAGAGATTGATACCTCTGATAAATAATCACACCAGGTACTAACAGTTCTTGTAAAACATCAGCATGTACAACTGGGAATCTGATGTCACATCTAGCAGCGTGAACATTTCAGAGTTAATAGCAGCTCGCCAAAAAAATTTAAAACCCTTTCCCAAACGAGACACAGTGAAAAACTTCAGCACAGATTCACTAGGCAGGTGTTAGCGATGCCCACATCGTACAGCACGGAGGAAATGGTCCGTCCCAGCTTCCGAGGAAATGGTGCTGTGCAGCTTCATCCTTTCCTGTGTACACACGCAGTTTGACCACTGTTTTCCCCCCACATAAATCCCCTCTTTGGGGTGACCTCACACCCTCCACCAGGCCCCTGTGCAGGTCCCGAGCCACGCTACAGGGCCGCAGCCCCCAGCCCCGCCNCCAGCCCCGCCATGAGTCGGCAGAGAAAAGGCGGCGGTGCGGCCTGCGCACACGTGGGCAGCGCCGGGCCGGGCCCCATAGGGATAGCGGAGCCGGAGTGGGGAGGAGGTTGTGACGGAGCCCGGACTGCGGTCCCCGGACTGCGGTCCCGGGGGAGCTCACACACAGAAGCGACCACGTTGCTGCGCTGCTGCGGCGGCGGAATGCCGGGAACGGGGCGGG
>VZRI01004830.1:972866-984880 GCA_013397515.1 Upupa epops
CCGGTTCGGGGGTTGGGGGGGGTGGCCGCGGGTTTAAAGGGGCCGCGCGAGAGGGACTGGACCCGTTCCTGTTCCCTCGTACTGAGAACGAGTGTCGGGGCCGCTCCAAGTCGGGGATCCCCCGGCGGGCACGAAGCGATGGGCTGAGGGGGAACCAGAGAGCGACGGCTGCTGCAGGGGGTGCTGCTGCCTGGTGACCCCCGGCATCGGGGGAGTGGGGTTGCTGCCTGGTGCCTGAGGACGAGGATAATGGCCCGGGGGTTGCGGGGGGTAGTCGCCAGTGGAAGGTGAAGGAAGGGGCTCCGTGCGTGTCCTGGGGAAATAAGACAGATGTGGTGTAACTGCCCACTTCAAAACCCACAGACCTTCGACTGGGAAGGGCAAAATGTGTGACTGATCTCCAGCTGATGGGATGTCGTCGATCTGCATCACTAGTGTGCTCCGTGTTCGTCCTCACAACAGCGAGCGCAGACCCCGTGTGCGAGCAGATGAATCCCACAGGTTTTACAGGGCTCCTGGCACTGCGATGGCCATTTACACCACCCGCCTCATGCATGGTGACTCTTAGTCAGTGCCTTTTTTTTCATTCATACAAAACCTCTCCCAGCCTTTTCCCAGTAAGAGCCAACATGCTGCTCTGCTTCTCCCCAGAAAGGTTCTTCTGGTAACCCTGGCAGCTGCATGGAGACGTTAATACAAACCTGTCAGCTTGATGGGGCCCTGAAGATGAAGCTCCCATCTGATGGTGTGGAGAAGGATGAAAAGCTGATATTTACAGTGTGGCTATTAGAGGGGAAGAAGAGGATGGGACACAAACAAGAGCTCAGTGCTCCATATGGAAGAGCAATGGCATTGAGGGAGGATCCCCAGAGGGAGTATCAGGCTATCGGGGATGCTCCATCTGAGCTCTTTGCATCCCTCAGTAGCAGACTTCTTGGCTCTGAGACCACCATTGTGTGCCATAGTCATGGGGGATTTCCAGCATGTGGCACATCCCAAATACATTTAAGAATTTGACCAGGAAGTTTACAAAAGAAATTTTATGTATTACTTCTGTCCTCCCTAGTTATGCAGTGGGGACACAATGACACCTCAGTTGCAATGGCACAAGTCATGTCTTGTGCTCCATATAGCCCAGCCCCCTACATTTGCTGGGGTTTACTATGTCTCTCACGGGCACAGTTGGGTGTCTGCTCAGTTACCATTGATCTGAGCCACCTTCCTAGCCAGCTATACTCACACTTCACCCTCTAGAAGCATCTCCTTGGGTGGGGAGCACCACCCATTGCTGGTTCAGGAAGATGGCAGAAGTTGGGATGTGTAACCCAGTGGTTCCCTGACCTGTCCCCCAGCTGGGGCACAGCATTCCTGCTACTTGGTGCCATTGAGACACTGCTCTGCCTGCCATGTGAGCTAGAAGGAGGCCTTGGTGGCTGAGAGCCAAACTGTCTCCAGAGCTGCCAGGCAGGAGAGAGCTGGGCAAGTGTCACCCCCCATGCTCACTTTGTGCAGCCAGGCCAAATCTCAGTGGAGCTTTAGGGGTTGGAGAATAAATGCATGGATGAGGGGGGAGGTAGGGCAGTGTCTGGGCAACGTTTCTGCATCAGCCATAGGGACAAATGGCCTTGGCTGGTCAGCTCTCAAACACTCATCCTTCACGTGCAGACAAGCTGAGTGTGCACCAGCTCCAGCCGCTGTAAACACATCAGCTTCTAGCAAGCTCATGCACCCCACTCCTCCCTTGGTCTCCTCACCTGTGCCAGACCCACTTTCCTGTACTCTGCCCAGCACCTGTGACACCAGGATATTCTGCTTCTCATCTCCAGGGACTTGCTGAAAAGTGCTCAAGAAGTCACCACAGTTCCTCAGCACAATGCACTAGGAAAAAATCTAGCTCTGTTTTTCCCAAATTCAGTCAAAGCACCTAGCTACCATGGCCAAGCCTGCTTCTCCACCTCATCATCCACTCCACATGTGTCCCCATGCCTGCTCAAGCCATGTCAAGTGGCCCCAGGTGTTGCTGCCAGTCCTGTGTCCTCCTGCACCGGCTCTGAGCATGCAGGCTCTGGGAAACTCCTCTGCTGAACAATGATTTGGGCAGGAGCTCCCCATCTCCCTTGCGCAGTGTATGACACTGTAGTTATTTCTCCCTGGCTGGAGTGTGCTCTGAATATTTACCACAAATGCCTGGCTGCTGTGATGAAAGGAATCTTCTCTCCTGAGCACCTCCAGCTTGCTCACTGCTGGCCAGTGCTCATCACACTTCCCCGGGGAGGTGGGTAAAGCACAAGATTTACACCTGGACAATAGAATATTAAGGTTCAGATGCCTTTAACACCTTGCAAAAGAGAAAAGGGATTTTACTAAGAAAAGCCTAAGCTTCCTATCCTGTGACTTATTTATGTAGTTGTTATTGCTCCATGAATCCTGCCAGGCTCCTGGGAACGTTGTAAGAGGTAATACAATCAAGGTTGGGCAGATATTCCAGCAGCAGCCCTCCGGCAAACCCAGCTGCCCCAAGGGAGGCTTGCTCCTGAGGGACTTACAAACAGTGTGACCAACCAAAACCCACAGCTACCTCTGGCATCCACAGGAAAAGCTTTCCAATAGGTACCCAGAGCTAATTCCTAGAAGAGAAACATCTTTTCTTCAAGAAGAATGGGGCATGCTGATACAGAACCATTCCTGGGTTACAACCCTAAGACAGAACTGGGGAATCTCAAATTCAGAAAACCTGACATTTTCCTATTGAAAAATACTGACCTGGCCCTAAGGATCCTCATTGGGAAGCTGATTCAGTTTGGATCAGTTTGGATCAGTTTCTCTCCCCCAATGAAGTTCCAGTTTGCAGTCCCAGCAGTAAGTGAAGCCAAAGGCAGGATGCCATCAAGTCCCAGTCACCCTGACACAGCAGGTACCTCCCAACCCCAGCAGACATGTTTTAGTGACACAGTGTGGCCACCACAAAGGACTTGAGTACTTTTAAAACACGCAATCCTTTTATTCCATTGCCCCAAATATTGGAATTTCAATCCAGTTTAGCTCAGAATCAGAAGAAAATGCCAGTTCCTGATGGTTTCTTCTGGAGAGATCTCCTCCAACATCTCCTTTTTTAACACAGCTTTTAACCTCTTCTTGCTTCAGGTTTTGAACCTCAGAGCTCACATCTCTGCTGTAGGATGCATGAAAACACAAAACACAGCCAGAGCAGCAAACTCTCCCCTTCTCCTGCCAGGGTAAGGGGATGAGAACACACTGAGTGCTCACAGGCAGTCCCGTAAGCTTTTACCATTTGCATCCTGGTGATCCAGAGATGTGGAAAAGGCTCCCTGGCTCCAAAATAAATGCACTTGCAACCCTTTAGCAAAGCATATGAGTGATCAGCATGAAAAGTGAATGCACTCACACTAATAAGTGATTTTCAACCTGCATCATCAACAGCAGATACTAATGAGTTCCATTACATCCCCATTAAAAAGTGCTTTTACGTAGTAGGACTCCACAGCCCAGAGGCTCAGTGCTTGGATGCTGCTACTCAGCTGAAGGCATCATGCTGCTTACGGCACTTGTGCCACTCATGGGGTAGACACTAGATCACATCAGCTCTGCCACAGATCTTGTAGAATCCCCCAAAACAAATGAATAATCTTGTCCACTCAAGAAAAGCTCTGAAAACACCTCTTTTCCTAAATATAGATGACATTAACTGTAGGAAGCAATATCTCCTCTAGACCAGGATTTTCTACCTTGTATACTTTGCTGTAGATAAAGTAGCCCAAGGCTGCCTTACATGCTCCCTAAGTCGTTTCACTTTCCAGATGCTCAAGAAAACATGGCATAAGTTGACCACAGAGGCAGAAATTTTCTTTGATGGATATTTAGCCTCCCTGTCACCACTATGCCATCAGAAATCTTAGCAAAAATACTTCAGACAGAAGAGGAATGAGGTATAAATGCTTCAGTATCTTTATTCAAAATGTCCTAAGCTCTTTGTGCTTTAGATGAGACATCCTACATCTATCCCAGGTCCCAACTACCCACAGCTGCCCCAGAGGCTCCAGGCTCAGCCCAGCTACCATGTGCCATTCCCATGGAGAAGTGAAGAGTGCTGGCAGTGTTCTGCAAGTCTCACATGCCCATGTTCCCGTGCCATCAGCACCGTGCACCAGAGCAGGCTGGGGTCATACATCTTTCTAACTGATGTTAATGTGCAGGGAGGCACCAACCAGCAGCGGCTCTGCAGAGCTCTATTAATTCAAGTGGTGGCAACTCGTGCAGGTGCTCTAAAAGCTCCCAAAGACTCAAGGTGAGAATCAATAAGATTTATAGGTGGAATTGCTGGGTTATTTTCCTCTAAGCTCCTATGGATAATTAACAGCCAAAAGGCTCAGAGTCAACCACCAAAGTTATGAAATACTAAATCAGAGGCAGATCCCAGCAGCTTCCTTCTCTCCTTTTGCATGTTGTACTCTGACAATAAACCCATAAGCCATGCACAGCCACAAATTCTCCCTTTTCCCATGGGACCCCAGCTCTTTTTGGTGGCTGGCAGTTATTTAAATATTGTTTTACCCTTCTGCAGTCAAAGCAAAGTCCTTGACTTCGTCATTCACATCTTACCCTGAAACACAGCACAATCACATCCCTGCCAGTCCCTGCTCCTGTGTCAGGGAGGTTTCTGTACTGAGATGATTTTCCTGGCTTTCCTCCCCATTTTGTCTTTTGGGGAGAGCCCCATCCTGCACAGACAATTCCTTGCCAGCCAGCATCGGTCTCTCACACATCCAGCACTCAGGGTGCAGAGGGGGCTCAGCTCTAGCCTGCTCTGAGCATCCTCCCCTCTCTGCTGGTGACCTACAGCGAGCAGAGCTCTCCATCTGTACTTCCCACCCAGCTTTGCCAGCTTTGTGTTTGCTTTCCCAAATATTTTGCTGGTGCAAACGAAACATCAGCCTGCTGAATCGTAAACTGAGCCACCTCCACCTTCTGAGCTGAAGGCCCACGAATTGAGACAGATAATAAAGTGGAAGGCAAAGCAGTGCCAAAATAGAGCAGCACAAGCCAGTCTTCCCCCATCACCAGTCTGTTCTGGTGCCACCAAGTCAAGCTGGGGACAGTCCTATTAGCCAGGAGGCTGGTAAAACCTCTGATCCCACCGTAGCCTCCCTATAGCACCCTGTCAGCAGCTGATCAGCGAGTCAGAGGTAAAAGGGTTTCAGCAAAGTGCAGTGCCAGCAACCAGCTGTGGCCACTGCTGTACAAGCACAGTCTGTGGGACACAGGCAGGGGGATTAAGAGATCTGTGTCAGCAGCAAGCCTGTGTATACAAACATGGCAGCTAAAAGGGCTCATGTTCATTCTTTGTCCCCAGGGATGTCACTGGGAATGGGAATAGATTGTGGAGCAATGGCCATGTAGCATTTGCGTCGCCCTTCCTTCAGTTAAACAGCCAGAGAGGTGACAGGTCTGATGACAACAGAGGGAAATTGACCTGGGCAAGGAGAATCCTGCTGTTATCCTACACCCCTCCCTGCAGAGACCCATCTGAGGATAATGCTGTAGTGCATGGAAGATGGTTGGGAGCATCCTGGTTCTGTAGTGGTTCTCAGGAGAGCTGGAGAACCTTACCTGGTCCTGGAGACAGGAGCAATGAAGAGGAATTGCTCTGTCAGTGATTTGGAAAAGTCAGCCTGAAGTTGTTGCTGTAGGAAAGGCTGTAGGAAAAGCTGCAAGAGCATCAACCAGTGTATCTCTAATTAACTACAGAATAATGCATGTTTGTCTTCCCAGCTCCAGGGGGCAAGCAAGACTACAAGATTCTCATCAACATACTCCTGCATGCACCTGGATTCTGAATCCACTACCCACAGAAAGCCAGTAGACCAAGAGTCAGGGCTGCAAGAGACTATTTTATGGCTTTATCCTCTCTCTTGCCTCCTCTGCCTTTGTATTTCCTAAAGAGCTCCTGAGGTTCTTAACGGGCAAGAAGGAGAAAAGAGATCCATCCTAGGTACCCAAGACACTGCCTCCAGCATCAGCGGAAAATAATGTGAGATGGGAATAACTGCAAAGCTGAGGATGCAGTGGCTACATTCTGCATCAACACATTGACTTTTAGAATTATTTCAAGAAATACCAGTTATAACATGCAAATTAACAAGTCCTGATGATATTAGTTGATGGAGGTTGTTGCAGTAATGACAATACCAGCCACATTGGGTAAAAGGGGTCTCAGGCCAGAAATGCAGCGTTTGCAGGTGGACTTTGTTATATTTTGTTTTGCCTGATTTAGTGGTGACACGGGAGCTTTTCCTCATGTGGTGCAAGGGACTGGGCTGACCTGTGAAGGCGTCTAACCTCCTGTCAGGCTGACTGTTAGATTTTGAAGTTAAATCATGAGCAAAATAAATGCAACATGTGTTGTTAGAGCCAGGTTTTCTCGCTCGTGTTCAGTCTGTTTGATATTCATTCTTCTCAGCTAACCCAGTTTGTTCCCAAACATGTTTCGTCTGACAGCTCTGCAGAATGGAACCATCAGGAGCCAAATAGGAGATCATCATCTTCAGAGAGAGACACCTTTCAGGTCTACTCCATCCTCAGAAGAAGAAACCAAAATGGGGAAAAGCACATATTGCCCCTCTCCACCCCTGCAAGCTGCTTTTAAGCTCCTGCTCCTGCAGTCAAATCCTGTCTCTGTTTTGGCAGGGCCAGCACAAGGTCAGCACAGGATCAAGGCAGCACCAAGGGCTCTCCAGAAATCTTTGGGAACAATTTATGTCCTAAACCAAGTTGACCCCACAAATCTGCTGGGCAGGAGAAAACTCTCTACACTTGAAATGGGTTTTTTTGAGCTTACTTCCAGTCTACAACCTTATCTTATTGTTTTGTAACTCCTCTCCTAAAGCTGCAAACCAAAGCTCGTGCCAAACCAAAACATCTAGGCACTTTATCTGAGTGGGAAGGAACATGTGATAGTGGCCCAAAGCCTGGAGCAGGAGCAGGATGGCAGCTGGAGCTTGCAGAGCTGCCGGGTATGGTTAATGCTGATGAGGCATGAGACTGCCCTGGTACAACAGGAGAGGACAAAAAGCTACTTTAGATGCTGCTTCTGACTTTCTCTCCAGCCTGTTGGGGTGGAGCCACCACAGAGGGGAAAACCCAGGGCAGCATGAGTCCTTCCCTTCATGCACCAGCCAGATCCCCTTTTCCTGCTCCCAGTGGGTCCTGAGGTGGTTTTGCCGGACAATCTCCCTCCAGCAGGCACAAGCCATCATGCTCTGCATGGTACCACAATTCTTTTGTCATTTCTACAGCTGTACTGCCTCAGCTGTTAATTTAATAATTTATTTGAGTGATCCTCACTATGGCACCGCCTGCCTTTCTGCACGTGGTGACCGCGCGTTCTGATTGCTGATAATCTTGGTGGAGTCCAGAGACTCGAGCTGCTAGTGCTCACAGTAACTGCAGGGCACAGGGACACACTGTATGCTTGATCCTCAAACACAGATAACTCCTCCTGGGGCTCTCTAGCTTGTCTCCTCTCCAAGCTCCCTAAGGGGCAAAACACTTCCGTAGTTTTCCCCTTTCCAGATCTGGTGACCAATGCCTCATGTGCTCTATGGGAAAACTTTGGGATGGTACCATCCTTTCACAGGACAGTGGATGAGGATCCCATGTTTCCCCAAGTTCTGCAGTGTTAGGTGCTTTGCCTACCAAAGCTATTCTCCATGCAACCTCTCTAGCAACCTACTTGGTTGTGTGGTAGCCCAAACACCAGAAAAACCCACAGGAAAGCTGCAGTGAGGTCAGATGCTCACATTTTGACATTTTCTAACACACTGTATGCATAATCCTTTTCATCCTATCTTGAGGGTCTAATGGCTGCTGGAGGGCCGTCCTGCCCCACTTCATCCCACTCCCAGGGACAGGACAGGGCTTGGAGCTGACTCCTGGGCTGGATGTCTCCCAGGAGCAGCTGTTGGTGTTCAAGGGATTGCGACACCAGCAATCAGGATCTGTCCTTCCCTGGAAGAACCAGTTCCCCAGGTAGCGGCAAATGGCACTTTCCCTTGGGCAGGGGCCAGGGACTCTGCACTGCTCTGTGCTCAGATAGGCAAGCTGCGGGAGGTTCACATGAAGGAGGGAGATAGCACAGCCAGGCTCTAAACAGAGCTCTCGGGAGTGGCTAGAGGAACTGAATGAGACAACAGGGCTTTGCCTGTGATAAAAGCCTCAGCACACGAGCGTGTAATCAGGAGGGGGCAGTCTGGGCTCTTAACTGCATCTCTAGTGAGCCAGGCTGGGTGGGGTGACACAGGCACCCAGGACCCCAGTGCTGGAGATAACTCAATGCCTGAGGAGGCAGATTGGAAAGGGAGAGAGGGGGCTGCCTCAAACAGGGAGAATGTCCCTGCACAGCAGGTGCTGAGGCAGCCCAAGGAGTTGTACAGCTGTGGTTGGCATCCCTGGCTGGTCCTTTGGGAGCTGGTGGTGTCAGTGCAGGTGCTCCATCCCTTGTCCCAGGCCCCTGTAGAGCAAATCTCCCCATCCCTGCATCCAGGGAGAGGAAAGCCAGGGAGTAAAAGGCAGGTATTTTGGGGTGGCTCACCACTGAGAGATGCAGATCCTACGCCACCAGCACCCCTGGCAGGTCCAATCACGTCCTCTCCTGCTTCAGAGACACTACTAGCAAACAGAGAGTCTGCTCTTTGCTTGCAGCAGCCTTCATGTGCCCCATGGCCAGGCTTGTGCTTCCTAAAATCTCACAGGATTGAGGCAGGGCCTGGCCTCAGCTTTGCATCCCCCTCCATGCCCTGGGGACAGCTGAACCCTGTCTCGGTGCCCAGCCTTCTGGCAGGAGCTGCTCCATCAGGAAGGGCTGCATGCTCACAAAGCAGACGTTGTTCTCTCCCAAGTTTAATTTTTTTTCTAACCAAGCAGGGTGTTAGAGAAGCCCAGCAGGCTAGAGAAGATGCTCCCAGCACCCTGCCAGGGGTTACAGTTGTTTCCCCCCACCATCTCATTGAAGGTGGCACAGCCCCAAGCCTCCAGGTGGTGCAGCTCTGGGTGTTTGCCAGTCCTGACTTGTGACTCAACAAAATCATCCACCCCTGTAAACAGGCACCCCAGAGAGTCCTGAGAAGGGGGTGTCCTTGGCCCCCTCTCAGCATCGCCCTGCAGCCGCTGCCAAGGGAGGGCTCAGGCTGCTTTGGCAAGTCGTGCACCCTCATGGGCTCTGGCGGGGCTCCCAGCCAGCGGGCAAGTGCCGTGGAAAACCCACTGAAAACCTGTTTACAGCTCTCACAGCCTCATGCTTTGCTTTCTGTTCTTTTCATTTTCACAAAGAGAGTTAGGGCCAGCGGGTGTTTCCTTTTCTCCTCCCCCAGGGCTCTTTCGTGAGAGGGATCAGAAACCACCGCTCAGTCTTGCGGGAACTGCTCGTTCTTCCTAGAAGTGGGGAGACCCCAGAATGGTCCAGGGAGGGGTGAGACTGCGAGATGGTGTAGGGAGGAGGGAGACTCCAGCATGATGCAGGGAGAGGGGAGACTCCGTGATGGTGCGGGGAGGGGTGAGACCCCGGGATGGGGCAGGGAAAAAGATGTTTGAATGGAGCCCTGGCAGAAGGAGCTGGGGTAGCAGGCAGGCAGCCTGCATTTCCTAGTGTTCTTCCCCTTCCCTGCTGGGAATGGAGCCGGGCCACAGGGGAGCTGAGGAAAACGTCCCTCGCCCCGCAAGAAAAATCATTTGCGAGGGAAACGCTGCTGCCGGCTTCTTCCAGCCTGCGCCTGGCAGGGGAAGCAGAGCCGAGCCGAGAGGAGCCGAGAAGAGCCGAGAAGAGCCGAGCGGAGCCGTGCGGGGCTAAGCGATGCTGAGCCGGCTCTGCCGCCACCTGCCGCCCGGAAAGCCCTGCGGAGCACGGCTAGGGGATCCCCTAGCGTTGGTGTCCTGGGCTGGGACATCCCCCTTCCATGCCCCGAACATGAAACCCAGCCCTCTCCCGCGATCAGGAGAGTTGAACCTGCGGAACAGAGGGTTTTCTTGAAGAGTAGCGGCCCGGGCTGAGAGATCTCCGCTGGCGACTGAAATCCTCCTCCTGCCTTCACCCCAGGAATCCAACCCAGGAACGCGGTGGGATGTTTACACGGCGTCCTCAGCTCAGAAGGGGTTGATACGCCCTAACTGTTGCTGAAACTGGCAGCTGGTCTCTGAGATGGTATCTGGGCTCCCATAGCTGGGATCCCGCAGAGCTGGTGCCAGGTGAAACAGCAGCGCTTTGAGCAGCAGCGATCGGCTCGGTGGACATTTGGATAGACATGCAGTCAGTTTCTGGGCAATCCCATATGTCAGGGGCTTCCAAAAGAGGCGAGTTTGTTCTGTCCCCTCTGGTTGTCAGGGCCACTGAGAGCCAATTCCTCTCCTCTGTTTACCCAAATCTCAGCTCCACAGACAGACACCCCAGATGCCACCAGCATCAGCTACACCGTGGATGGATGAGCTGGCAGAAACCCGAGGGTGAAAAAGCTCTGAGGTTTTGTACTCTTTGTAAACTCGGATTGAACTTAATGGAACAGTTACTAAACTCTGTCACTCTGTGCAGAGCCATGTGCTTCTTCCCAGGGATGGGAAACCCAAACCCCCTCACACAGTGTGAGCCCACCTGGGAGGATGCTGAGGACTGCAGGGCTGTGGGATGTCACAGTTAAATTAGCCCACTGCACCCTTGCCCAGGGGTCCGTCTCTAAGCCCTGGTGCCCCTTTGGGTCCCCACTATTCTGAGAGGCTAATCCCAGAGGTGTCAACATTCTGCCTTTCCCACAACCAGCCGCCAGACCAGGAAGTTTCTGCCGCAGGATCCTGTGGCTCCCAGTCGCTTACACAGAGTGTCCAGGGGGTGGCACATGTGGACTGTGACCAGTGGCTCTTCTCGAGGCTTGGCCCAACGCAGCAGTTCTGGCTGGACTCAGTGCTCAGTCCTAGGTCGTCACCTGCCTAAGGATGCTGCTGGTCAGGCAATGATCAACCATGGTCAGAAAGTCCCATGGGCAACACGGGCATCCAACACTGCCCTTTTGAATTTCGGCTGCTGTGGATGAGCAGGCAGAAAGACACAGCTACAAACAGGCTGGGTTTCACTTGGCCTTCAGCTCCTGTCACTTATGAGTCTGGCACTGCCCCCTGTACTGCTCTGATGGTGAAGTTGAGCAGGGATAGATGTGCAAGATGTGCCTCTTGTGCTCTGGGAGCTGTTTGCATCCTGCTTGACAGTGTTATTGCTCCAGCTGTCACCAGCAAGGATAAGCTGCCAGGATAATACAAAAGGAGGTGGGGGATTCACTTCTCCAGAGGTTTGGTCATCACTGAGCAGATGCCTGAACACATACCCAGCTGGCATCTGCCAGAGCAGCAGCATGAATCCCTGATGCTGGGCTGGTTATGCCCCTCCTGGCTGCCATGCAACTCCCAGGAGTGTTTTCCTCTAAACAGGAGATGGCCATGGATTCCATGCCTGGAGCACCCATGCACAGTTACCTTCCATGGGATGGTTTGTGGACAAGGCTGGGATTATCATCTCCTTCCCTAAGGGATTGCCATCTCACAGAATCATGGAATTATTGAGTCTGGAAAAGACCTCGGAGATCATCAAACCCAGCCTATTACCTAATCATAGAATCATAGAATCATTAGGGATGAGAAGGGAACTCAAAGATCATCTAGTCCAATCCCCCTGCCACAGCAGGACCACCTAGACCAAGTTGCACAGGAACAGATCCAGGTGGGTCTGGAACATCTCCAGAGAAGGAGACTCCACAACCTCCCTGGGCAGCCTGCTCCAATATCACTACAATAAGCTAGACCATGGTACTAAGTGCCACATCCAGTCTGTCCTTAAACACCTCTAGGAATGGGGACTCTGTCACATCCATGGGCAGTCCATTCCAATGTCTAAACCATCCTTTCCATGAGGAAGGGCTTCCTAACATCTAACCTAACCCTCCCTTAGTGCAGCTTCAGGC
>VZRI01004830.1:985340-1206515 GCA_013397515.1 Upupa epops
TTGGTGTCATCCACAAATCTCTTCTCTTATGGCTGCAAAACCAGGCTCTTTCCCCACAAAAACTGCCTTGAGCTTTTCTCTAAAGATCAATCTGCTTGTTCAGGGACCACTGACCCACAAGACAGATGTTACAGCTGCTCTTGGTTGTTGTGGTCAGCAAGGCACTAAGGCCTTAGCAGTACACACTCCCATTGACACATCCATCCAACTGCCAGGACCACCATCAATCTTCCCTGAAGTCCTGGTGAGGACTAATCTTCCTGGGAGGCCTGTGTGGCACAGTGCCCTTTGCAGGTGGTGGCATCGCCCGGGAGGCCTTACCTCACTGCCACCTGCATGCAGCAGATGTGATCAGCACCTGGCACTGGAGGGAAGGGTCTGGAATGGGGTGCAGGATGTGCAGGTTCATCCAAAAGGAAGAGGTGGGTGGGGGGAAGCGTAGAGGTAGCGAGTTCATAAAGCTGCTGGATTGTGGGGTTTGTGCTGCAGACTGCTGCTTCTTGCAGTCAAGCTCCCTTTGCACAAATAGGGTGGACACCTAGGCCAGCTGGATCTGGAATGGGAGAGCTTGGGACTGCAAGCCAGAGGAGGGTGATGGACATCAGTGGGAGCTACGGGACAGGCTGGAGGGTCCCACGCTGAATCAGAGGCTGGGAGAGTCACATCTCGGATCTCCTCCATCTCAAAGGGTCGGACCCTTCCGTGATTAACTGCTGCGCTGTGCTGCAGATTAGCCTCAGGACCGCTGTGTTTGATGTATCGGGCAGGGGGCCGACAAGGGATTTTCCTCCCCTTCTGGGGTTAATCCTTGCCTGACTATCACAGCCCTTTGATTGCAAAGCCCTGTAGATAAACCTCCTTAGTCACCAGCAGACAGCAGGCACCAACCAAAAGGATGCTGGCAGGAGCATGGGCTTGGGGAGATACAGGATTTGGGAGTTCTCCTGCAGCAGCCAGTGGCTACGGAGTGTGTGTTCTCCTTGCAGCCTCAGAGTCACCTCAAAAAAGGGAGGAAAGCACTTTTATTTTTACTTATCTCAACTAATTCTGCTTGCTTAACCAGAGATTGAACTTGACATGAAAAGAGCCACTGAAATCCCAAATGAGCACCTCTCCCCACTCTTTCTGTTTGAATGAAACCTTTCCAATGTTGGAGAGCTTCAGCAAATCACTAACACACCCGTGAACATGCGGTTTGGGATATGGCAGTGGCCACACCACTCTGCTGCTAGCCCCAGCCAGTTTTTATCACACACATATAACAGCCATAAAAGCCAGCCTGGAACAAGTAGGGGTATTTTTTTCAGGAGTGGTTGAATTTCGGATTTTAATAAGCCTCAGTCCCCTCATATTTTTTCTCTTTAAAATGCCAAAAGGCACCAGCCCAAAACAAGGCTTAGAAAATTCCTGTAAAATAGCTTGTAAGTGTCTAAGGCTCTGAGCTTCCCTCTCATGGACTTAGAAATGCCACCTCCAGAGTGCTGACATGGAGGGCTTGGAGAGGTCTCAACAGCTCCTGTCCCACTGCAGGGCAGGAGCTGCCAAGGGGTGGTTGAATGGTCTAGGCTGTGCTGTGACAGAGAGATGGATGATTTGAGTCAAGCTCTGTCCAGTCAGTTTGGAGACTGAATGGAGACAGTTAGGGATGCAGGACGGGTATATTGTTAGCATATGGCACCACTGTGTGTCCCCTGCCTGGGTGCCCAGCTTGGGGATTAAAGGCCTTCCAAGCCCCACACCTGGATTCAACTGTTACCCACACAGCCTTGTCCAGCTCAGTTTTAAAACAGCCTTCAGTAACCTGGCCTAGGCTGGACTGTCCTTCTTCAGTGCCTGAATCATTTGTCTTCATATCCAACCTTTGAGCTTTCTCATTGCAATTTAAGTTGATTACATCTTGGCCCAACTCCAGCAGACCCTGAGAACCATTGATCACTCTTGTCTCAGTGGTCTTGGGAGGCTCTTATCTTCCTTCATCTCCAGCTCTCTAGAGAAAACAAACCCCATCTCTTTGGCCAGGTCAGATCCACTTTGTCAATAACTTCTGCTGCTCCGACTCTTCCTAAGAGCCCTGTGAAGATCACTTTGATCAGCATTCAAAGGAGGAACCCCAATGTCCGGAAGACCACCCTAGGTTGCTTGCTTTACTTACACATGTGAATGCACATGTGTGTTGAAGCCAGGCAAATGACACAGGCTTCAAGTGAGGTTTCGCCATCCGGGCTCCCTCTGTGACACGTGCCAGCCCTGCTGTGCTTCTCAGTGATGCTGTGTGCAATAAAGCACTCTGCCATCAGCTTTGTTCAGAAACACAGCTCTGGTTTCCAGCAAATGAGGTTAATCCATTGCTGGATATGGGGCATGGGCTCCTCAACCCTTCAAGACTTGAAGTCGAGGCAGGACAACACACTGTATCATGGCTGGGGCTGGCAGGATCAAGCTGCCTATGGGCTCCAGGCTGGGGGCATTCACTGGACTGTCACTTTCCCTGTGAAAGGCTATGCACATCTGTATGCACATCTGTATACCCAGAGCTACCTGTCCAGTTTTTCAGCCAACAATGCTCCAGGATGAAGACAGAGTGAGCCAATCCAGCCTGCCCAGCTATGCTCTGCTTTACCCAGCTGCCTCTTGACATTACTTTTCTCAGTGACCAACACCACAAACTCTTCCACATTTGAGATCAGCAGAGACTTCTCCGGCTGCCCAAACTCCAGTGCCAGGGATCTGACACTTTTCACCCATTCCCTGCCAATCATCCTCCCCTCCCCCTCCTCTAGGATTTAAGGAAAAAAAGATTCAATGGGCCAACAGCTCAAAACCTTCATCCAAGCAATTATAAAAGTGTTTTCTGCCAGCTGCTAGACTCCTCGTCACCAGTCTGATGGGTAGACTAAACAGCCAGGACCTGGGCTGATCCCCCGCTCCCTCAATCTGGCCTGGAAATGGGGGGGGGCTCAGGAGAGCGCAATGGTTAGCATCAAAACTGGCAGCAACATCCTCGAGGAGAAGGGCAAGGGAATCCTGGAGCTGCTTAATGGAGGTGGGCGGGAGAAGGTGGAGGAAGGGCTGAAGGGACCCTGAAAGATGGATTCAGGGTTGGGGAAGAGGGGATCCTTCCATACTGGGGGCTCCTTCTCCTTGGGTGAACTGGCTCCCTGGCCACATTCCTCCAGAACGGTCCCTCCTTCATCACCAAAGTCGTGTGTCCAAGCCCTGCATGCCAGGGCTGGATTTCAAAGGTGATTTTTTTGCCCCTTCAGTTGGCCAAACCCTCCTCTTCCTCCCATTCCCCAGGCTGTACCCACAGATAACACAAGCAGTTTTTTCCAGGGGCCAGGGGGCTCATGCGGAGCAGCTGGCGCCGGTATCTGGGAGCTGCTCCCTTATCTGGGAGCTGATTTCAGCTCCAGGGAATCAGCACCTCTCAGGTGAGGAAGGCTGGGTTACCAGCTGCCTACACCGGTACCCGCAGCGGGGTTATCAGCCTGACCACCTCCTCGTCTGGCCAAGCCCCATCAGATAGCGGCGCTGGGACATCCCTGAGGGTGACAGGGTGGAAATGGGACATTTCAACTAGGAAGCCTTGGAAATGCCTACTGCTTCCTGAACATAAGGAAAGAAAAATATATATATTAATATGGGTTTGGGTTCCTTTTTCCATTCGTTAGCAGCAGTGCATGCTTGTGCCAAAGAAAATGAAGCTGCAGTGGCGCTGGCGAGAGAGCTGCAGCTTTTATTGCTGTTATCTCCCGGCTTCTGGAGGAGCACGCTGTGCTGTGCTGCCTGCGTGGGGGTCTGGGCAGGGACACCATGCACACGCCACAGGGAGAGCAGCTCCCCTCTAAATCACAGCTTGCCATGATTTACACAGAGGCTCACAGGTTAGGTAACTGCAGTAAACAGAATAAACAGACCTCCCTCTGGATTTATGGACCGACAAAAGGACCTTTAACCACAAAAGAAATGTGCTTTCCAGCCCTCTTCTATCACCAGATCCCAGCCAAAGGCTTAAACGCTTATGTCAAGCCCATGGAGCTCAGGATTTGGGCTGGGCTCAAACTACTCCTCCATCGTCCCTGCTATCTGAGTAAGTCATCTCATAGTTCATCTCCCATTCATCTCTCTGCTGCCCACTGACACACAGGAACATGGGATGCCAGAGGAGCCAAAGGGAGCAGTGGGAAGATTTTCCTGCTGCCTGAGCTTAAAACGAGTGACCAATAAATGTACCAGCAGGCAAAGTTGTGCAAGTGATCTGCAAGGAAATTGCTGTCTCTTGGAGCTACCTAAAAGAGGGGCTATCCTTTTGGGGTGCTGCTGGACCCTTCCTCCCCAGCAGGTAACTATGGTCAAAGGAGGGGCTTTTATTGCTGAGACAAACCTTCCCTGCCTGAGAGCTGCTGCATAAGGAGAGATTAAGAGTGTGTTTTCTCTTTTTCTCTAGTAAAACAAGTGTTCAATTTTCATACTGTTCTCAAATACCTGATGTGTTTCTGTTGTAGATGTGGAAACTTATATAATGATGATAATACCCCCATTTCACATCAACTCAAAGGTGTAAATAAAGGCACAGGGTGCTTTGCTATCAAGTTTCATGCTATTATATTTAATGTGGCATCCCTGCAGAAAAAGCAGCTGACCAAGAGGTGCCTGTCCATCCCCAGACAGTCACAGTTTGAGCTCAGAGAGCCAGGCCCACCGGTGGCAAGAGTGTGGTGGGGAGAGCAGGAGGTAAGAGTAAAACCAGAAGCCAGGCTGAAACATTTTGGAAAAAATTGGCATTAACAGAGCTTCTTTCTTTCCTGTACTCACCAGCCGAACCAACCTCAGCATCAACTACCCAGAGCAGCCCAGAAACCACACTGATAATTAGTGAGTTCTTGGAGCCCACTGTCAGACCTTTCCTTGATAACCAGAGAGGGTAAAGCATCCAGGAGAGCGCTACCTTCCCTCCGTCTCACACATCTTTATTTAATTCCATTGAAAGCAAGCACACATATTTGCAATGGAATGATTTAAATCCATGAATTGTTCTAAGTCCAGGAGAATTGCCAAACTCCCTGTTTTAATACATTTTCAAATTGCCTTTTCCTCCTGTCTAGGGAGAGCCAAGATAGGGCTATTTAATTGCAAGCACAACCTCCATTTAAGAAACCCCTGTAACGAGGCTGGCGTGGAAAGCATCCGAGTTTTCCATTGTCTGACTGAGGCTCTGCAATTACTGTGTTTTATCCCAGGTTTGCGTTTGGCACAGCACAGTGAGCGATGCTATGGGGAATGGGCTGCTGGTAATCTCCATGCTCTGAGCTCTTGGCTCCTGCCAGGAGTAAGGGATTTGGGTTGGCTGTTTCTGCAGCTTGAACCTAGGAGCAGAGGCATTTAGTCCTTGGTGGTGCAGGCTGGGAGAAAGGGAGTGGTAAAGGAATATAAAAGGGAGGGAGGTTTGGGTCAAATGGTGATATCGTGGTAAGGGAGAAAAGCAAGAATGGCATTGTAAACCATTACAACAGGACCCTTACTGTAGCTGCACAAAATGTTTTCCCTGTCTTGCTCAGAGTCAGGAATATCAGCTGACCCATGGAGGGAGTTGCTCCAGGTACCTAAGGAGTGACTCAACCCTGAAACTCACTGCAAAGAGCTTCCACAGAGGTCAAGGAGACCCAGACATAAGAGATGTGATGGAACATTGTCTAATGGCTAGGATGCCCTAAACCCAGGATATGTTTCTGTTGACACTGGAACCACTACAACTTACCTAAGGGACTAGAGTGTCCTGCACCTTCTCCAGTGGTGCAGAACCCACTCAGCCCTATCTCTGCCCCAGGGAGCCCGATTTGAACAAAAACCACCTCCCTAGCATGACAGGTGTGGACCATCCACTCTCAGGTTGCCTTGTGCCATCAGGCTGATGCTAATGGAGTGGAGCTACCCTAACAGCTCAGTGGCTGTTTCCCCCAGTTGTCTGCTAAAACCACCCACTGTTCTCATCACACAGAGGGGACCAGAGTGGGCTGCAGAGTCACCCTGGAGGACAACTCCCCACTGTAGGCTGTGGATTTGGGTCAGTGCTGGCCGCCCTGCTCCATGGGCAATGGCATATGGAAAGGATTCTGGCTGATGTGGGGGTACCTAACTGTGGTACCCACACCCACTGTAGGGGCTGGCTGAGGGCTCAGCATCCCGTGCTGACTCTCCATTCCTTGAACACACATTCCTCAGGGCTCAGGGAGCACTGGGCTGGCTCCAGCTCCCAGGAAGTGTCCGGCCATGGTGGAGCCAACCTCTTCTCCATCCATCATCCTTATCAGCCAGTGCTGGCAGCTCGGCGGTCCCTGGCCGCACGGACAGCAGGCTGGGGCCATGCTGCAAGAGACAGGCAGGAGGCATCGTGGTGATAAACCACCCCACAAACAAACCCAACTACTCTCCCCCTTGGGGACTTCAAAGCACAGAGCTGAAATGTATGCAATTGCTGGGTCTGAGTGGGTGCCGGGTGGGTGCATGCTGGGAGGGTGGGGGAAGCCCCAGCCGGGGAATGGGCTGGCAAGACCCCAGTTTGCCCAAGTGGAACTCTGGCTCCGACAGTGTCTCCTGTGCAATGTAAATGGGATGCAGGCAAGGAGCAAAGGAGGCTGCCCTGCACTGCCACGGGCACAATATGATAAAAGCAGCAGCATAGCCCCAGGTGGGGTTGTGCCCCGTGGCCACGGGCTCCCTGTGCCTGTGGGCTCCCCAAGCATCCCGTAAAATATATCCTGAGTGATTGGCCAGGAGCGATGAAGGCCATTTCCATTTCACATGCAACACTCAGCAGGCAGAGAGCAGCTCTGGAGACCGGCTCACGGGCTGTCAGGCAGAAGATTTAGGGCTGTTCCCGAGGAAAGTAAGAGCCCAGGCACAACCACGCTCCACCTGCCTCCGAGAGCTCCCACGAGCCTTACCTCTGCTCGCATTAACCGGTATTTCATTCCTCTGATGGCCCCAAAGAAATCCGTGAGACCTCTTGTGGCATGAGCCAAAATTCCAGACGCGTCAGCATCGGGGCATCGCGGCATCGCAGCTGCGGGGCTGCTGCCATACACGTATCTTAGCTTCTGAGTGTAATAACACTGCTGAAACAAAATGACACACACTTTTGCTCGTAATTGCTTCTTTTTTTCCTCTTGATAGGGTTCAATTTCACGGAGCTTTGCCTGTCTGCCAAGTCATGTTAAAAAATCAATGATCATTAACTTTTAACAACATCTCCTGAGTTTATATTTACACCAAGAGCATTTGTTTATCAATAAAATGACTCAAAATTAGATTTTTCACCTTAATTTGATTTAACTTCTTTTCCCTCATATTTAATAGCCTGTTCTCTCTGTTTCCTTTCTCTCCTCCCTCCTCATTTTTAGTAAAGGAGAGAAGGTTTCAGGGTTAAGGCAGCCCCCCATCTATTTCACTTGAGTTGAATTTAATGGAACTGAAAGTGTAAAGGTTATTTAGTTTTTTACTTAGTTCATCACAGATCAGACCCATTCCAGCTGAAGGAAGAAATGCTTATTTCCCTCTGGATCTTTTGGGCAGAAAAAGCCCTTTTCCTCAGACCTCCCAAGCAACGTGGAGGAAGGGGCTCATCAGATGCACTTTGATGAGAGGCATCCTGATACTGAATGACCCACATTCCCCACTTCATCTCTTGCACTGGGGCAGCCCTTATTGTGTCTTTCTTTTACTACTATGACCTGGGTCTCCTGTGACATAGTGCTGCCCTTCCAGAGCCCACCCCTTTGCTTTCAGCAAACCAGCTGCACATATAGGCACCAACCATCACACACCAAGACCATGGGTATGACCAACTGTGTAGCTGTAGCAGTAGCATAGTGTTGTATGGGTCCTTGTCTGGATCCCCACACATCTCACCTGGGTTGCCACCAATGTCGTTGGTTAGAGTCCCTGACTGTATTTCAACCAAGAGCTCCCATCTGAAGCGTCAGACACAAAGGGAGGGTTTGACAAAACCCCTTCTGAATCCACAGGTAATGAAACAACTTACTCAGTTTGGAGAAGAAAGGCTTCAAGGCATTTTACTTCACTCTCCCCACCACACATCAGAAGAAACTAAGTCCACAAGATATAGATACAGACACTCAGAGTTTAGTCACATACTCTTACACTGTACTGAGATAGAAAATGTCTGAAACATCTTCATTATTATTGTCATTGTAGCTTCTCTCTCAAATCACGGCAGTTGTCCGACTTCAGTCTTGATCCTCATAAATCTTAAAAGTTCAGAATTCTCAAAGTGTCTCCCAGGTGAATCTTCCCACTCGTCATCAATTTTCTTCAACTTGAGGAGTGATAATGTTTTCAGAAGTGATAACATTCTCTCTCAGCAGCAGCTGCATTTCTCCAAACAGTCCAAAATGGAGAGAAGCAAAGAAGGTGGAGAAGTCACCGAGGGGGGAGAAGAGGAAGGAAGTGGGGGGGGACAGCCACTTTTCAACTTTTTGAACTCAAAGTTTAAACTTTTCTCCAGAAAACACTCAAATAAGACTGACAGACTTGAGCATAGCTCCAACCAACACACACGAGGATCATAGACATCAACAACCATTGTGTGCCAGCATCATGGATATGAGCAACCACCCATCTGTAGCAGAGCTCAGTCTCTTCACCTTTTATACCAGAGCTGGTGATGTTCAATCTGTCTGCCACAGTCTGACAGGCTTAGGGTGCTGGGGGTGTGGTGTCTCTGCTCAACCCCTCTTTAAAGGGGCAGAAATCCCCACCCCAGTGGAGTTCATTCAGCCTGGTAGCATCCTATGCTTTCCCTGCTGCCCTGCCAGGAGGGAGCGTGCCTGCACATCTACATACTTACATACATTACGATATCTTGTTTTAATTACATTAGCGCAAATGACTACTTCTCCTATGGTTTATATCAGCGCTTTGGGTTTGTAATTTATCTTGGCACAGTCTAGACTGGAGCCACTTTGAAGCTGTTTCAAACAGGATGAGAACAAACAATTTTTCCGAAGTGGTTGGATTAAGAAAACTGGCAGCCATTCATCTTTGGGGGAAGGCTGGTGGCAGTGCCGTGTCCCCACTGGAACCCTGCCAATCTCCCGCTCCTGGACCTGCTGAGACATAGAGGTCTTAACCCTGGGGAGGGTGGGAAATCATGCTGCCAGCTACTGTGTGCAGGGGGTTTGGCAAAGGGCACCATTGCAGGGGGAGGGGGAGTTAGTGCAAGGAAGACCAGATTTATTGCTAACTGCTTGCATCATTTTGTCCCCAGGTGTTAGAGATGAGGTGGCTGTGCTGACCTGATGGCACTGCAATAGGACATCCAGCATTGGGGATGTTGCTGGTCCTGCTGCTCCCCAAGCCTGAGGGGCTGTGGTCACTCCACCCCATATCCAGAGCACGTGTCCTTCACCCACCACTGCATGGTACTTTATAAACGTTATCAACATCTTGAATGCAGGAAATCTCTTCTTATTTTCTTCAGATAAAAGTAATCCTAAAAACTTCTTTACTAATATCTATCATTTCCCCATTTAAAGATCTTTCTTTAAAACAAACAAATCAATGTCAAACTCTTTCACTGACTGGGAAAAGTCAATTTCTTCTTGATCACAATCTTCAGGCACCCAGAATTTGGAGGGGACACTTCAGGAGAATCGTAGTATGTGGAATATGCCACTGAGCCTATAAGGATCCCTGGCATGAGCAGGGTTGGGGTCCCGTGGGATCCTCAGGGCCACTCAGACCTACTAGTGCCCTTGATCCCCAGTCCCCTATGCCTCGCAGGGACAGCAATTTGTCACCTCGGGACCAGCCAGGCATCCTGGCTGCCCTGCATTGCCACAAACCCAGCTGTGAGCAGCTACAGAGCTCCCATGGAAACACATGTGTTTTCTATATTTTCCACCCAAACTCTGGGTTTTTAAATATTCTAGCAGCACTGTGCTCGGCAAAAGCTGCTAGGGTTTATGACAGGTCCCTCCTCCTTAAGGCTTTGAAATAAGGCTGTAAACATGCTTGCCAGGCTCAAGTGTTGCCTGTAAAGAGGGTCATTCCCCTCCTGATGTGCCTATTGGCTCCAATTAGCACTGGCAGGAGTCAACCGCAAAGGGAAGGCAGAGCTTATCCTGGGAGTGAACTGGTTTATTTACGGCATTTTCAAAGCAAGATGAATATAGCTTTGTTTTTCCTTCTTGATGAAGCTACCCATTTGCAACACGAAAAAAACCAACCCTCAACCAGCCTCTAAATAGCTGGAAGCAGGAGGATGCTGTCTGCTTTCCTTGAGATGGAAATCCTTCTCTGTTTAATGAGGGTGGGATAAGATCTCCTGGTGTTTTACTTGCCCTTGCCATCACCAGGGTGGGGGACAGGGAACCTTGTCCAGCCATACCCAACGCAGAAGACTAGCACATTGGCATTGAAGAGTCAGGAGCCAAGGGCTGGTTTTATCTTGTTTTGAGTGCTTTCAGCAAGAGGAGTTTGGTTTTCTCAGGTTGCCACCTGGGCACCACCAAAGTTCACTTGGGCTGCAGGAGCTCAGTCCAGTTGGATTTTGGACCCGTGTCATCCAACCATCACTGATTTAGGTGCTGTAAGACACTTGTGTTGGGAAGCAGCAACTCTGCTTCAGAGATTACTGTAGGCAACACTCTCTATGCAGGACTAGTTTCAGCTGCTGAGACATGGGAATGACCACCCCAGGGAAAACCTGTGCTTACCCTCATGAAAAGATAAACCTCTTCATGCAGGAGAGCCCAGGAGTGGGCTGGGTGGGACTTGCCCATAGGGTTTTCTGCTCCCATGCCAGCAGCCTCACCAGGAAGGAAAACTTATGTGCCCCATGGCTTCATCCATCCTCACAGCCCACAAGTGCCACACCTGACCATTTCTTCAGGTTTGCTTGGGTTCATCACCCAACCCTTTTTTTCACCAGAACAACTGGGTTCCTTCTACCTCTGCTGGCCACAGCCGAAATGTCCCTTCTCCAGCAAAGCAGCTGCTGTCTGTAATGGTGCGTCTGTGAAGGAGCTGAGGTAAGAAGGTCTTTGCAGAGACAGGAGCTATGGGCGTTACTGGCTACTGAACACATACATTGCTTGCCCAGCAGGAGCTAAGCAGCTCAGTCAAAACTCAGTGCTAAAGCTGCCCAGGTTAGCTGGCAGCCAGCTACTGCATGTTTATGGACTTTGGAGGAGACTTTGTTAGTGGTGATCTCAGGGGACTTTGCTGCCAGAGACTCACTGTGTTCGTTAAAGGAGTGGAGGCAATGCCATCGGCAAAGAGAGCTCTGCCCCTGCAGCATGAAGTGGCAAGTCCCTGTGCCATCATGTCACACAGGGCAGCAGCTCCTCTCCTTGCTGGGTCTTATGGTTTCCTGAGATGCCTGAGTCCCGGCAGTGTCTCAGCTCTCTTCATCGCACTGGCTGGTGAAGGGAAGGAATGAGGTGCTATGGGAAGATGAAGAAGAAGAAAATCCCAACTGGATTGGGTCTGCCTACCTGTGCCTCAGTTTCCCTTCTGCCATGCTGTTGCTCTCAAAGCAAAGGACCAGCCAGGGCTCAGGCGCCATGCTCAGCTCTGCCTCTTGAGAGAAAACAGGCAATGCAGAGCCTCAAGCATCCCAGTGCTGACAGCAAGCGTGGGCCAAGGCCCTGCTTTGGGGCTGGGCTCTGCTCAGCAGCTGAATCAGCAAATAATTACCAGCAGCCAGAGCAAGGGATTAGCATCCCTCTCCTCTCCAGTCATCCAGCCTGGCTTAACCCTTCAGTCCACATATCTCTGTAGCCCTGAAGCTTTGGGGTCTATTGGGGGAAGATGTTGCCATGGGATTAGTGCAGCTGGGAGGGTGCCCAGTGTCCTCTCACCAGAGTGACGTCCGTGCCGCAGTAGCAGCGGTGTAGCTGGTGCAAAGCTTGGGGCAAGCCGTCAGTCCCGTGCATGGCGGCTCGTTTGTTCAGCTCAGGGCAGCCTGCTGACAGCGCTTCCCTTTGCTACCAGCTGCAAAAACCTGGCAGCTGATTTAGGAGAGCTCCTGGGGCCCAAAATGTAAACCGTTTTTCACCAGGAATGTATAAGCAAGCCATAAAATAGGGGATTTGAGTCTGGTCACATGGGACAGGCCTCCCATAAAATTGAAGCATTGATCTGTATTTTAGTGAGCAGCTTCGAAGCTGCCCGAATGATTGAAGAGCTGAGCTGTAACAAACTCTGTAATCTCCCACCATACATCTGAAGTGGCATGTTTGAAGTCCGAGGATGGGTTATTTATATTATTTGTATAATACACGGTGAAAGGACATTAGCTACAGCCCAAGCACCAGGGTGAGTGTTGCTGCTGGGCATCAGGCAGCGGTGACTCCACAGAGCATCGCTCTACATTGGGGATGCCTTGCACGTGGGCATGCTCATGTGATAGCCAAGGTAGCTCAAAACAGCAGGATCCAGCTGTGCTTCCCCTGTCTGTCCTGTCTGCCCAGGCTGGGAAATCATAAAAGGTTCCACAGAAATATCAGGAGGGACTTCTTCACAGTGATGATAACAGAGCATTGGAACAGGCTGCCCACAGGGGTTGTGGTGTCTCCTTCTCTGGAGACATTCAAGACCTGCCTGGGTGTGTTCCTGTGTGTCTTGGTCTAAGTGATCCTGCGGTGGCAGGGGGATTGGACTGGATGGTCCCTCACGATCCCTAATGATTCCATGATTCTATGAAATGTCTTCTGCTGGTGGTGTCACTCCCTTCCTGGCATGTGTCACCCTTTTCCTACTGGGTCACTCCCTTCTCAATGTCTATAATCTCCTTCCCACCACCTGTTCCAGGTGTTCTGACACCATCCTGATGTGTGTACCCTCATTTCTAGTGTATGTCACCCTCATACTCATGTTGTCACTCTGTTTCCAGTGTGTCACCCCTTTCTAGCATGCCTCACTCCTTTCCTAGCGTATGTCACCCATTTCCAGCACATCACCCCCTTTTCAGGATGGAATACCCTGCTCTCGCTGTGTGTCCCTCTTGCGGGTGCTGGCAGGGTTGTACTGGGATTCATGGCGTCCCATCACCCTGGCAAAGCCATGCAGTGACAAAATCCACTGCCACCCTTTCATTTCCATGGCCCAAACTGGCCTTGCCCATCAGCAACAAGAAATATCATAGAAGTACTTATTCACTATTAAAAGTGAACATTCAGGGTGAAAAGGATGATTTATAAATTCCAGTCAAACCCTGAACAGCTTTGGTGAAGCTACAGAGGCGCCTGGGGCACAGGCTGAGAAAGGTCAAATGCCATGTGAAAATGTGACTTGGGGCTCCTCATCCCGGAGGCGTTTCCTCTCCACCCCAAGTTCATTTCCTGTGACTCAAAGAGGCTGAACAACAAATGGTTAAAAGCTGGAAAGCATCTCCTCCAAAACCAAATTGAACCGGAACAGTTTGGATCACCCAGAGCATGCTGCAACCTTTAAATAAAGCTCCTTGGCAGCTCTTCTGCACTGAACCCTCCACATTTCCCTGTTAAATAGTTTTGGGGGCAGATGTGGAACCCAAATCGTTTGGTGAACAGGTGGGAAAGGGAGGCTCTCAGGTTTGGTAACAGGTCCCAAAACGTGGGGCTTGGTGCAATGCTTGGCTGCTTTTCACCATGCTGGAAGACACTCCGTGGGATGTCGCAGGGGTGCCCAGCACCAGCAGCTTCCCCAAAATCCTGTTTCTCCATTTCCTGCTTCTCTCTCTTGCACCATCACTCACAGCAGCAGTTTGCCCCAGGACATTATCAGAAATAACCAGTAACCCCTGGAAAACCCCACAATCCCTCCCCATCATGAGCCACAGCCAGGGCAGGTGCAGCAGCTCAGGCTCAGCCCCAGTATCTCACCACAGGGCTCAGGAGTGGGTAAGAAGTTGTGCAACATCCAGCCTGAGGCAAGTATTTTCCAGTGGCCAGAGCTGGGCTCCCCTGCCTTGGCGGGATTGAGGGAGGCTGCGATTACTAAATCCTTTGCCCACTTAAGGCAGGCTGGGTGCTGCAGCCCACGATGGGGCATGTTTGAGATACTCTGAGCCAGATCCAGGCTCCTACTCTGCTTAAGATTTCCAATGGCAATCCAGAAAAAACCTCTTCCCCAAAATAGCCCCCAACTGTGCTGCTGCACCCATGCAGTCAGGGAGTCTTTGGAGTGGGAACCGTGGGATGGGGAGGACAGGACAGATGGGTGACCAGATCTGCTTAGTCTCATGGAGGCAGAAGAGCCAGGAGAAGATGGCTGGAGTCAACTGCTGCTGGGGCTTGGGCACCATGGTGGTGCCCTCACGGGGTTCATTGCTCCCACCCAAGTGATGTCTCTGGAAACGGAGCGTTAACTGAGCGCCGCTCTATAGAGGGGTTAATCACACAGACCCGATAGGGAATTAGAAGGGTTATTTCTCACAGAAATGGTCTCCCAGACCCATTAGGACAGGGGATGGCACTGCTGGTGGTGGGGCCAAGCTGTGGGGTGAGCGGGGGTTGCAGCCCCCTATGAATTACTCAGGGGGAAATTTGGGAGCAAACTCACAAGAAATGCCTGGTGTGTCATCACACGGGGAAATCATCAGGAGAGATTTTTGGCAAGGGGCAGAGCAGTGTGTCTGTCTGTCTGTCCCAGTGACCAAAACTCCCCGCGGTCACTTGCTGCTCTGCCAGAGTTAAACCTCAAACAGCATCTTGCAGGGAAATAAGACAAAACAGCCCTCGCTTTGGAGACTCCAACAGGAGAGAACAGCCCAGCCTCAAGGTTTTACACCGAAACTGCCAGAGTTCTGTAACTGCGTGAAAAATCAGCTTTTGCTAAGGGAAAAACCTACATTTTGAAAGGCTTTAAATACCATCAGTTAGAAATAGGGGGGTGTCTGTGCGTGTAAATAACTTTAACTCGGTCTCAGGGGCTTTGCTCGCCTGACTCATGATTAGGGGTGGGTTTTTTTATGCATCACATCAGAAAATACTGTAAAACACACTTTCAAAGCCTCGGAGGACCTTGGTCTCCTCGGAGTATTCAAACCCATCAATTACATGAGCATTACAGGCAGGATAGTTTGTACGAACCCTGTTAAAAAGTCAACCGGAGACTTGTGCCTCTAAATCCCCTTGTTGCCCCCAGGGCTGGAACTGATTTCTGCCCGGGCTTCGGCACTAGGAAATGTTTTGGTTTAAAAAATGTTGAAAAACATTAAAACCAGGCCGTATGCACTTATTATTGAGAAAATCCCACACAGATGGGCTGCATTGAGCCGCCAGCAATTATTTTCTGCCATTCTTGTGAGTTAATGAGATGATAGCAGTCCCTGACGGCCTTTGCCTGCAGGTCCTGAGCCATCGCCCTTCTCCCTGCGGCTCAGGGCTGTGCGCTGCTGGCACCAGCCCTTTTTTCATCCCCTGCCTGGGGATGAAGAAGGCAGCCACTCAGTTTTTGCAGAGCTGGCAGCTGTGAAGCCCAGGACACAGCATTTTTTGGTCCAGGAAGTGCTAGGGTGTGCCGACACATCAGGGACCCACAGGCTGGCAGGAGCTGGTGTCCTGCAGTAAACTGGTGACTGAGCAGCACTGCTGGGGCACAGACATACGAGATGAATGAGAATATTGTTTCCCTGTCCTAAGTAACGTTTGATGCTACTGTACCAGGGGGGCCATGGAGACTCGTGGCTGGGCCAGACTACTGGGCTTGTTTACATCCCCCAGTGCCTCCACACTGCTGGGAGCCCTGCGAAGCGCTGGGCGTGATGCACAGTCACTGCTCTGGCATGAGCAGAGCAGAAGGTGGTTGAGGTCTGCACCCTTATCAGCACCAGAGCCCTAATTACTGTCCTAATGTCTAATACTCCAGGCTTGAGTGGTACCTTACGGGCCTGATTCCCTTAGACAGAAGCTGTTATTGTCCAGATGAAGGGTTTGAAGTCTTGCAAACACAAACCTGGCCTCAAAGGGAATTTCTTTCGCTGACACTTCCCAAGACAAAGAAACATTTCTGCTCGTGTTTTTGCAGATGGATCTGGTGTTTCCCCCCCCCTCCCCATACTTGCCTCTGGATATTTGCAGGGCTGCCTGCTTCTGCTTTCAATAAGAAAGGGATGTGGGCAGGGGTTGGGTGACCACCTCAGTGTGAGGTGGGAGTGCAATCTCCACTGCCAGCAGGGCTGCAGCCCCTTTTATTGGTATACTGGACTCTGTTTTACTGGAATACTGGGTTGAGATCAGTCCCACAGCTCTGGGCTTGCAAGCCCAGTTGCTATAGGATGTGCATGATGCCATGGTGGGGGCTGCAGCCTCATCGGGGTGGTGAGTGTAGGATGGGTGGACTGATGCCTGCAGCTGCCAGGCAGAGTGTCATGGAGCTGCTGCCCTTCACAGGGCATGGAGTTGCCACTTGGCTGCCCTGGTGTGTTCAATGGCCCAGGCAGCCACACAACAGCCCTCTTCCACAATCTCCATTTATAATGGGGATATAGCCAGATCATGTCCCTGTACCTGCTTCCAACAGGGTGTGTGGCTGCTCCAGCTGGGGTCAGCCAAGCAAAGCAGCAAAGGGAGGTTCCATGGCCTCTCTGCACTGTGAGTTATTGAATGGTGCCTTGTTAGCGACACATGATGCCAGATCCTGGCACTCACCGAGCCCAGAGCAGAGTTCCTGCTGCTCGCCGGGGATAAGAGCAGGCTCCGTATGCCCAGGGAACCAGCGACTTAAAGCAGTAATCTGATCAGAGGGAGCTGGTTGCTGTAAGGGGCTCAGTGACTTTAACGAGCTCCTGCCCAGACTGGATTACCACGGTCACTCATCCATAGTTCATTAGAGCTTCAGGAAGGGGATCCACGAGAAGCCATGAAATACAATCTCCTAATCTCCCTCAATAAGCAGGAGAAGTCCAGCTATAAAGAAAATACCTTTTAAAAATACCCATGGATTGGATAAATCTCCCTCATGCTAAAAGAGAGTGAAAGTGAATCCACGAAAGGAGAAGAGCTCAGGGGTTGTGCTCTCTTAGATTCAGCATAAGGATGGTGTGCTTGGGTGGAGGAGCAGTGGTCCTTCTAGACATCATTGATCACGCATATCTTTCCTATGGTTTTATTTGGGTTCCTGGGGAAACATTAAACAATGGCTGGGAGGGGGCACAAGATTGGCAGACTTGCTGTCTCCACAGGCAGCACCCAGGAGGAAGACCTGTCCATCCTGGAGGGATGTCCACTTTCTGGTGTCCCTCTCAGCCTAAATGCTCTTACCCAATCTGGGACTGGAAACATCATTTATGGCCAGTCAGCTGGCACCTGCATCTCTGTGCCTGCATCCCTCGTGTCACTACGGCTGTCCCTTGTCAATCCCTTTTCCAGGAAGGGTGGAATTGCCATCATCCTAGGTGTCTTCTCACTAGGACAATTTGCCACAGTAAGGACGTTCCTCTGAGCATGGCAGGTCACCTTTTCACGTGTGTGCATCTCCAAGGCAGAGGCCATTGCCCAATGCAGCTGGCAGGGCTGGATCCTGGGGTGCAGTGAAGTGCTGGCCCAGGGTCATCTTGAGAATGAGAGGTCAAGGTGTCCCCTGGGACCTGGAAAAAGTAGGATGGGACCACAGGGGCAGAGGTGCCCCAACAGCTCGCAGTGGTTTCAACAGCTCATTCTGCTGAGAAGAGCCATGCCCAGCCTCATTCCATGGGCACCTGGAAACAGCAACTTCCTGATAAACAGAGAAGAAAGCAGAGGTCTGGAAAACACAGGGCCAGATCCATACTCCTGCACAAAGGTGTGGGCAGATCTCTTAACTGGGAAACCCATGCCACTCCATGGGCAGAGGAGGTGACATGGCAATGGTGATGCTGATATGGAGAGAAGCCTATGCAGGACTTCCCAAGAAGGACATGCAAAGAGAAACCTTGAGAAGATTCTCTGTCCCCTATAAACCCCCTCAGTGCTTATCAGGGAGAGCACTCAAAAAGCAATGGACTGAAGACTTCATTAATACTGCTGCAGCTGGGACTGCTCAGGGGTTTAACCTGAAGCATGTGCTCCTCTGGCTGAGGGTCTTAATGCACTTAGTGAACATCTGGATACAACCCGCCCCTTCCAGACCTTTCTTCTCTCCACTGGCAAATGGGTTATCTGGAGGGGAAGGAAGCCTGAAAGCTGACTCTGTCTTCCAGGGCCACTTTCATTCCTCTGCAGCCCCAGGGGACAATTTGGCAGTAAGGAGCATCACGAAAAGGAATGTCTATGATGGACGGCGCTTAACGGGACACCTCCACATGCACCCCTCAGCAGAGTGGCCACCAGAGCGTGAAAACCTCCACCCATTCCCAACAGCCTCTTGATGTGGAGAGGTGCTGCTGAAGCTGAAGGAAGCCCACACTCACCCTTGCAGCAGGGTGGGTGCCTTCCCTCCAGACACCTTTCACGCAGACACTGGTACCTCTGGATGTGCAGGACTCTGCAGACTCCAAGCTCCGAGAAATGTTTGACAGAGCAGCGCACGTATTCCAAACACTGTTTGATTCATGTTTTAAAGTCTCACTTGCAAGCATACTTCCCCAGCCCAGGCATCAATCACTGCAAATATGTTCTTATAAACAAAGCAATACAGACTGACTGTCTCTTCCACCCCTACCATATGCAGGTCACCAGGCAGCACCCCCAAGAGAGCCACTTCCCAGCACATCTGAGACCCCCAGAGGACACCAGAGCAGGTAGCTGGGAAAAGTAACTGGAAACTTATTGCCGGTGACCATGCAGTACCACCCAAGGGCACACATCCCAAAATGAGGTAGTCAAGTCCTTCATAAGGGCGTTGAGGATGACTGTTTCCTGCTGCACAGTCAGAGCAGAGGGTTTCTGTCCTCATGGAGACCAGCCATCCCTTCAGTTCCTCATCTCCATCACTTCACCCCTCCGAAACACCCATTGCTGCCATGACAGGGATGAACTCTCACCAGACAGGGGATGCCACCACCATCAGCACCTGGGGGTCCTGCATGTGCTGAAGGCTTCCATGGGCAAGAAGAGCAGGCATTGTATTTCATTTGATGTTTTAACCCTGAATGCCCAGTTATCTCATCTAATAATTACAAAAGACTCCCTCCTCAGCACTGGGAACCTATTGCATGCAGTATGGGCATGGGGACATGGCAGCTGGCTGCTCTCCGTTGGCACAACACTATCACACTACCCGCAGGAATATGTGACCATGCCAGGACGCTGTTGTACCTGTTTTCTTCACTGCTATGGACATCTCAGCCCCTACAAGCCTCAGCCCTTCCCACAACGCAGCAGGGTCCCCACAGCATACAGAACAGTGGAGCCACCCCTGCCGCCAGCCAGGGACCCAGAGTCCTTCCAGAAACAGTCAGACAGGACAAGGAGGGTGGAAAAAAGTCAGCTCCAGACTCACGGCTTTTGGAGACCTTTGAAAGCAAACTTCCTCTCCTTAGGACGCTTCAGCAAAGTGCAGGATCCTGCTGATAGGCGACTCTCGCACTCCTCAGCCCTCTGTTTAGGAAAAATAAATAGGAAAGAATCCAGTGGAGTCGCTTTCCTCCTGCTGCATGAGATGGATCGGTGCTTGCCACCACAGGAAGACTGTTCCACCATGATCTAACCCAGTACTTTGTCCTGAAATGCTCTGCTGTGGATAAATAAATGGCTCCTCTGGAGCAGGGTGACACATTCCAGCCCCAGACCGTGACACTGACAGATGCCGTCAGCCTGCGCGCTTTCATGTGGACATGGCGCTGGTGGAGCCGGCAACTGGAAATGTATGAGGGATCCAGGAGTGGAAGAGGAAAACCAAGAGTGTTTATGGATGGGAGGAAGGACCCAACAAGGCAGCAGCACAGCCACTGTATGGTGGGTGATCTGCTGGTGGGAAGCCGTCTGTGAGTAGGGAACAGGAGTGAAGTGGGACAAAAGGGTCCTGGCTCTTCAACACCTGTGAGAGGGCAATCAGGAGGTGGTGTTGTGGCCATCTCTTGTCTGGGAAATTATTAGTCCTGTGGTCCCACCATGACTTCCAACTTGAGAAACCCCCATCATACAGATGAGCACACCCAGAGCTTGTTCTCAGAGCACAAACACTGTCTCACCTGGGTCTGAGCAGGCTCAGGCTCTAGTGGGTCAGTGCTGTGCACCAGCCACCTCTAGCAGGTGACCTGGGTCTGGGCAGCAGCCTATTGACAGCTCCAGCTCCCATTTCAGACAAGGTGCTAGGGCACAGGAGGCTTTGGACACTGATACTCCAGGGTTTCCTCCCCTACTCTTGTCCTGCCTTGTTGTGGGGTGCAGGGGCTGTATCAGTCTGCATCTCACCTGAGCCAGCCCGGCACCAGCCGTGATGGCCTGAGATAGTGGCAAGTGGCTTGGCCACAGGGCTCCAGGAGACAATTAGAGAGGAGACAGCTCCTGCTTGCCCCCAGCTGCTTTCCCACCCTACAGAACAGGGGTCATGGGTCTCTGGAGCCTGCTGGGGTGCTCGGGGGGCTACACTGCTTTGGGGTATTTCCCTGCAGAGGGGTAACAAGAGCATCTCTGCCATGGCTCCCACAGCCAGCCCTGTCTGACAAGGCACAGAGAGGGGAAAAAAGCTGTCTCACTGCTGTAGGGAGATCTACTGGGCTTGTTATCAGCACAGGAACAGCAGGAGTTTAGGGGAAAACAGGAGATGCTTTGCCTATTGTGGTAGTTTTTCCCACCTTGCTCTGCTCCTACCCGCTGGTGCCACATGGACAAGTGGCACACTCAGCAACACTGCTCCCTGCCAGGAAACTCCTGAGAGCCCCTTTCTCTCGATCCACCAGGGCAGGGGCTACTCAGCCCAGGTCCGTTAGAAACGAGTGCTTGGTATTTAAGTGCTGGTGCCCACAAACCCAGCAGAGCTTCTGGTGTGTCTGAACACTGCAGCCCAACTTGCTTGGACAGGGACTGCTCTCCACATCCAGCACATTCAAGTCTCAGCAGCTTCTTTAAACAGGGAAAGTGGTTTGTAGCCACAGCCAGGACCACAAGATAGGTGATATGGGGGTTTTTGTGGGTCTTCCCTGTCCACCCGCAGCTCACACCAACCTCACCATGGTGCCCGTGGGTCAGATCCTGGGGCTTATTATCCACAAGATCTCACTGCTAAGGGCAAAATGAGTTTTCCTTCTGATGAGAAGGGATTCTTCCCGAGAGTCATCCTTTGTGCTCATTTAGCTCCCCCCCAACACACACAAACACCTGGTGAGGGGCACGAGTGTGTAAGGAGATGGTGGGATACTGGGGTTTCTTCACCCACTGTGGATGCATGTGAGAGTGGGGAAGAAGAGCTTCCTTGTCCTGTACATGAACTAATAACATCCATGTGAAGAAAACTAAGGGTAGTGCACCCACAAGAGCCTTTATCTGGCAGGATCGAGGAGCGATTGGCTGCAGCTCTGCAAGCAGGCAGCTGCCCACAGGAGACCCAGCCCAGCTAGAGTTTCGGCTCTGGTTAATGACACTGCAAATTAAGGCTGTCATCCTCAGACGAGATGTTTTGTGTCGTTTCGGCCCAACAAAGCAACAATCACCCTCTGAAACTGCAAGTTTCACTTCAGCGTGGCCTCTTCTCCTGAGGAGAGGCGGATGCAGCAGCTTTTGGGGCAGTCAGGACGCACTGCTGGGTGCTCACTGCTGCACAAACCCTCCACCCTGCAACTTGGGCATCACATGGGATGGGTGAAGCTGAAACGGAGCCCAGGTGAGGAGCAGTGACCATCCAGAGGGGTCCCAGCTTCCCTGGCAGGTTCACACCGATCCATGAGTACTGAATATTTGCCTGATTTCATGAATGTGGGGATGAGCACCTCGGCAGGGTCTGTCCTCAAAAGGGAGAGGGGAGGGCAGCTGCACATCAAAAATTCATCATCAAACACCTTGGGATAGAAATATTTGTGCCTAAATCACAGTTTGATGCCTCTAGCACCATATTTACACACACATCATGTGTACATTTAATGTATATTATTTATTTCTCTACATAAATATAAGCTGAAATAGTTTGGAATAGATCAGCACTGCTGCTGTGTCTATTGCTGGCTTAGCAATCACCGAGATTCCTTTTCTGTGCTTTCGGGGTAGTGTGGAAAAAAATAACAGGACTTTATGAAAGGCCTTGACACCTCATCAGGGAATGGTTTTTGCTTGTCCTGCGGTGAGTATACTTGGCTCCTGCATATTCTAGGTCCTTTGAGGAGCCCACAGGGCTGCTGGGGCAACCTCAGGACAGAGCCAAGTGCTCAGCCAAACCCTTTCTTTGCTGAAAGTCATCCTCTGCACACCTTCATTCTGATGGAAAACACCCTGTGCTGAAGGCAGAGGTACTCCACCACCTGGGACTACCAGCGATGGACATCAAAGCATCTTCAGCTTTGACCAAGTCCTGCAAAACCTCCCAGAGCTGTCCCACCACCAGCAGCCATGGTGGGTGGGTTTCACCACCCTTCCCTGGGAGCCTTTGGATTTACAGCGTAAAACAAACGTCTTTTGTCCAAAGGAGAAGCTTCCTGCAGAAATGGCTATTTTGAGTTGGGTGGGTTTATTATGATTTTAACGGCTTCTCAAAGGGCAGAACTGATTCACACAAAGCTGCTCCAAATGTTTCCAAGTAAAGTTTAAGAGAAAACTGGTGTTTCGCTTAAGTGGGTTTTAACGGGGAAGGCTTGTTTTTCCTTCGTGTTCACTGCTCTTCTTGGGAAACAAGGAGCCAAGAGCAGAGATGTCTTCAGCTTAAAGCAAACTATTTTGTTTCAGTGCTGAGGATTGGGGAGGGACTGGCATTTTTACGGGAGAATATTATTTTCCTTCCAACGAGCTCCATTTCAAACATTTATGATGTTAGGAGGAGTCGCATATTGACACCAGTAAATAAAGATGTGATTCTCTGCAGGTCTGGAGTCATTTTTCACAGCACATCCCCATCCCATGGCTCCCCAAATGCGAGGCAGGGTGATGTCCACAGTGGCACCGTGGACCACACTGACAAAAGGACACACAGTGTGTCTGGGTCTTTCTCCAAGAAAACATCCCCACCACCTCCATGGCTGTCCTGGAGGCATCAGCACGGTGCTGGATCCCAGCTTGGGGTGTGGGATAACAAACCTTAGGGAGACACAGTGCCACCCTGAACCAGACAGATGGGAACTGCCTGGGTGAAGGGAGACTGAGACCAGGGCAGCTTTCCTAAAAAAACAGTAATTTTATCAAAAAAGATGCTTTCTTGCCCCAAAATGCCTGCTTTGCTCCAGACAGAAGGGAAGAGGGAGGCAGGTACCAGGATGTCCCACAGCACAGCGTGGGTTGGCAGCTCTGTGACTGTGTATTTCAGGAGCATGTTCCAGAGGCAGTGGGTGCCCAAGTGAATGAGGCAGAGAGGTGGATCCATCCCACGACCAGCAGCAACTTCACATATGAAAATGAGGAAAGAAGCAGCAGCTTGATGGATCTCCAGATTCCTCCTTCTTCTCTCTGTTCTTTTTCTAGGAGCAGAACATGCAAGGAAATGACACAAATCACTGACCCTCAGCTCCCTGCCATCTTCTCCCCCCAAAATTGCATCCTAAAAAGGAAAATCTTCGCAGCCCCAGTCTGATGTTGGCTGCACTCCGGCTTCTGCCACCTCCCTTTTATAAAACAGGGGAGAAAAGGGTGGAAAAAAGCACTAAAATAAATTTAATACCCCCAGCCCCCAAATAATGTTTGGTTGCAAAAAAAGTCTTAACAGACGCTTGTTAATTTTTAAAGCCATCTCAACGTGCAGAAAACAAACCCAACATTGAAATAACCCTCTCGCAAGTCTTGATGCAACCTGATGGTTGGTCCAGTGGCCACAAGGACCTCCTGGGGGGAAAACTTGCTCCACTGGGAGTGGAGTCTTCTACCCAGGGAGAGATTGGGATTTTGGGAGAACTGAGGATACCCAAGATAATCAGGCACCAGTAACTGTCCTGGGAAGGCACAAGCAGACCTGGCACCAGACACTGCAATGAGAACTGCAATGACTCCAAAACCCTTACAGACAAAATGAATTAAACACATCCAGGAGTGATCAGCATGAAAAAGGTGGAAGCGTGTGCACTGGGTCATGGCCCCACCACAGGGAACCACAAGTAGGATGCTGCTCCCTGCTCTGACTGCTCCCTGGTGCCAGCACGCCACACTGAACCTTGTTAGAACATCCCAATATATTTTGGTGGCCAGGGGCACTGTCACCAGCCTTCTCCTACCACAAAGCCAGTCACCTGCAAATGGTGCAGGACAGGAGGTGAGGGTCACTCTCTGCAGCAGGCACAAAGGCACTGGGACAGGAGGGAAGACCCTTTCTCAAAGAAGGAGGGATAGTGGTGTGATGAGGGACTGGAGAATTCCCTTATGATCATGGGGCATCATGGTACTTGGGGTGGAAACTGCCTAGAGCTCAAACCATGCCTGTTCCTGCCGGAATCTGCTAAAGCAAGAGCCAGTGGAGCAGAAGATGTGAAGGCAAGTGACCATGGTGGCACCACCAGGCCAGAATGAAGAGCAGAGAGGGAATGAAGAAGACACATCTCATGTCATGAGTCACATCCTTCTTCCACACTGGCATGTATGAGATGACCCAAACCTGCACCCACATCCAGACGAGGGCTAAGTTGAAAGCAGCGAGCCCAGCTCTACCCCATCCAGACCCAGAAGTTTGTCTCCAGCCATGCCCCAAACCAGATGCTTTGACGAAGATGCCAGGAGCTGCCTTAATAAGCGCTTATGCAATCCTTTTTGAGCAGAGGAAATGTCTTTCCCAATCCCAACCATTAGCAGTTGGCTGATGCCCTGGAGCAGGATGTTTTAGAGCCCTTGTAAATTTGCTTCAGGAGTGGAAAGTGGACGGAGGAGGGGAAGGTGCTGGTTTTCCTCAGGAACCTTCATGAGCTGAGAGATCTTCTTCCCATGAGCAGAAAGATGCCACCATGGGTCAGCACCCAAACCCTCCCCCACGCTGGGATGGAAGGATGATGGTGGCACTTCTGCCCTGCTGTCAGCATCTGGACCCAGGACCTTGAAGTAAAGTTGGTCTCAGCAGGCAGTTGGAGTGGGAAAAGAAGAAACTTTAGGACAGGAGCATCACTCTTGCAGAAGTTTCTTCTGGAGGTACTGTGAAGTGAGTGTCCAGCTCTCCTGCATGTGGTCACCTGGGCTGCCAGTTCATGGACTCTTCCCATTACTTCCAGTTGTATCCATGATGGGTAATGTCATCTCAACAGAAATTCCTTTTATGGCATCTAGAGCCTCCTTCCACTGCTCTGCATGACAGTCAGATGAGGGAGAAGCTCTGTTTTAAACAAGACTCAGGGCACCCACACCTGCCTGCAGCAATGTTAGGGGGCTGGCTCCAGCAGCCAGCTGCAAGGCTGCTGTTACCTTCCCTTTGCCTATTGTTTGCATCCAGAGCTAATTGCAGACTGACATGGGCCGCCTTTGGGGAGCGGCTGCTCCGCTCTGCTCCGTCAGCACAATGAACCGTTGTGGATCGGGCCGCAGCAATTTTGCAGGTTAATTTACGGCCGCCACACCCCATTAGCGGCAATAAACGTGGAGCCCGGGTTTTGCCGAAATCGTGAGTTACGATTTTTCAAATAAATACATTTTCCTATAAACCGGCGCTCTGTTTAGTTTGAATGTTCCTCACAGACACATCCATCTACATAAAATACACAGGAGAGGAAGCCGAGCTGTGACTTTGCTCTGATGACATAGAAACTTCTGTAAACACGGTGTCATTTACGGCACGAACAGGACGAGAGGACAAAAAGAATAAGCAGCGAGTGCCTGGCGCATCCTTTCAGGAGCACATGGAAAGTTTAAGCATCTTTTTTTCCATAAAGCTTTGTTTTGCCTTTGATTTATCCAGACAGGGCAGTGGCTGCTTGGCCATAAATAGATTGTGTTTCTGGAGAGGCAGTGGTTGTAATCATCCTTTATGTCGCCAGAGGGGCAGCACAGGAGGTGTTTGTGTACAGAGGAGATGCCGCGGATTGCTGCCTAGAACAGGAGCGCCCGGGCTCAGCACGGTGCTGCCACTGTGGTACCCAGTTCACCCCCAGTTCCTCCTGCTCCTCCACTGGGGCTTTGACACCCACTTGGGTGATGTTGTTGTAGGACCAAGTGGCTCAGCGGTGATGTCTAGGGGACTTGGATGGTGAGAGGACACAGGGAGAGTGAGCACCAGTAAGAGTGAGCAGCCCTGCATCTCAGCACTCACCCTGACCTGAATAAGACACACAGGGCAAGCGGTCCCAGGGAGGAGGGATGTCCTGGGTGAGCGTTTGCAGATGTAGTGCTCATAGGCCGCTCTTGACTGTGACCCCAGGACTGGATCCATTGCCAATCAAACTGACCTGATTTTGTTCATTTCAGTTGGTTTTCTCCCTTCTCACCTCACTGGGAGGAAAGTAATTCCTCCATAACCCACCGAGCGGTGACATGCGAGCAGGCAGCCCCACACTTCTGTTTGCAACAGACTCTCATGCCTCAGTTTCCCCAGGCTTTTTGCAACCGTTCCCCCCAGGCCTCCGGGAGCAGGACTGTTAGGAAGGTGCTGAGTGATTATTATTGCATTATTTCGGGCAAGTGCTATAAATACCCGGGGGCACCTCTAGACACAACCCAGCCGCCCTGGGGAGCCAGCTCAGCCTCGCTCTGCGCCTGTGGTGGCTGTTGGAGGGGGGAAATCAAAGAGAGCAACTGGGTATGGCAGTACCTTGGGGCACAGTCTGAAGAAGGGGCATAGGGGGGTGCTGCAGGGTGTTTGAGCTAAGACTTTCCTGACTGCGCCCCTGGCTCCCTGGAGAGGGTTGGGGATGCAGGAGTAGAAGGGTGCCGAGATGCTGCAGGGAGACGCTAACAGGGAAGACAAGGGGAATATTTTACGGGGCTGCAATGTAAACAGAGCTGGAGCAGAGCCCCTTTTTATGGAGTCCCTGTCCTGCCAGGGCATCTGCCAAGGCCCTGATTTACGCTCCTATTTAGATAAGGGAGCTGGAGGGGGGGAGCAGAGCTGGCGTCAAAGTCACAGGACACCCGGGGCTGCCTCTCGCTGGGGGCTGATAAGAAGGTGGCAGAGGGGACGGGGCCAAATCCACACCCCCATCCCAGTACAGGGGACAGGGTGAGGAGCTCAGTGGCTCCTTCTGGGGTTAGGGTGCTGGGGGCTGCAGAGACCTGGGATAACCTCACCCCTCTGCCAACAGGCAGACTGGACCCCCCCACTCCTCATCACCAGGCCACGAGGGCAGAAAATCTTTCTCTGTAAAGAATTTGAAGGAAAACAGGTGGAGAGAAAAGTGGTCCCTCCCGCCACGCCAGACATAAATCGCCTAATCCAAGCCGCTTGGCTTTTCCCCACCCCGTCCGAGCGGGGAGACATGAAATTAAAAGAAACTCACCAAAAGTTTGAGAAGTGCTAAATTTGGACGCCGTGACAAAGGCAGTCTGGTTTGATTTAGAAGGTGCCGGTGTGAAAAAGGCTCTGGTTTTATTATTTTATTAAAACACAAAAGATTAGAACGATTTTCCAAAGGAAAATCAAACTGTCAGTCCCGCTATTTGCTCAGCTGAGCACTTCCAAATTCTGCGGGGTCCTGGGACCTCTGGTGTTGGGGGTTAAGGCAAAGGCAATGGCCAGGCTTGGGCTGGGCTTACCTGGCTGGGCAGCTAGAGGTGGCTCTGGTGCATGGCTTGAGGTGATGTCTCTGAGCTGGATGTGGCTGTACCATGCAAGAATGTGGGGATGGAAGATATTTTGGTGGAGGAATGTTTTCTAGGGGTAGAGCTGGGTGGGTACAGACCCCAAGCTGATGGTTTGTTTGATCTGGGTTTTTATAGGACTGGGGAGAGACTCAACAAGCCTAAATGCAAGAGGGAGCAGGGCACTGCTGGTGATGCTGTGCCAGCATGGGGGAAAGGAGGGGGATGAGGCAGGAAGAAGGACACACAAACTTCTCCCAAGGTGGGCACTGGCCCCTGCCAGCTCTGAGCCCAGCTCAGAGATCTCACCCAGCCATGGGTGTTTTGAAGCAAATCGGGGACACTATGCCCTACCCAAGGCTTGACTCTAATGGGACAGTAATCACTAGCAAATGTTTGCAGGGCGCTTGTTTAAAGGGGGTGGGGAAGGGGGGACTTTGCAGCAGCTAAGAACAAAGCAGGGGGAGCAAAAGATCTAGTACAATCACCCCCTAACGCCACTGCCGGAGCCCAGCAGAACTGGAGACCCACTTGCACCCTGCCCCGGCCCCCCCGGCATCCTGCCTTTGCAACTCGCCTTGTAACAACTAACGATGGAAAATCCGAGGCATTTAAGTGGCTCCTGAATCCGCCCGGGAACTGTGATTGAGAGAAGTCAAATAAAATTTGTCATCTTTAAAATGCAGGAGGACGTTAATGGTGTGTTAGCTCGGATGATTAATACAAGCGCCTGCAAACAACCCTCCAACGTTTCCACCCTCCGCTGCAAGATGAATCGCTGGAAAGCGCCGTTAATCGCTAACATACCTTGGGCCCAAAGCCCCTTCCTGCTCCACCAAGCTGTGATCGCCACCGCTGTGCCCAGGCTGGTCAAACTGGGAGCTACTGGAGCAAGAACAGGGGTCAAACCCAGTGTCACACGGCTGAGCTGGGAGAAAATCTGGGGGTCTGGGAACCGTCACCCTGGGGATCTGTCTCACATGGGTGCTGTCGCTGCAGAGCCTACCTTGGCTTGGGTTTGGGGACAACCGTGAAGTACAAGATTCCAGCCCCAGTGAGATGACTCAGCCCTGCTACGGTCTGGATGGGACAGGGAAACACGGGGCAGATCCCCATTGCCCTGCCACATTCTCGTGTGCGTGGACAGTATAATTGTTATATATTTATGTGTAGGGTCTGTGCATGGAGGAGCAGGATGCACACATGTGTAAATGCCACACAGGCAATGTGTGTGCATGCAATCTATGTCTAGCAGCATATTCATGCTGCTGGGGGGTCTATATTACATATATGCGTGTGATGAAGTCTATGCATGTGTAACATATGTGTATGGCACAGACACATGTGTCACATCCGCAGCATCTCTGTTTATGGTACGTGTAGGCAACGTGACCAGTGAGCAGCACATGTGTGTGATGGTACTGCACATGTGTGTGCTGTGTACAGCTGTGCCATGCTGGAGGGTGCAATACCCGTGTGCAATGCACATCTGTGTGCACAGTGTGTTTGTGCGACACACACAGCATGCTTGGGCAACATATCCCATGTGCAGCAAGCTCCTAGGACATCACCACAACCAGCCTGGGGTGCCCAGCCTGGCCCTCCTTCAGTGATTTTATTTTTCCTCTCCCCCATTATTCAGATCCTTTGGCAGAGGCCACTCATTCCCTGGTTCTGGGTGCAGCATCGAGCACCCCGCACTGCCCAAACCTGCTCCCACAGCGTCCAGACTTCCCTGCAAGATGCAGGCCCCGGGGCCAGGCTCTCCCCATCAGGAACTCTGGCTCTTGGGAAGCAGAAACCTCCCCGAGTCTCTGCGGTATCAGAATGCCCACACGGCCCGGCAGTGCCGTCGGGGGTGGGGGAGTCGCGTAGGGGTTCGTAAGAGAAACGAGGGGGACCAAAGTGTGACGGGGCGGCGACCGGGGTCCCTCCTCGGGTCACTCCTGCAAAGAAGGAGCAAGTAGGAGGCGAGAGAAAAGCGCGGAGGTGTGATCCCAAATAAACCGGGTGGAGAGCTCGGCTCACGCCCCCTCGGCCGTCCCGCTCCCCCCGGGGCCCCCGAGCATCCTCCCCTGCCCATTGGCTCCGCGGCGGTGGGGGGGTCCCGGCCCTATATAAAGGCAGGGTTGGGAGTCTCCAGAAGGGGTTAAAAAAAAAACAAAACCCAACCCCAAAAATCAACACAAAACAACAACCCTCAGAGCCCAAGGCAGCAGCACCGCAGCCCCACAGCGGAGCCGCGCTCGTCCCCGCCGCTGCCTGCCGGGCCCGAAGCTCCCCGGGCGGGCACCGCGGCCATGGCGAACTGCTGAGAGCGGCCCCCAGGGCCAACGGGGCGGACCATGAACCTCGTGGGGGGCTACCAGCACCACCACCATCACCACCATCACCACCACATGCTGCACGATCCTTTCCTCCTCGGGCCAGCGGCGCGGTGCCCCCCGGAACGCGCCTATCTGCCCGGCTGGGTGCTGAGCCCGGCCGAAGTGACCCCCGAGCTCACCGGGCAGAGCTCCAGCTACGGCCCCGTCGAGTACGGCCCTGTGGGCCAGGGACGGCTGGAGGGTCTCAGCGGTCGCCTGGGACGGAGGAAAGGGGTCGGGGGACCCAAAAAAGAGCGTCGGAGGACGGAGAGCATCAACAGCGCCTTCGCCGAGCTCCGCGAGTGCATACCCAACGTGCCCGCCGACACCAAGCTCTCTAAGATCAAGACCCTGCGCCTGGCCACCAGCTACATCGCCTACTTGATGGAGGTCCTGGCCAAGGACAGCCAGCCCGGGGACACCGAAGGCTTTAAAGCCGAGCTCAAGAAGGCCGACGGCAGGGAGAACAAGAGGAAAAGAGAGACGGTAAGAGGCGGGTCGGGACCGCGCTGTCCTCGGGCCGGGAGTGACGCTGGGGGAAATCAAAATCTCTTCACGGTCCCGCTGGAGACACTTTTAGCCCAGCTAAAACAAAAATCCCACCCGTGGCGGGCACCTCGGCTGTGAAAAACTCCCGACGGACGGGGGGAAAGCAAAACTGTTGGAAGCAGCCCCGGCGGAGTGTCCCGCCTGTCCGTCCCCTCTGGGAGCCGAGTTCCCTGGACGGGTGGGAGTTTTGGAGCCAGGGCGGCCGCTTCTCCCTCTGCTGCAGCAGGCGGGGTGGGGGGCTGGGGACCCCAAAAAAAGCTTCTTTCTGATAAAAACCGCTCGCAGCCGATTTCTGCAGCGGACACGAGGTGCGGGCGTCCGAGCCGGGCCCTCAGCTCTGCTCCTGACCGCTCCTTTCTCCCCTTCCCCATCTCCTCTCCCGCAGCAGCCCGAGGTCTACTCTCAGCCTTTGGGCCACGGTGAGAAGAAGCTGAAGGGCCGGACGGGTTGGCCCCAGCAGGTCTGGGCTCTGGAACTAAATCCCTGAAGGCTGTCCCGCCGCCCCGACGGAGCTCCCCGCTCGCCCCCTCCATGTGCAATGTCGGAGAGACCCCGGCCCGGACTCCCGAGCCCATCCAGGCGCAGGATGCGGGTACCCGGCCCGGCTCATCCCGCCCACACTACGCTTCGCGGGAGGCAGCGAAAGGCGCCGTGCGGAGCCGGATCCTGCCCGCCCCGTCAGCAGTGGGGCCCGGCCGGGCCATTTCCCCCCCTCGCCTCTTTCCCCGTTTGCAGTAATTGTTGCTCCTTCCCGCTGTCAGCAACGATCGGCGGCTCCTGCCCTCCCGGGCTGGACCGAAACGGTGTGATTCGTTTGCTGTTGTAAATACGAGACCCCGTCCCTGTCCGCTGCCTGACCGACGTGTGGCTGCGGTGAAACTACCTAGAGGTGCATTTGGGAACACTCCTGTGCCGGGTTTTCTACCTCAGATCTGCATGACCACTTCCCGAGGGACCGGGCGCGCCACACCACGTATTTAAAACGAAATAATTAAAAAAAAATAAAATAAACTTTAAACTTTATGCAAACAGCCTCGGGTCTGACCCCTCTGTTCCACGGATCGGCCAGGCAAGGGATTCCCCTGAAGTCAGAGCTCTGCTGTGGAGCTGATCTATGCTAGGGAATTCCCTGCTCTGAGGCTCGGGCAGCTCAGTGAGATCGTTTGCTTTACGCCGTGCTGACTCACACCAGCAGCTGGCAGGGTCCTGCAGGTCTGCCCACAGCACTAAGTGCCCTACAGCTCCTTCCCTTCGTACCCCGGGGAACTGCTGGACGGACCAGACTGGTATTTGGCTCAGAGAAGGACAGCAGAATCAGGCCATAACGGCAGCTGGACGGCACGGGCACTGCAGAGCTGTAGAGCCACCGTTTTATTGCTGCCGTGCAGAGAACTGGGGCTCAGCTCCCCTTCCCTGCCTGGATAACCAGCTCTGGCACCGGCAGCACTTTGTCAAAGGGATCCTTTCCTAGGTGCTGCCTTTTGAAGAAGAAACACCCCCTCCTCATTGCCTGAACAGGACAGATACTACCAGTCTGACACAACAATGCTCAGGCAGCCTGAAATCTACACTTCTCAGGCACAAATTCTGAATAATCCTTTAAAAATTCAGCTTTAATAAGCTGAATCCTTATTCCTTTTTCCTCTGCAAACACACCTCTGTTACTGTGGTGGCTCCCAAGCAGTGTGAGCACAGGCTTGCCCTGATCCTGCCTTCCAGCCTCACCACAAGACACTGGGATAAACCCTGACACTTGGCTGGCTGTGCAGGGCAAAGAGAATCGGCACAGGGGAGTTGTACATTATTATGGGGTTCATCGGGGGGCTCAGCCTGGAACATTATATTTCCTATTTTAATCCAAGTTTTTCTTGCAACTATAGGTAGAGAAATAATAATACAAGATCTGTAAATCACTGACACATCGATCAGTCAGTGTGTGCAGCCACACACCCCAGAAACACACCAACACACCCATGGGCAGGCAGCTCACGGTTTATAATCACATTGTGCTTGTGTACAGATACATGTGGATGGACGCACAAGCACTGAGTGGTACAGCCAGCGTGTTTCAACTCACAGAATGAGTCTTTTCTCCCTTCAGAGCCACTGCATTGCTGCTTTCCCAGCCCTGAGCTGTTTCTGGATCTCTTTGGATGAGGCTGAGATGAAAATTGCCTGAGCAGAGCAGTGGCCACATTGGAATTGTTTTTTTCAGACTATAAAAAGTTCAGCACGGCACAGAGTCTGTGAGTGAAGCTACAACGAACATTTCTAAACCCGAACCCGTTCGCTGAAGAGAAAAAAATAATCTTTTCCCAGAAAATCAGCCCCAAACATCCTGTTTTATGGCTAAGTTTAACAGTCCTTTAAAGGGCTAAGGTTTTTATGGAGAAGCTCACAAACCATCACCAATACTAATCCAGCATCCCATAAATATGTCCAGCCCCAAAACTCTTCACACGTGTCAGCCTGTAATCCCATAGCCATACTGCACCAGTTGAGGCTGTCCCTTGGTACTGAGAGAAAGGGTTAAACAGGCAGCCGTCTAAGGCAGGGGATCTCTGCCCAGCAGTCTGTGTCCTCAGTCCTGCGCAGCAGACTCTCTCTGGAACAGCATCTGCAGCTTTGGGACTGTCCCTTATCCCACAAAAGCCTCTCGTGGTTTCTTATTTAGGGATTTCCAGCCTTGCTTCTGGGAGGGAGCAACCTGCACAGCCAGGTTCACTTGTAGAGTTGCACCCGCTTTTCTTACCACAGGGTTCAGATGGTGGTGCCTGCTGGCTGCAAACGTCCAGGGAAGGTGTCTCTCACATCCCTCTCTTGCTCCTTCATGGTTTTCGAAAGGAAACCTCTTCCCATGTCTGCACATTTCCCTGCCGAGCGAGAGAGCTTTCTTGTGGGATTGAGTCTGCATTTTGGGAGTGTGTGTGAAAAAAACTCCTAAATATTTCCTGTACCTGGGGGCTTCACTGCTCCCCAGAATGAACCGGCTTTGCGGGTGGGGGGGATTTGCCAGAAGTGAGCTCTGTCTCACCTTAGCTTTAACCAGCAGCTCTGTGGCCAGGAAAGTGTGTCAATGTTGAGCTCAGAATTGGATCTAGATTAGGATGGGGTCACCATCTTTACCCCCAAAGTGGGGTGGGAACTCTGCACAGGGCAGATTAAGTAGCTGGGGAAGCATCTGGGCAGGCAGCAGCTCTCAGTAGCCACTGCTCCAAATGTGGGTGAAAGAATGGTTTGGCTACCAGCTCAGAATTTTTGGCCACTTGAGAGCCCAGCTCATCCACTGGGGGAGGTGGCCCTGCACACACCTACAGCTCGACCCTGCCATGAACTTGATGGCGTTGGGAAGCAGCTCCCAGAAGCAGTACTGGAGCTTGCCGTTGCCCAGGCAGAAGCCCACGCAAGCAGGGATCGCTTGGCCGCAGGGCAACATCATACGTGCCGTGTCCGTAGCGCTGGAATCCAGTCATGATGGACAGTGGAGGGTTGCGGATGCATGTTACCTGCCCAGCCTGACCCCTCACCCCACTGCCTGGCCAAGGGGGCTAATGCTGGGGGCAGAGGGGTTTCCCACCACATGCTCTGTACCCGTGGGGTTTGGTGTGCGAAGAAAGGGCTCCTTTTTTGCCTCTTTTTCCCCCCTCCCTTCCTGCCAAGCCCAGCCCCTGCTTGTTGTTGTTGTAGGTATTTATGGGCCTGTTTATCTGATCTCGGGGGAGCCTATTCTTATCTCAGCAGCAGCAAGGGAAGGGTTACGCTGGACAGCTTGGTAGACAGGATGGAGCCAAATAAAATACCAATCTGACAAAAAAAATAAAAGGGGAAAAATAAGGGAAAGAACCCTCCAGCCACCCGCTCACCCAGCAGCGTGAGTAAATTCATCAAGGCCAGGGAGCGTCCAATACTCCTGCATAGCTCCAGTTCTCGGTCCCTGGGATGAATCAGGCAAAGGACCTGGCTCGGCACATTCCTGAGGTGAGGGGCAGGGACAGCAGCTCCCAGTGGAGCACCCAGCTGAGCACAGGTTGCTCAGATGGCACAATCACGGGTGAGAAACTTCCCAAGACCCAGCAGAGGAGGATAGTGCTTGGGTGTTGCTGAAAGAGGAGAAGAAAAGGACTCACTTCGATCTTCAGGTTGGTTTTTGTGGCAGTGTGGCCATGATGCTGCTGTTTGCTGCTTCCTTGGGGTGAGGGTGGATATGTTCCTGTTCAGGTTGGGGGAGGCACAGCCAGTCCCCAGTCCTGCAGCCTTGCTCAAGGTCACCCCGAAGGTCACGGCCAGGGCCAGGACTGCTGCCTCCTGTCATGGAATCTCCTGGTCTGGCCCCAGCTGGTGTCACAGGGCTGGGGGAGGTGTTGGACAAAGGGAACCCCGAGACACTGCCTTGGTGGGGAACAGTAGAGGCCCCATCTCTGTCCCAGGGGCACAGCAGGGATGGAATGGGGCTGGATGGGATGTTCCCTCTTACCATGCCAAGAAAGGGACAAGGGCAGCCCTATGCCAAGGGACCCCCAGTTCTTGTCTCCCCACTCTGCCCCCCACTCTAATTACCCACTCTTAAGGAAGCGCCTGACAGTTGTGGCCATTTAAGGTAGCCCCAGCCCCTCTCAGAAGTGTAATTGGGCCATAATTTGTTTTCGGTGTCAAGATGGCGTCAAAGATAAGACAAAAATCTCCAGGTTTGGGGGCTACGGAGACAGGAGAAATCCTGACCTGGGGCCGACCTCGGAGGAATGGCCACAAGCCCCAGTGAGTAACATGGCAGGTGAAAGATTTACTGCCAGGGAAACTTTTTGATCCTCTCCCAACACTCGGAGCCTCTCAGTCCAGTTGCTGGTTCCCAAGTCAGACTGTCTCCTGGAAGTGCAACCCAGGTGGGACAGTTTTCTGTCCAAAAGGGGCCCCTTCAGTGCTGAAGTTCATGGCATGCAGTAGTTCTTCCTTGAATCTCCCTGCTTCTGGAATCATGAGGTTCTGAGACCCATCTGGAGAAAAGCAGCATTTCCAATCCACAGATGCAGAAACTACATCCAAACACGAATCTGGAACCACAAGGCAGATGAAAGTAATTTATTTTATTTTATGTTTTAAAAACAAGGCCAGACTCCCTTGGTTCTCACTCCTAGTGCTGTCCCTGCGTGGTTCTGGTAGCACTGAGTTCTGCCTGAAATCTATCTCTGTGCAGCAGCCTGGGCTGAGGGAAGACCAGGAGACAACCTTCCTGAGACTGTCCTTCAAACATTGAACAAACTCTCTGTCTGCCCCATGCCCCTAAATCTCCAAAGCCAATCTTCATCCTTCCATTCCACAAAGGCCCTTTCCCTAGTGAGGACTACTGGGAGAAGAGAGTATTTGCATCTCTCACAAGATTCAAGTGCTCAATGTGGGGTTAGCAAAGGGGCTCTCCGTGGCTTTCTGCAGAATAACCCATCCTTGTTCTCAGTGGTGAAGCAATCCCATTAGCAAGCATCTTCTCCAGTAGTGTTGACACTTTGCTGACAGTTTCCCACTGATCTTCTCTCACAGCATCTCAGCCCAGCCCTCAGGTGAAGCTGGGTAGGGTGGGGTGGCACAGCAGCCCACTTGTGTTCCATGCAGCAGCTGGGTTTAAGGTCCAGGATGGAAACTGGTCAGGATTTGGGGCTATCTGGTAGAGGATCAGTGCCATACAGTTCTGAGCAGGGGGTAAAAGCAGCCAGGCACTTTGCTCAGCAGGACTCATTGCCTTCTCCATAGCTGTGCGATGCTGGACAAGTTCCACCTCTTGTGGTTACTCCAAAGCTAAGTGCAATACCAAACCTGGAGCTGCCACAGCTCCAGGAGCCTGTGGATCAGAGGGGCCAAGGAGCCAGCTGGACCTGCTGGAGCACAAGCAGGAAGCACAGGCTGAGAGAAGGGTATTTACCTGTGAAAGAAGAGAGAGACAGACAGCTACCTAAGAGACTTGAGCCAAGGGACTGCAAGGCACGAGCACAGCTCAGAGCCTCACCAATTCCTCATGATGCATCCCCGGGGCAGGGAAGGCTCTTGCTTGCAAAGTTTCCTTTCCCCCTCCCCATTTCTTCTCTTGCATGAGGAATTCAGGCCCTGACCACCCTGAAAGACTTTACAGTAACCAGAGAAGAAGGGAAATTTATGGCGTCACTAGCAGCTGGAAGCTCAGGAATCGAGAGGAAAAAGGATTTTTTTTCCCCTTAGAATGCAGCTACCTTGACAGAATTCTCATGGCCTGTAACTGATCTGCAGGAGCAGCTAGGGGGGACACAAAGGCCAGAGTAAGCCGGTTTATTGTACTCAGCGGGGAGCTCTTTCCCAAAATGAGAAGTTGGAAGAATCAGCGATTCTGAGCTAGTGTTCAAAGCTTGTGTCAATCCCAAAACTCCCTCCTTTGCTCACCTTCACCATCCAGCTTCTGCTGTTCCAGTCCTGTGTCTGATGGAGAGAAGAGGAGTGGGCTTGTGCTGAAACTCGTCAGTTGGACCCACACTCAATCCTGCTGAGTTCAACAACAAGAACAAAACATCCAAGAACCCAACCGTCTGTTCAAGGATAAATGCATGCAATCCCACACCTGACGCCCTTGCAGTTTGGACTGCAAGCCACCAAGAGGACATCAGATTGCTCAGTGCCTGGGTCTGCTCTATAGGTGCAGGAACTGGCAAAACCCCAGCCAACAAACCGAGCTACAAATGAGCTGGGTCCTGGAGCACTGGATCATCATACCACCTCCCTTCTCTCAAGGTGATTTGCTCACACAGGTGTCAAGACTAGGAAGAGACCAAGCAACCCTCAAACACCTCTTGGATCCTGTATCCTCTCTGCTTTGCAGCCACAAGCTGGGTCAGTGAGTTTGGTAACACAGTGCCCATCCCTGTGCTTTCTGGTTCCTGGAACCCCCACGTGTGGTAGGAGAAGAAGCAGAGTCATCTCAGTTACCTGATATTTCTCTCTTCCCCAGGGGCACCTTGGGGGTCCCTGCTGAGGACCCGCAGTGATCACAAGGCAGTTTCTGCAACAGGTAAAGGAAACAGATCTTGGAGAAAGTTTCCTAAACAAATAATTAAAAGCACATTAGGGGGCTTTGAGGTACTCAGGGAATAAGCAAACATTGCCTGCAAGGATCAGAGAGGAGAGGTGGAATCAGCTCCAGCTCCTGGCAAATTGAGATGGAGTGCTGGCAGAGCCAGGGAAACATCCCCCACCGGGTACTGGGGAAATAAAAAAAGGACAAATGAAAAAAGAAAATCAAGCCCTAAAGTTCTCCCCCGCACGCTCATCCTGCTCAACCACATCTCTAAACCATAAAACCATTAAATTCACATTTTTCCCCAGTCCTCTGCGCTGCCCTTTCTGCCGCGGAGCGCAGAACCGAAGCCTGGTTTCCATCAGCGCTGCGATCGGGCGGGAGGACGGCTCTCGCAGGGAATCGGCCGTGTTCCCTCTCAGTGCCCAACGAGGAAACAAACCCAAACCACCCGAAACGAACCGCTTTTATTCCCTCCACATCCCGCTCCAGCATAACCCCGGTTCCCGTGCCTGACAAGTACAGGCAGCTCGTACCGAAGAGGCACCTTTAGGAACTGCGGTCCCCATGCAGCTGCCCCGAGAGCATCCCCCGTTCGGTTCCTGGGCTAACACTGCCCTCGCACGGCAGCAGGGAGCAGAGAGGGGACCCGCCGGTGCAGACAAATCTGCTGGTTGCCTGGTTTCTGTGTGCAAATGTGGGAGCAAATGTGAGGATAAGCAGCAGCACAACCCCCTAGTCTACACACACAACCGATTAGCCGGCAGTTGGTGTCACAGGAGTGTCCAGTGCACCCCCCACACTAAAACAAGCACTTGCATCACAAGTTATTGCTCACAGCTGATCCTCAGCCCTTCTGCCTGCGCAGGACACCTCCTCACTGTGCTCGCAGAACACATACTCAACAGTTTGGGAAAACAAGTGACACAGCTTTTCCCTTTCCACTGGGGCTGCTGCCCTTGACCTCCCTAGGAGACCTTTCCCTGATAGCTCCCCAAAAAGCCTGACAACATGCAGGTTGTCATCCTGTAAAGGTGTTGTCATCACCCTGTAAAGGGACCCACCCTTGCTCCTTATTTTGTGGCCCTCATCTGTGTCTACTCTGGTCTTACCTCCTTCAACTGAGAGCTCCCCAGGACAGCGGTGACACTCCTGTAGCACAGCAGCATTGTTCCATGGCATAAAACCATCCTAGCTGTTCACTGCAGAGGCCTCCACACATCCCCAAAAACACAGGCACTGAGAGCACTGGCATCAGTTTCTGCTGCTCCAGCTCAGCCTCTCCCAGATCTCCCATTCATCATGGTCAGCCTTTAGCTAAGTGAATACTGGACTCAAACATAAATGTTGGCCACCAACACAATTTGATTCAGCTCTTAGGTCTCTTCTCTGCAGTTCTCTTCCTATTTCCGCACCCCTGGAAGTATGAATGGGCACATCCTGCACAGCTGGAAGTCACCATACAGTGGCAACAGAAGCTGCCACCTTCCTTCCAGAGGGCATGTTACCCCTTGCCATGAGTTGGACAATAAGGAAGAGACAGGTCCATTGCCTGTAGGACAGTGCCAAGGAATAAAGATCCAGAAAACATTGTGTGATTATTTTGGGGAGAATGATCCATGCAAATCTTGACTGCACATCAACAGTGTAAGCTAATTTGACAGTGATAAATTCAGGTCATGTATTTTGAGCGTAAAGCTCTCAACATCCTATCCTCCTCCTCTGTGAGAGCCCAAGTGTCTGAAAAGCTACACTACAACCTCATTCCTCGCTGAAAATCAAGGCTAAAGCATGTCAGTGCCAGCAGAGCCTTAGGAAATGCTGTCACAAGGTTCAGGAGAACAAGTATTCAAGCCCTAGTTTCTGGTGTCATTTGCCTCCCCAGTGTAGCAAAAAAAGAAAAAGAGGCATCCTCACCTGTAAAGCTGACAGTTAGGAGGAAAATGGGATCAAGCAATGAAAACAGCACAACATGGAAAAGGATCTTGCAGCTTAACTGACTGTGTTGTCATTGCTCTGGAATAGCACCCACCTTGTCAGCTGGGCATGCTACTTCCACTCTGCACAACAGGAGCTAGAAGTCACAAATGGAACGTAACCATGGTGCCCTTTAGAAGAGAGCGAAAGTACAGGGTTCAACTAGATATAAAGAATTAATTCAAAATCATGAATTAAACTAGATGCTGCACTTGACTGACTGTTCATAACAGGGTAGAGAATAAAAAATTCCCCAACACAAAGCAGCCCATCACTTCCCAAAATGCAAATCACGTGGCTCTGCCCCAGCCTTCAGCTTTCCTGTGAGCTGTCTGCTGTGTTCAAAAGGCTCCACGATTTGCATCTGCACAACCCACACAGGTTTGTCACAAAACCTCCCATCACCCATTTTCTGCTTCTGGTCTGGCACACCCCAGCCCCCAGTGCCAACCTCCCCTCCAGGTCTACAGGGTTGGTGGATGGGAGATGACAGTGAACAGGAGGAGCCCGGCACAAAACCACATCCACACACTGCAGAGCTTCATCAGCTCTGGAGCCAAGTGTCAAGGAGAAAAGGGCAAACAGAAGGGAAATGTAGGCCTTGTTGCTAGATAGATCATTTATTAAAGTGAAATTCAGCATTTTATCTTTGTCAGACAGTACAGAGTTAGAGTCTCATACACAGTGGAAGCAGGACATTTCCTACACCTCAGGGAAATGAGTTCTACAGTCTTTGCTATAAGTTACTAAGTTCCTTTAACAATACACAGCTATATTACAGTTAAAAATACAAGGTGTCCAAAACATTTGGCATAAGATCAGCACAACACATGGAGGCCAGAAGAAACAGAAGAGGGAACAGTTTTTTCTCTCCCAGTAAGCCTGCTGAAAGACTCCATGCAACTCTGCAATGCAGTTACCTGCTCTTCCTCAGCCCTGCAGTAGCTATGGAGGAGCAAAGCTGAGGCTGAGACAGGAACAAACCCAGCTCAGTGAAGAGGCTGATGTGTAGAATGACCTGCAGAGCTGCTTGCAAGGGAAGTTCAGGTTTAAGGCAGGAGCCCCTCCTCTCCCCACACTTTCTTCAGCCACGTAATTAATTTCAAACAGATGTGTTCACAGGCAAGTCAAAAACATGAGACCAGGGACAGCTGTGAAGAGTGCAAGGAGTATCTTACATCCTAACAGTTCATTTGCACTTTGGAAGCTGAAAACTCCCTAATTGGGACGCAAGACATGGCTGATGGGATCAGTGACAACAGCAGAGAGGCATCAGTAGCATCCCTTCACCTTTGGGACTCTTCAGTCCATACTCTAGGCAACCAAGGACTCCTTTGGTACTGGAGGTTCGCTTACACTACCACTCTCTTAAACTGTAGAAACGAAGTGACTCCAGTGCTCTAGGGAAGTGTAATGACCCGCAAACATCAACAGTCCCCCAGCAGGTCATTTCTCTCCCCTCCAGCTGCAGTTACTGGTGAAGATCTCCCACTGGTATTTACATTTGGCTCAACCAAAAGATGTAAAGTGCACAGCTCCCTCCTTCTTCCCCTCCCGTAAAACATCCATTACAGGAACAAACACTGAACAAACCTTCCTGCGTGCTGCTAACCGTGGTTTGTTCAGTCTCTCTGTGGGCCATATCCTCTTTCATCTTCTCTGTGCTGTCATGACCCACTTGAAAGTTCACACTTACTGGGGGTTAGTTCAGCTCCTGTCTCCAAAGTGTCTTGGAATCCAACTTAATGACTAACTGTAAATGCCAGACTCAATACGCTTTGGTTGTCTTGCACACCAGGGTTTCTAGTGGTTTACAGCCACAACTCGTAAGAACAATCGGTAAGCCAGGGGATAGCGGGTACACACCTACCCGCTCTGCTGTTCTCAGCCTGAGTACCAGAAGTGCCCGTCAAAAGAAACATCAGCTTTTAACACAACTGTGTACTTCAGGTTGATCTACAATGTTCCTCAAGATGCAGAAATGTAAAAGAGCTGCTTTCTACCACAGCCTCCTGGGATATATTGGCACATTCCAGCCATCAGACTGCCACCAACTCAAAGTCTTTGCAGGCTTCCAACTCCTTTGAGTTGAGCTCAAGCTGATAACTACCAGAAATAATTTCTTCTGCTCTTAACACGAGCAGAGGGGCAGCATGCAGGATGAAGCAAACCCTAGAAGAGATGTTTCCACATTTTTTTGTATTTCATATTAATTGCTTTGGATCTAGTCAGAAGCCTGATGGAGTTAATACAACTCTTCAATGTGAATTGAATTAATTAGGCTATATAATGCCTGGAGGGCTTCCAATACAGTTCCTCTGCCCCAGAGTGAACGTCACCTATGCAGGCTTGTAAGAAATAAGCTTCCACTATTTAGAAACGGAAGATGACATCTGGTCATCCTCCATGCCGCCAAGGTTTGTGCTCCGTGGTTCAAAGCTAGACAGAATTTAAGGCCCATCTGTGAAAAGCAAAATGTATGAGAAAAAAAACATACACCTTATGATACCAGCCAAAGCGATTTGGGTCTTCCACCTTTCCAACAAGTCCCACCTGAAAGTGCTGAGAACATGTCCCACCTCATGGCTTCACAAGTGTGAGGTTCAAATGCATTTACTTTGAAGTTTAAAACAAGGAGTTGGAAAGTCTGTTTGTAATTGGCATGCAGCATAAGGAATCAGACATACAGGATGGTACTGTACAGAGCGACAATTGCATTGTTGAGTTTTCGGGTTATTAGACACTAAATGCGTTTCAAGAATCACAGGCACCCTGAACATGGATATTGCTACTGAATTGACATGTGGTTTCAGTTCATAGCATGGCAGCCACAGAGCGGCTGACCCTTCCAACGAGACATCATCTTTCTTTTGCTCAAGGCGTTTTGCTCTAGCTAAGTTGAGAACAAGGTAATAAGGCATTCGCAAGGGTTTATAAGGCCGTGGAGTCTGACAGCCAAAGATTCTTCTGCTTCTTTGGTGTCTTGCCTCTAAATTTTTCACCTTATAAACAACTGCTAATGGCTGGTAAACATCTCTCCATCATCACACTTGGCTAAGAATTTTTTTCAAAAGAGTGTAATTGCTTTAAGAATGAAACCAATAAGGATCACATTTCACATCAATTGAATATTTTTTAAAACCAAACCAAAAACTTTTCTGGATACCACCTCTGCATAAAAACATTCCAGTGAATACACCTGAACAGATGGAACCTGCCACCATATTTCCTTGAAAAGAATAATTTTGCTGCTGGCTGCTAAAACACCCCAACAGATTTATTTACTCTTAGATAAAATAAAACAAAATACGACAACAAAAAGGTAAATCCCAAACAAACTTTTTTTACAGTTTTGGTCTAGAAGTTACAACGAGGCATAACCCTCTCAACTCAGAAACTCATTTTCCCTTGGTAATATCCTCTGATTATACGAGCACTTTGAAGAGTCACATGCAGTCAGAGAACACACCCTTTTAGCTGTCTGTCGTGAATGAGAGAAGCCAGAACATGGTGACTGATGTGGGAATTACTCCACCCTTTCAATAAGGAAAGGACCAGCATAAATAGGAAACTTTTAAACATTCATGGAACACTGACGCAAGACATTCTCTCTTCATTCCTTGAACCTCTCTCGTCTGCTGTTCTTAAAATCCGTTCTGAATGCAACACGGGCATGCTGACACAATCACATTCCCCAAAACATTGCCAATGCGATGTATACCAGAAGTGTCTCTGCCCACGACACAGGACTTGGGTTGAAGTTTGTTGAACGTGTTTTTGGAGTATTAGCAAACACTTCAGGGCTGATGTGAACCATTTGCTCTAAACTGTGACTTCATTTTTAAAGAGACCATGGGAGAGCTTCAACAAGAGTTTTGCTATGTGAACCCTTCATGCCTTACGGAACATGGTGCAGTGCTAAGATGGGATCATGACCTGCGCATGTAGCTCTTCAACAAAGCTTGATCCAGTTTTGGAATACTAAAACCTGCCATTGACAAAACACTAGCCAAAGTTGTCTACTGTTCAGTCCATTGCTTAAGGCTTGTTGAGAATATACTCTCTATGTGGAGACTTCGCATCTTGTAACAGAATGAGACGTTGGTCAGGACAGCAAAGAAACAGAGCGGTGCTTTAAATCATGACATCCCCCTGAATAGAATTTGAGGTCACTGGAGAACAGTCAGTCACAACCAACACTTTTATAAGCTCCTTTTGCCAAAATAACGACCATCTTTTTTGTAAGGACATCTTGGCTTTAAATAACAAAACCAGAGCATTCTTCTACAGTGCCCAGTTAAAGAGCACCAACATGACACCCTCCACTCACACAGCTCTTAGGAAAGCACCCATAATTCTCACAGAGGCAAGTGTTTCCATACCTTTTGCCTGTTGCAAAGACACATAAAATGCATCTTGCTCCAGACAGTTCGCTACCCTGGTTATGGTGCTACACCCATCGGCAGAAGTCTGCTTTGAACCACACAGAGCTTGCTCAGCCTGCTAGTCTGCACAACAGTGTAGTGGCACCTGTGAAAGACCAGCCTTGGTGCAAAATTCACATCATTTTGAGCTGATACATGATCTGATACACAGATTAAAAGACAGATGTCTTAAGCCCCCATTTCACCTGCCATCACTGACCCTTGGACACAAGGGAAATACGAGCAAGTGAACTGAACGAGCGTTTCTACCAACATGATCAAACCCAGCAAATCAGTACTTGCCTTACCACCACATTCTGAGGAAACACATAAGCTCTCAAATGCTTACAGACAATTAATTAGTGAGTTCTTAAATAAATCAGAAAAACAGATTGCAGAGAGCTGTTCAGCATCCATGTCGGAACGGAGTGGGGGAGAAAAATGGTTTAAAAAAATAAAATATTGATTTCAGACTAGTCAAGTAGTGTTCACTGGAGTAGATTTGGTGAGCTGGAGCATTTGTAGAATTTTGGGACTTGAAGCACTGACTCAAGGCAAGACAGAGCGTGTGTAGGTGGGGAGCAAGCTTCACACAAACTTCTGACCCATGTGCCTCGACAATAAACTTTCTCTGTGCTGCTATTCCAGTCCTGCACCAAGACACCCTGCCCGCTGGTTTGTGATACAGTCTGATTCAGTGAAAAAATTCCATTGGTGATCTGAATTGCACTGAGATGCAGATTTCCAGAAATGGTTTAAAACACCAAGCTGACAAACTCTGCAGTCCTACAGGTTTACTCGATTTCTCCATTATCCTCATTTTGTTATTCCAAAGTGATTTTGAAATGAAGGGAGGAAGTCTTCAGAAACATGCTGAGCACATGTTTTCAAACACACCTGATAAGAACGTCAGTATTTTTTTCTGTCATCCAGACTTACTGCATTTAAAAAGAAATTTACAATATACTTCAACAGTATTTATATACCTAAAATGCACAATACCATCTGTTCCTTCAGGGTCTCTCTTATTCCAGTCTCGGTAAGTTTTATTCTAGTTGCTTGCTACCTTCTGATTTCTGGTCCAGCCTGCTCTTGTTGTTCTTCACCATGTAGATGAAATAGGCAAGTGTCTCTTTCTCGTTCACAGGAATATTCCTGAAGTGACGACTGACAGTCTAGAAGGACAATACGTAAAGAGACAGAAATTCTGGTATTAGCAAGTGGAAGTGATCAGGACAGGGTTCTCTTCACTTTCCAAAACAATTTTATGGCCATTGAGCATAACACACTTTTAGCCAAACATGCACCAATTCAAACTGTCAGTCCACATTTACCTCGCTCTTCCTTTACAGCTGGAATGTGCATACAAACATAGCACAGTTTTGCTATGTCAGCAGTATTTACATCCAACCTACAAGCGGAGTTTGGAAGCCAGAATGTCCTCCTGCCAAAGCAGCACAGGCGCTCTTAAACGACATTTCAAGCTGAGACCTATTTGGAGAGCATGTTTTCCCTGCATCTTAGTATTTTAAAGGAGTGTCAGGAATACTGAAACGCTTTGCTGTGTCAATCAGATGCGACCAACTTTTAGAATCCAAAGGAACCCACACAGGGTATGTTTTCACTGAAAGGAACACCAGCGGATTTGTGATGGGAAGGTCAGGATTTGGTATGGGCTACCCCTCAGACTAGCATGAGCTCTGAACCAACAGCTGCTTTTTCCTTCACAAAATGAAAGTAGAAAACATGTTGGAGCTAGATGAGATCTGCTTCTCATATGGAAGCAGCATTTTTTTTTTGGTACCAAACACAGCTCCAGAACTGCATTTTGATGCAGGCTGAGCAATAAGTCACTCCAAGAAGATTTATGGAAGTTTGAGTTTTCCTTACGGTGGGGTAGCAGCAGGAGTCTAAGAGCCTCAGGCAGCAGTGATTCAAGCATGGGAGCTGGACGAGGATCCAGCGTAGGGTCAAAGCTGCTCAGACTTCACAGGAAATCTGGGAAGTGTGTGACAACTTTAAGTTAGGCTCCCTTTATTTTCCGCTTGCATAGTAGTATTGTTTTTCTTTTTTTCCTCCTGGGCATATTATTCATGGTAAACTGCCTAAGTGAGTAGTCTTTCATGGCAGGAGGTAGCTGAGAGACTATCAACTGGTTAGTTAGAACATGACTAATCAGCACTGCTAATGAGGACACACACCCACCCTGCTTCCTTCAACTTACTCCTACATGTACTACACATGCTCGATATTGTGTATGTTCATTCCCTAGCTGACTTTGAAAGAGAGCAAGACAGTGTCTTGCTGTCTTTTTTTGGTGTGCCAGGTTCTGTTCTTTAAAGCAAAACAGACAGTTTTGGGCAGAGAGTTGTGAAAGGCTCAGCTTATAAATTCAACCTTGTTATCATTCAGTAACTGCTACACTTTTTTTTAAGTTGAGAGAAGACTTCTCCCACAGAATGCCTTCAGATCAAGTCAGGAAAGAGCTGAGCAGATGCACATCAAGCACAACTAGCCCAAGTAACAGAGATGGAATTCTTTCTTAACAAGCACCCCATATGGTGAGGAAGCAGCAGCAGAGGCCCTTCAGGGAAGAGTCTTTTACTGACTTAAGACAGAACCATAAGACATCAGGGCAAAGAAGGGAAATAAGGAATGTGAAGTCATGGTCAGTGACTCTGCCTTTAATAATTCCAGCCAGTTCAAGTGCCTGTGAGGAAAGGAAAAGCACTTAAGGTGCCTAATAGTGTGTAAGTCAAACAGCATCTTCAGCTAACACCCAGGGCACTTGAAACTACCTTCTGTTTGTGCTCCCAGAAGGTAACGGAATGTGATTACGAACATGGAGTGAAAGGAAGCTAAGAAAAGCAAGTTTCTAAAATGTGCTTTCAAGAGTCATCTTCCACATTTTCCACGACTGCCTGGGATGAAAGAAAGCACGCTGCTTTCTGCTGGTGTCATCCCCTGAAACTTTCCACAGGGCACATGGTACAAACTAGCAGAAGAGTTGCTACAGATATTGGTGTCCAAGAAATAAGCACTTCAGCAGAGGTGGTATCATTTGTTATTAGAACTACTTTAGAACCTCTGTCATCACTTACTTCTGCTAGCTGAGCCTTGTTGAGTCCAGGCCTAGTCTGCAACTTATAATGTCTCTTGTAACGTCGCAGGGTGTTCACTTGAAGCTGGAACAAGTCAACCTGGAAGTGATGCAGAGAAGAAGGGATGAGTGCTACCTTCATCTTGTAACAGGAAGAAATGTAGAACTGCCTAAAAATAACTATTTCTTCCTCCACAGGACTGCTCCTTGCCTGCATTCAGAACCACACTGACTTGCCTTACTGACAATTCTAAACGTATTTTGTTTTTTTTAATGCTAAAGGACCAAAATAGCCTCAGGGAAATAGAAAATTTTGTTCTGGTTCACATGCTGTCAACAGAATTGCTGGCCAATTTCTGCTCTCAATTACACCTCTGCAACCTCCAAGCAAAGGGGAACCTCTTGTTCCCACAAGGTTTAAAAAGCTCACACATGAAATATCAATTTAGCACGCACAGAACAAATGGCTCGTGACATAAAACAGAGCACAAAGACAGAGAAAAAATGAAATTCAAATAGTTATATGGCAAGTGAAGTTTTAAAATCAGGGGTGGTGGTGGGGGAGGTTACAGGAAGGAAGATGAAGATCATGTGGTAAACGCCATACTTCAAAGACAAAAGGAATCTCTGCTGAAAACTGAGAAGAAAGAGACATTAAAACTGACACAATGCAGAGCTCCCTGTTCAGGTAGGTGATGTGCATCCCCTCAGGTTTTAAATCACCAGACACCCTGCATGCTCTACAGCACAAATGTTTTAGATACAAGCTGTGATTTCCCCCATCCACCCTGGATGGGAAAGTTTTGACAGAGAATCTTGCAGAACGGAAAGACAAGCAGCTACAATGAAAGGTCAGGTATCTTTAAATGAAACGAAGGAAAAGTGCACTGCTCTTTCAGCTCCTCCAGGCAGGAGGTGTGTGGACACAGCTTTGCATCAAGAGGCAGCTCTGCCAGTAAAACGATTCTTGGTGGCTTTTTTTTCCCCCCCAGAAACAGACTGCGTTTTGCCAATACGGGTGGCACTTCCAGCAGAGGGCTCTGCTGACGTGGCCAGAACGCTGTTCTTCCACCAGCATCACCCCTGCACAACTTTTTGCCGTGTCAACAGTACCAGAAACACCACCAAAGCAAACAGCACACAACAGCACAGAGAGGGGATTATTCTCGATTACTGTAACACAGAAAATCTCTCCCTGGACTATTTCCTGAAAATAAAACCATGTTAAAAATTATTTGAAGGTAGTTTCAAATAGCACTAAGTACTCTATATACACAAAGGTCAGCAGAAGCTCAATATCCCTGAATATCAAATACCCAAACACAGAGACAGTGACCTACTGAATTCTCTACTGTATTTGCAAAACAATGCACTCCAGGTGCATGGATACAGGGATCAGGGCTTCAGCACCTCTGAAAATAACCTGCTTTCACATTTGTAAGTTAGTATGCATTAAATACAGTTTTAACAGCTCTCTGTATGGAAGCAGCACATCCAGGAAGCTGTCCAGATACCTCAACTGTACCTCTTTTATAGAATAATCTTGCAAAGAAAACTCATACAGGAATGAGGAAAAAAAGACATTACACTTCAGAAAAAAAGTCTTCCTGGAAAGTGTGACTCCACAGCAGTTTCAGTGGAGCTGCAACGTAAATATTTTCCAACACATGAAAACAGGCAAGTGCAACTTCAACAAAATCAGCAAGGCAGCTTACACCCACTTAGCACCTACTAACCTCTGGGACATCCATTTCATGCTCAGGAGAGTCACCTCCGTCATCGCTTGTCTTCCTCTTTCTTTTGTTTCGGACACTCTGAATGAAGTTCTTGTGAAAATCACAAATATACAGATGTCTCACCTGAGAACCAGAAGTGGTGAAGAGCAATCAGAACAGGTACCGTAGAAGCAGCACTCCACAGCAGTCACTTAGACACCAGCATCAGTGTGCATCATCCCTCATGACTGCCTTACAACATGGAGGTGTTTCTAATCTTAAACCCCAGACCCGACATTGCACTCTTGAGTGAAGAGATAATTTACATTACAAAGACTACAGGGGAGGAAAATGAAAGACTCCAGCTGAACCTGAACTTCAGCAGATAAAATATTTTTTTCACAGTTGCAGTCATACTTCAGAAAAAAAATGAGAAGGCCACCTACTGGAGAAAGAGCATTTGCTTCAGGATTACTGCCAGGTAACTACACAGGATTATTAATGTTTCACTATCAAAAACGAATAAAAGTTGGGTTTTAACCTCAATTAAAATAAAAAAGCCAACAGAAAAAGCCTATTTTTCCTAAAGTTTGTTTTGCCATGGAACCCCCTTTTAATAAATGCCCTCTTACTACAGTTAGCACTTGTACAACAAAGAACCGCAAGGGATCAACGTTGTTTGGTACCTGTAAAGCAAAAGTGTCTGCAGATGACACAGACATCTACTCAAAATCACTTTATGCAGCCTGCTTCATACTTTCGCTTCATTTTGAGTTTATAGTCTGATTTCCTCTTTCTGTTTGCAAAGCCTCACAATCTGTAAACAAACAGTCATTTCTAAAATGAAAGAAACAACTGCACCACTATACCAATCTGCTGAGGACTACAATCAGGAGACAGACGCTGCTTTTTTTAAGAATAAGATTATATTTCAAATTGAGTCATCCTCCTCTCATGACACCTTGTATTTCTGGTGTAAAAAAGGAACTTAACTGACTAGGGACGCTGCCAAAAGGCTGACTCAAAACTTCACCTTTCCTGTCCACCACCTGCCCCCCTACCCTCTCCCCACGGTTTTACTCCGAAGATCAGGTAAGAAAAGCATGCAGAGTTGCAGTCTGTTAACCGAGGCACTTCTGAAGAAATTCCTTCTGTAACATTGATGGGCTCCTCTGTTCTACCTACTTCTCTGCTCTGCCAGGGACCCGTTTCTATCTTGAGCTGACAGCTGTCACTTAATGTCACTGGGCGGTCAGCAGCAAACTGGGCTGTTGGGTGCCGACCAGCGAACGAGCACGGAAAGCTCTGTTTGAGCGGCAGCTCACTGCACCCTTCGAGTGAGATGCGATAGCCCACGTTTAATAATCTTCTCTCTAATAGAGAACACTGATTCCTACCAGTGGAAAAACATCAGTGGTGCCTAAACGAAGCAGAGAACATGGCCAGTTTCACTGACTAGCACCGGCTGTTTTCGATATGAAACTGAAATGAAGATGCACGAAGCATCTTAGGGCTTCTTCTTTGGCTTTCTTCAAGCATTACCCGCTGCATCAGACCCTTCCTCCGAAGGCTGCTCGTTACCGCCTCTCGACACAAACAGCGCCGTAAAGAAAACCCGCAGCTTCCCCAGACTGAGAGGAACGCGCTGGATAAAGCTGGGCACGGTCACACGCGCTGCAGAGGAGCCCAACCCGCATCGTACCCCACCGCAGTTCACAGGGGGCCGGTGACCCTCCCAGGGCAGCGCAGAGCTCAAACCAGCGGGCGATGAAGCAACTTCCCGCGCAGGGACGAGGGGCCCACCGCAGTGCGGAGCCGAGCTCCGGGGGAACGGCGCGGACTGGAAGGGTCCCAGTGGAGGCGGGCAGGGCCGGCGGAGGCCTCGACTTACACTTTTGTCGATGTCCAGCTTGAGCTTCTTCTGCGAGATGCTTTTCTGGATGCGCTTGCTGAAGGACGCGTTGCCGGCCGGGCGCACGCAGCGCTCCCCGTCGTCGATGAGGCAGCAGCTCTGCCCATAGAAGGGGGCGGCGGGCGGCCCATCCCGGCTGTCCTCCTCCGTGCTGAAACCATTCATCGCCCGCTCGCCCGCCCGCCCGGGGAGCTCAGAACCGCGGAAACAACCGCCGGGCCGGGTCGGGCCGGGTCAGGCTGGGCACTCGGGGGGACCCCGCCGCCCCCTTTAAGGCGGGGGGACCCCCCCTCAGCGCGGTGTCGCCGAAGCCGAACCGGGCCCCCCACAAACACCACCGCCGCCCGCGGGGAGCCGGGACGCCGCTCGCGCCGCTCTCACACACACAAAACCACCTCCCCGGCACCGGAAGTCCCGCCCTACCTCTGGACGCTGGTTGGGCTACACGGACCAAGGGGCGGGGCGGAGCGTCGCCGCTCCGATCGCCTATTGGGTGGAGGCGCTGCCTGTCCGCCGCAGCCGCTCGGCCCCGCCTCTCCCCCGCGTTCGCTCGGCAGCCGGAAGGTCGCCGCAGGAGAGGCACGAGCGCGGGGGCCGCGCGCCGTTGCTGGGGCACTGCGGGGCCACTCCGCAACCCCCGGGAGAGCCCTTAGGGGCGGTGGAAGCGGCCACGGCCTTATGCCCCAGGGGGAGGCCCACGGGCTCCCGCTGCTCCCCGAAGACTAGCGGAACGAAGAACGAGCGCGGCGGTGGGGCTCGGGTCACGGCACGGAGCTCTCCATTCCCCGCTAACGCCCGCACGGCAGTCGCCTCAGGCTCCCGCCGACCTGAGAGGTTGGACCCTCTGGCTGAAACGTTGATGATCGGAGCTGTGAGAGCCTTTCCCAAAGCGATCGCAGCTGGAGGTTTGCGTTTCTTTAGTCTTCGGGATTAAATAAATAAATACAAGTAAGGAGGAGAAGTGGAGTAATTTTACAGGGGAAGGAGGACTGGGGGAGAAGAAAGAAAAAGCCGTTCGTTTGCTAAGGAATTCCTCGTAGCATTGCTGTGCCCTCTGCAGGACCAGGCAGCACACGCTGCTGTCAGAGGTGTAGGGCCAGCTGGACGTGGAAGAAAGGATTTAATGTCCTGAAACAAAGGCTTTTTGCACAGAGGGGGAGATACAAAGGTTCTACAGACTTGAAATGACTTCACAGAGCCTGACATTCTGCACGTGGAAGGCTGTGCGTGAGCTCAGGAGCTGTGCTGTATCACACACATACACAGCAGACACTCAGAGCTCTTGGTCATCAGACCAACATGCTCCACTGTAGCCGTGACGCAGGTGTCTTGCAGCCTGTTCTGCCTGTTCCCACAATGTGGGTGTGAGATGCTAACGTCTGTATTTTCCAGACGGTCCTTGCAGTACTAAAAGACTCCAAATAAATCAGGGGGACAAGAACTTAATAGTCTTCCTGAGCAGTTCTGCCTCTCGGCATAGGTTTTATTGCTGGTGAACCACGGGATACTCTCCTGGGGACACTAGTCCCAGGAGTCGCTCCACTGGGAAGGTGGGGACATGAACAACTTTACCCACAGGCCAACAAGCAGAGAGCAAAGAGCGGATAGATTTTAAAAAGCAAGACGCAACCACTTACAAAAGCCACTGGCCAAATTGCCTGGGATCTGCCTGCCTAAAGTTAAACTCTCCTGGCAAAAGCCACACAGATACTCCTTTGTTTGAGGGAAAGGGAAAATGCCAGAAGACTGGTGTTCTTGGAGCTCCCCAGAGCAAGCTTTCTAGGTTTATCTTAACATTACAAATAAAATTTGAGCAGTAGGTTGGGTAAATCTTCTAGAAAGACTTGACATTCAGGAAGCTGAAAAGAGAGACTTGCAGGAACAGATGAGAATGACAGCAAGCAAGTAGATAAAAAGGAACATGATAATAACAGGCAGGATTTCCTCATGTCCCTGTGATGAGGAGATTCTGCAGGTGCTCCTTCGATTCCCTGGGAAGCTAGAAGTGGCTGGAGAAACCGTCATCATAGGTGCCAGAACAGATTGGTACTTACCAGCAGATTTTATTTAATCTTGGGCTGCAAGCACTTGTCCCATGCAAAGGGAAGAGTTGTAAGTTGTTTCACAATGCCTGTAAAGAGAAAAAAATACCCTGCTTTTGTCACTGTCTCTTTGCTAATTCAATGTTAAGTACCTCCAGCTCAGATTAATGCAATGACACTTTTTTTCAGTCTTTTAAAAAAAAAGGTGCATGGAGGTGTTTGCATAATTGCAGTTTATTTCAGCATATTTATCCTCAAGGGAACCTCAAGATTTCACAGTCTGCTAGTCTGGAACTCGCTTGCTGTGAAATAAACTGCCTCATAGAGACATTCTGTATTAGGTATCTATCACTAACCTGATCTAATAATTCTTTGTGGGAGCTGCAATGAAGTGAGAAGACAATGTTTCATAAACCCATCAGCACCCAGGCAGCTTTAGTGCCTCTGAAGCTGTAATAGCCTGCCCATCCAAGCCAGCTCTCTAATCAAATTAGAGGAACCTACACAGGCCCATAAATCTTAGCTGGAGCAGCACTACCTTCTAAAAAGATGCCTGCAAGGTAGCTGTCATCTGGAACTTCCCATTTAAATGGAGCCATTCGGGGTTCTTGGGACAGGAGTCCTAATCTCCAAAAGGTCTGTGTTGCCAAAGATGTCCTGGGAAGGAGCCTTTTTTATTTTTTCATGCCTCCAGTCAGAAATCAGACCATTTCCATTCTGGGGGCAAACAGAAACACTTGCCCTAGCGCTCTCCCCTGGATTACAATATCACAGTATCACAGTAATGATGAGGCTGGAAAAGACCTTAAAGATCATCCAGTCCAACCTAAAACCAACCAAGTAACCCTACACATCTGACATCTAGATCATGCCCCTCAGCACTTCATCCAGCCTAACCTTAAACACCTCCAGAGGCAGTGACCCAACCATCTCCGTGGGCAGCCCATTCCAATTCCCGATTCCCACTCTCCTCAGCATTTTCCTACAGTGGCACATATTGAACCTGCTAAAATGCTTAAACTGTCACAGCTTTTGGCACATACTCCTCCCAGGAAATGTTCCTGTGGCCAGGAGTCACGGCACAGTCTTGCAGTTATCTGCTGGCCCCCCAAGAGCAAGCACTTCCCGTTCTTTATACACACTGATTTTTCACACACGCTGCGGTTTGTCTCCTTACAGTTTATTTCACTGTTTGTCATGCCAAGCAGCACTGGGCAGGCCACAAAAGAAATGTGGTGATGATAGTAGTGCTGAGAGTCCCCAAGCGGTGCCAATAACCTCTCCTCACACAAAGAAATAAGCCCGGGCTCGGAAGACTGCAGAGTGTCACCATCCAGGCAGGACAGCACTGAAGTGCTTGGTTAGGGGGACAGAGTGCCCCTAGAGTCCCACCCCAGCTCTGATTCTGAAGTACCGCACGGAGCAGCAGCCAACTACACTCAAAAGCTCCTCCCTATGGGCAGCAGCTATAGCTGAGGTTTGATCAGGACCACAGAGTAGCTGATGCTCCAGCTCTGTCATGCACAGCAGTATCAACAAGGGGAGTTTTTACCGTACTCAGTTGTTTTTAACACGCAATTGTAATGACTGGTTTGGGTACTAAGTAAAAAGAAAACCTACTGAAGCACACACCTATCCTTCTCCTCTGCCTCCATGTACCTGAACAGCTGTCCTCCCCCCCTGTTGGTCTCACCTCCACGCTGTTGCAGCTCATAGACTGTCCCCATAATGGGTGGCAGTCAAGTGTGTAACTATCTTCACTTCTCAGTGCTGGGTTTTCTCCGCTCCTGTGGGCTTCCCAGCATACTGTACCAGCAAGGATTGTCCATGGCAGCTATCCGTCAGAGGTGTCCAACCTCGGCACAAGCAATCCACCATGGCCACGTTCCCTCCAGGACTGTGCCCCTGGGCAGGAGAAGAGCAGTGTGTGACATGGCAGGGAGCCTATGCTGCGTACACTCCAGACTGGGGTAACTAAACTTGTCCTCATGCATAGAGAGAAGGGAAATCAATCACTGGAGGAAAACAGGCAGGGACAGTCATTTCTGCATACACGGTTTTCAGAAAAACACATTAAAAATTTATTTTAAATATATTATAAAAGGAAGTCCATTCAACTTTAAAAACACTAGGCATTCTACCAATGATTCCCAATTTATGAAAGCTACTACATTAAAGTGCTACAAGTCCTTTACCACCCCCAGACATTAGGCTGTCGGTCCTAATATGCACAAAATAAATATACACTGATTCAAGAGGCACCATCCAGTTTTACAGATAGATTGCATGCAGTACAAGGAAGAGACAAACTTAGACCTTATCACCCACACCCTGGAGAGTGCATTTTGAAACCAATTCCCTTCGCCACCCTAGAGGCTAAAGCTATTTGTTATGGTTATGTAAAGGCTAATGTTTCAGTCTATTAGCTTTTAGTTTTGATCTTGTCTGGTGGTTGAAGTTCACGTTTGTTCGTTCACTGAGATGAGGACTTTCTTTCCTAGAGTGGAACTAGTAGATTTAAGAGCACACAGATCCAGTGGCTTTATATAAAATTCCCAAATCCCTCACATCTGCTGGAATCAATGAAGCCTTTCGGGTCATACAGAAGCATCAAGAAAGCTCAAATGCAGCAAATAAAGAAGCAAACTCAGCTAGCAGAGACAGAATCAAAACACAGAGCACATAGGATTTTTATTAGGATTTTCATCATCTGTCATTGCCTAGTGTCATACACAGTTCTCCAAGCTAAAGTGTGATACTCACAGGAGCAATTTGAGCAGGAGGTGTGTTTATTTGTTACACTTTAAATTTATAATGTGAGTAAATCAATTTGATCAGTTAATGAGGAATATGAAATGAATTGACAAGTGTGTTGAACGCTGATGGAAATTTCAGCTCTCACCTTTTCCCTTCTCCTCTCTGTTCAAACCAGGTGAGGAATTGCACCTTGTTTTAAAACATGGATTCAGCACTTGTCAGGTCAGCAAATAAAGCTCTTAAAGCCAGATCTTACACAGGTGGAGCAATGGCAGCACACACACTTTTCAGTTCAAGCAACAGGCTACTGTCAGACTGGAAGCAGGATCCAGTGCCCTTAACTCCGAGTCAAGCTCCCCTTTCACTACGTACCCTGTCGAAGACCTTTATATCTTAACCCCACAGACTCTGGTATTAACCTAAAGCTACTCACCATTTTGGCAACAGTTTGCTAACTCTTAAGATGCTTTTCTTAGTGAACAACAGTTAAAAAGGAACCTGATATTGCCCCTTGTCAGGTAAAGACCAGCTTGGGCACCACCAGGTTCCCTTGCTGAGTGGTTACAAATACAGGAGGCGAGCAGGAACATGAACTGCAGCAGCTGGGAGTGGCTGTGGGGTGCAAGGTACACCTGAATTCCCTGTGCTAGCATAGACTGTTTCAGACATAACTTCACCAGGACTCTTTCAACTGAAAGCTGATGGGCTGTCAAAACCATTCGAGTATCTGTCCATGCCTTGAAAGACAATTTAAAACAAAAGCTTCTCCCTTTTTACCCAGCAGTAGTGTGATTGCCTAGTATGACTTTTAGGAGGTCTCTCTCCCCTCCCCTCGGTGATAGAAGTCAGTGGAGCTACTATAATGATTCTACAGAAGCTGTGAGAGCACTGTGTTCTTGCAGTGCCGGTTGCTGGTGGTGCCTGTTTGAATTCCACTACATTGATGTCTCGGCGCAGCAGGGAGAAGGGAAGTTTGCTGACTGGAACTCTGTGGCAAAAGAAGACATTTCCTAGTGCACAGACCACTGCAAAACAAAAACACTAGAAGAAAGCGCAACTGAGAAACTGCTTTCTTGCTACTTCTGTATTAGTGACTGAAGACACACTTTAAACCAGTGAGGGAAGGCACCATCTGAAAGACACTTCTGCTACAGATTTTATAAGCATTTGGGTCTATTTGTGATTTCTGATTTGGATACTTAGAAAGTAAGATGCAAGATCTTGAATGCTGGTGAAGTGCATGAGCCTTCACCATGAGGTCAACCAAGACATCCTCTGCTCTAGGTCTGCTGTTACAGTGTATGCAGAGGATGCTGCCATACTTTCAGAATCTTTCTGTTAGGAGTGACAAACCCTCCCATAGTAATTAATGATGCGGAGGAAAGCCAGGAGCTTCTGAATTACTGTTGTTCATGCACATTTTGCACCTGCAGTCAGACATTTTTAAAAACACACAAACACAAACGCTGCTGAGTCAATCCTTATCTCTGCAGCCCCTTCCCTTGTTCTCTCTTGTCCAGCAAGGCACTAGGAAATGGTTCAAGTTCAAGCATTTGCTGTATATTTACATTTTAAAAGGCACATCTTTATTTAATGATGCTGTATTTCTCTTTCAATAAGGCTCACACATTCTTCTGCTATGGTGTGGAAAACAAAGAATTTCCCAGGCATGAAAAAGGACACCTTGCACACCTAAGAGCCCCAAACCTATTACTGTTTGTAGGCCTTAGAGATTAGCACCAGTAAATATCAACAACAGCTTCAAGAGCAAATTAAAGTATCGTTATGCGACATAACACACACTCAGGGATCCCCCTGTTGCCTGGGATTCTGATACTTAAAAGCAGCAGAATTTATGCAGCCACAGAGAGAGGGGAGTGTGAATACTTTGGGGGAAAAAAATATGAAAACGTTTATTTTGCATTAGATAATCACGGGTATTTAATCTCCAGTCTTGACTTGCATGCAGATGTGAAGATTTGCTTATGCATTCATGCTTTAGCAATCTTGCTTACAAATAACCAAAAGTAATTGGAATAATTAACCAGATTGCCCAGCAAAGGCTCAATTAAAGATGTAGATGATGAAATACAGCTTCTGTTTCTCAATCATTGGATGGTTGGCTATATTAAGTCTTCTCATTAGTCAGCAAAGCCTCTAGGGTATTGAGAAGTATAATTGATGTAAATAAATTAATAGCTCAAAGCCCAGCGAGCCAGTCAGAAGTGTACAGAATTTGTGAGGCACTTATCACACTCAGATCCCAAACCCTCAGTGAACAGATCAAATCAGTCATACCGAGAAGGACCCAGTAAGACCAGTTTCCATGTACTGGTGGTCGATTGTCAAAACAAAAACTGCCTCGTCATTTACCTAATCTTTTGTTGCAAACAGCTAAACGCTGTCCTTTCTCTCCAATTTAAGATCACGAAGTGGTAAAAGACCTGTTTGTTATTGCGGATCTCTCTGAAGCAAGCGTCTAGCAAACCAAGCAGCCAGGACTCTCTTCACAAGGTGAGCCCAAGTACAAAGACAGCCATGCATTTTCAAAACAGTTTTCTAATGAGAGGATTAGCTTCTAAGACACACAAAGTTGCAAGCTTCAAGCAGAATGACCTACAGTCCATTTATATAACTTGCTGATTGTGTCCCAATTATAAAAAACCCCAGCACTGCTCATGGACAAACAGCTTTGTTCCACTGGTATTAAACCATTTATAAAGACATAGAGTCAGGCCATCTAGTGATCCACAGTCAGCACTACTAGACTAATGAGAGCATTAATAAGGAAAGCAACTGTCAGACACAAAGCACAGGAAGGTGGCTCCATCTCCCATAGAAATCAAAAGGGATCCTAATTGCAGGCATACTGTAGTTACTGAGAACAGAAGATGTCAGCTCTGTTTGACTCTGGTCTCACTTCCATAGCAAAACTGCTGCAGAACTGTCACAAGGAAAGCCTCGAGCTTTTTCTTCCTTTCTCCACTCCCAAAACGTTGAACAATTCACGTGGCAAGCCTGGCTCCAGCTGTAATGCAGTGCCCATGTTCCCTGGCTTCATGACTGCCTATGCTGGGTAAGTTGGCAGAAGAGGTCAGACATGGCCTCAGCTGTGAGGATGAGAAAGGTAGGAATGATTTTGAGCCTCATAGTCAATACATCAGACTTGAGAGTGTGAGGGGCAGGTAGTTCTGTCTTGGTTTGTTCCCAGTTGACACGCACAGCGCTACATAACCTCAAAGACATCTGAAACATGGACAAGACCCCTACAATTTGGAACACCAGAAAGGGTTATTTTTGGAGCTCTGCAGAGAAAGCCAGCCTGCTTCTTTCTTGAACTAGGCAAAAATCTCTTTGCCTTCATGTGAGAGAAAGAGCTTCCCTGCCCCTCCAAGGAGAGGAAGCCAGCTAACCCTGCTAATCAAGAGTCTCAGAGGGATGCCCTGTTCCTGAGTGCTTCATCGTTTTTGTCCCAGAACTGGCTGCACACCACCTGCTCTTGCAGCATTCCTGCATGGGAGCTGAGCACTGGGAAAGGACTTGTTTAACTGATTTCTGCAGCATCTTTGCAAAGGATAACTCACTGTCACAGCTTTTCCCATTGCTACCTTCACTGTAAGACTAAAACAGCTGAACTAGTAAACCTAGTTTTGCAGCAACTTCATTTTGAACCAGGGTGGGGTTTTTCAAACACTTCCTTCAAATAGACTTGAAATCTATGGTCCTCCACTCATCCTTTACTTCAGTACTTTTTTCCAGCTCCTGGGATGAGAGAGTTCTGGTTCAGTATCTGGCAGATCCTGCAGCCAAACCAGATGGGTAAAACCTTGCCCTGCTAACTGATTCTAAAAGGACAGGCTACCAATGAAATGGACCACATCCCTGCTTAAACAAACGGATTTCCACTCACAGTAAACTGCCTGGTGCTGTGGATGTTGAGAAAAAAGGAGGGATTAACAGCACATTCCCCAAGCCTAGGACACTACTGAGCACAGGACTCACGGCTGCAAACCACAGACTGATGAACAAATAGGTAAAGACTAATGGCTAATCTCAGCCCTGACTTAATTACCTTGAAATAACCTGCTCACTCCAACTGTGAATTAATTTAGCCTTCAAATCTCCAAAGGAAAAATGGCAGTTGCCTACACGTAGTAAATTCAACTCTGAAAAACCCTAGAGGTGTCCACGCTACAGAAGTTCAGGGTAAGAGGCAAATCAGTGGCTGTGAGCAAAAATTTTCTCTGTAAGAACTGTGCTTCCTTAAAAACACCCAGCTAATCTTTTACCTTAAAGATTCAACAGCAAGTGACAAACTGACTGCAAAGTGAATGGACCAGAAACCCAGATTCTTCACAGTTAATAACTACAGCGATATTCCCAACACTTGGCTGCACTTCCACAGCTTGTTCCTTTATCAGAGATATGATTTGGAAAGTAATGATACTCAACCCAATTGAAATATATTTTGGTTTAGGGAAAAAAATAATTAATTTAATTATGTATTCTTGATGGTTTTTCTTTTAAATCAGAAGATTGAATCCTGTGTTTAAGATTTTACTTCTGTGGACTTTAGAAGATAAGCATCTATGTGGGAACGCTTCAGCGGGTGGTATAGCAGCTACAGACAGTCCTGGAGAGTCCTGGATAACAAAATCATTTAACAACAGACCCAGGTGGGAAACAAAACAGTAAAAAAACCCCAAAAGCAGTAAAATAAAAAAGCAGTTTGAATCACATTCAGACTCCTCTAAAAACAGAGTTTCCGTTCCAGTCTCAGCACAGAAGTGGCTCTGGCAAAGCCTTTAAAATTCCACCATTGCCAGAAGAGAAGGATGCAGCATCTTCGCAATAAAGAGTGGCCCGCTAGTTAACCTTCTCCTGAGAGTCTCCCTTTTACCTTCATTAACTGTTTAAAAAAAAGTATTCTTAAAAAAATTTTCTGTAACCCTCCCCAGTAAAAACTATAGTTGTAAAATATATATATATTTCCTCAGTCTTTCAAAGATCAAGATTCCTGTTAAATTTTTCCAAGACAGTTGAGTTTGTATGTTCAAATATCCACTGCTGTGTTGGAGATGAAGGATTGCAGCTATTCATAAAGATCTTTCGGTCATTCTCACTGCAGTCCATACAGCTGCTGCTTACTGGATGGTAGAGGGTCTTGTCCTGGGGAAGAGAAATTTGATGTGAGGTTGTTAAGCTGAGAAGCAAAGCTGTTTTGAAACTTACAGAAGGAAGTCTTCAACACCAAGGCAAGGTGTTTTGTCACTTGGATGTATATGAAGCAGTTCCATGCTCAACTGACTGGCACCTGTCAAGGTCTGTTCCCAGCCCCTCCAACTCCTTCTCTGCTTCCCCACTGCAGAGCTCTGGAGATGTGTCTCAAGGCAGGTTCTCTAGCCCTTAGACTCACACCCCGCTGCAGTCACTCACAGGAACATGCAGACTGCAAGGATGGGACAGGACATTTAATCAGGAATTGGCTTACCTGTTGCCCACAAAAGCTCTGCTTAGTAGGAGAATGAATAAATCCTTATCTACCTTGGGTTTATCTTGCCTGAGAACAGACCAATAAACACAGCACATGCTCTGCAAACCGGTTTGGCAAGGGTGTTGGCAACATCTCAGTGCCAGCTGCGGACATAAGCTATGGAAGGAGTGTCCTTCAACTTATCAAGTGCTGGAGAAGCAGTCCTCACCACTTCTAACCAAGGGAAAAGGGGAGTTACCTCTTCCTAATCAACAATAATTGGCACAATGATAATGTGAGGTTGTTTACAGATTATCTTATTGCAGCTACTGAATAGAGGAGTAAAATGTGAGTGGTGACATTTTAAGGCAACTACAGGCAACTTGACACCTGAAATGAGCACACGTGCGCACGCACACACACACACACACACACACACACACACAGACAGACTCACTTTTCGGTATCTCCAGAGCTGGTTCCCCTTCATTCCATGGCAGTCGTAGAGGGTGACAGGGCTGCTGTGGGAAATGGCATCAAAACAGAACTTCTTGGTATGCTGGGGATCCCCAGGGCGGATGTCTTCTCTCCAGCTGAATGTGAACACCTGCCAGGACAAACAGGACCCTCAGCAAGGCTGGTACTGGGTACAGTGCTTTCACCAGCAGAATGACATTCCTGTCTTTGTGCATAGGGTACGGGTGGCTTCAGGAAAAGGACATAATCTCCAGAAATACAACTTCCACCTCTGGGGACAGGGACTGTTGACTAGGGAAGTCTGTAACTGCCACACAGCATGCCAAATGAGCCTGTGTTGCTGCAAACAGCCCTGCTAGTTAGCTTGGGTACTAATAGCAGCCTTGAAAGTCTCTGCAATGCAGACATACATCACAAATTAAGTGAGCAGCTGACCAATTACAGCACTTCACAGCTAGCAAAAAAGGTAGAGAGCTACAGGAGCTCCGAGTTAATACTGGCAGTAAACACTCAAGTCTGCACAGGCAGCCTGCATTCACCTTGAAAAGAGTCTGTCCCATGACTTTTCCGGGCAACACCGTGGCCTTCGTGAAAGCTGCCAGATACCAGTACACGTGCCCTGGAAGTCCCTAAGCTGCAGGGTTGGACCATGGCAGAAGTACCACCACACCCATGTTCTGCTCCTTGCCCTGCCACTGTGACAACTGCTTCTGGCCATGGCTCGAGATAGAAGCTTGGTCAAGCTGCATATTCAGTCTAATGATCGTGGTTTGGCTTATGGCATGTAGGACTGAATCCCACAAAAGATAAAGTCTGAAGACAGGCACTGCTGTCAGGTTTTAGCTTTCTGATTTGACAAGGACAGCATCTCTGGTGAGGGGCAAGTGTCTGCTGTGACCAGCGCTATCTGAAGCGGTTAGGCAGGGCTACTAACCAGCACACCTCCCTCTCAGTACCTGAAAGGGAAGGCTGTTGTGGGGGCTGCTTTTGAAGGCCAGAGGAAGGAATGGTCAGATGTCTCATGGGGCAGTAAGAGACCAGCAAAGAGCAGTGTGTGGTTATTTGAAGCAGCATAGCCAAAAGTTTTAAGTTTTGCGCCTGTCTCTTACACCTCTCTTGGGAAAGAAATCACCTCAATCATTTAAGCTTAATGCTACACATTCCTCTCTTAAACATAAGCCAACACTAATTGTTCAAGATCCACCCCCCCACCCCAGACACAACAGAAGCTTAGTGCTGGACCTATGCCCCAGTAAATCGGTTTTGTTCTACTTTTCATGCATCAGAATTGATATGCAACAGCCCTCTGTCTCCTGCAGCTGAAGCCATTCCCCTGAAGAGTTATGCATGGCTCTGTAATAGAGGCATTGTTTTCTTGATCTTTTCTCAGCTCAGCTGCTACAGTTTAGACAAACTAATATTTCCTTCCCTTCTGTTACAATAAAGCTGTCGTTTCTGGCACCTTATACGTTGAGAGGGTGAATCTATAGTCTGGCCAGTTTCATCTCTCCCCAGCAATGGTTGGGGGTTTATAATGCATTTGGCTCCTGTCAGAAGGATGATAGTAAGCGGTTATTGAACGCTCCTGCAGGTTCATTAATATGCATGATGCTCCTCTATCACTGCTTTCAGCACAACCTTTGAAGTTAATATTCACTTTGTCACATATTACTGCTGCCTTGTTACTGGTTTATTATTTTGGCATATTGTTTTCTTGTGCTTTCTTTTGTTCGCTCTGAGAACTTCAAAGCAGAGGCAAAAGCTCTGCACAAAGTCTGCCAGGCTCCAGGCCCCGCCACAAGCACAAGCCACATCCTGCTACAAGCCCAACAAGTATAAAGAGCACAGAAGCCTTGGGGTGCACAGCACCCTCAGTTCACCTGACAACGTTCTGCAATGCCCTTCCTTCTCAAACAGTTGTTTTTGTAACTCCTTCCTCCCCAGATTTACTTAGGGAATGATCATCTATCACAGACTTCACAGAATCACAGAATGTTTGGGATTGGAAGGGACTTTGAAAGATCATCCAAGTACAACCCCCCTGCCAGAGCAGGATCCCCTAGATCAAGTAGCACAGGAACATGTCTAGGCAAGTTTTAGACACCTCTAGAGAAGGGGACTCCACCACCCTGGGCAGCCCCTTTCAGCACTCTGTCACCCTCACTGTGAAGTTTCTTCTCATATTTATGTGGAACCTCCTGTGTTCCAGTTTACCACCTGTTTCCCCTTGTCCTATCATTGGATGACACTGAGCAGAACCTGGCTCCTTTCTCCTGACACTTGTCCTTTCCCTATTTATAGACATTAATGAGATCACCCCTCAGTCTCCTTTTTTCCAAGCTAAAGAGACCCAGCTCCCTCAGTCTTTCCTCATAAGCGAGATGCTCCAATCCATCATCTTTGTGGCTCTGCACTGCACTCTCACAAGGAGTTCTATGTCCTTCTTGAACTGAGAGGCCCAGAACTGGACACAGTATTCCAGATGTAGTCTCACCAGGGCAGAGTAGACTTACCTGCACATTGTTCCATGCGGCTTCTCCTCTGTCCTTCACACAGTTTTCCAACCTCAGTGGGGATCCCAGGGCTCCATGCTTAGTATCCACACACAGTCCAGTTCCTACATTGCGTATCTGAAGGAGTAAATTAGTCAGTGAATCTACTCTTATCAGGTGACAGGAAAGAAGGCTGCCTCAAAAAGTGGCAGGATTTGTACAAAGGTAGCATTACAGTTCCTCACTGAACTATGCACATGAGCCTGCACATAACAGCTAGAAGAAAACACAGGAACCAGCTGTACAACAACCTCCAGGACACAGCAAAACCCGCTAGTTAGAGCACAGCAGAGCCTGCTGTGTTGTGTTACAGTCTGTAACATCACACCTAGGGTGATTCTTTTCCCAGAACACAGCTGACTTCAAAACCAGGGATGGTTTTCCTGGCTTTCAGGTGGGAAAACTGAGGGTCACAGTAGCTCAGGACAGTTGTGTAGTCCTCTGGAAATAGTAAGATTTCTACTATTGCTCAGCTGCTGCCTATCCCTGGTCCTCCCTGTTGGCATGTTCTGGCTTCTACTAAATACACGACATGCAGAACAAGCCAAGTTTCTTCTTCTCTTTGTAGCTGTGCACTAATAGAAACAGCTGCCTAACTGCTTCTTTGATCAGAGCAGTATAATGGTACAGGAGCTCTGCTCTTTGAAACATACCAAGCAGGATCTTTAAACACTTGCCACCTTACTCACAGCAAGCTGGAGCACATGGATAAGGCAACTTTAAAACACTGAACTGCAGTCTGTTCGCCTGCTGCAGATTTCAAAGCACAAACTTGCCTCTCCCCAGGCAGCTGCAGGAGGTTCCACTGGTGGGTAAAACTTTGGCAAGTCCCATGCAACCTCATTCATGAACCACTTGAAGCTTTTGCAGTTGAGGTTGTTGCGAAGTTCCTTCTGTGCTGCGACGTCCCCTGCAGAAAGATGCCGGTACTCTGGTCTGCGCTGGTAGATGTACTCTGCATATTCATCCATCCACACTTCAGCCACCCGCTTCAAGTTCTGTAGGGTAACATGTGAAAATGAGAGGGGAAAGCACCCGAGAAAAACACTCTGCACAAACTACTGAAACAAGCATTCAGAAGAGCTCTTGTGATTTCACTGAGAAAGGATCTTCATTCACATCCACTCTTTCTTTCCAGCTTCAGGACAAAGATTTTGTTTTAGCATTTTCTAGTTGCAAGGGACTTTTAGAAAGGTATTTTCAGCTAAGGTCAAACCAGAGTCCCAGCATTGGCCATTCTATCTCATTCCTTATGGCTAAGAAAAACACCACTCATCAAAACTTGGGAGTTTTCCTTTTTTTCCCCCTCTACAGAAGTTGGTCAGAAAATTATGTGGGTAGAATATCACTGGATGTTCAAAGGTCCCTGACAAAAAGCTGCTTTCTTAAATCCTTCTTATTGCATCTTTTATATCCATCTAGCAATGGGATTTGCAGTACTCCCTTCTGCAAAGCTTCAGCTCACAATATTCCTTCTTACCACTATTTTTCCATTTTCTTGGGTAAAAAGCTGTTAAAGAGAATTTCTGAGATAGCCAGGAATATGGAACTTTCAGGTGACGACCCTTCAGAACAGAAGCAAAGGGGTTTCTTGCTGGCAGCACTGTATTTCACCTGTCTCTGTAAAGCTTAATCCACTGTGCAGTTCCAAGACAGCAATGAACACTCCCCTCTTGAGACACCTGCCCCATCTCTATTGCTTGTCAAAACACACTCAGGAGACCATCGGACCTGGGACTGCTCCCTGGCAACATCAGGCACACGCTTGGTGCCATGTGCATCAGTGACCCAGCAGCATTCCCCACTTTGCATGAAAAAAAGGATGGTGAAAATAAGCAGTGTGCTGACCCTGGCCCAAATGCAGCTTGCACACCACAAGAGCAGGTGTTCCCCTCAAGGTGACTGCATTACCTTAGATACCAAGAACCAGCCTTTCCCTACACCTGTCTGCTGTTTCCTTCCAGCGCTGAGTATGCAAAAGCCAAATCCTGAATCAAAAGAAATATAGCTCCTTCCTGAAGAGGTGGCACAGACAGGAGAGCACTCTATTGCTCTGACAGGACATTGCTGGGCTCAGTAATAAATCCACATCTGTAAACTAGGTCGATGCTATTAATCTGAGAAACAGTTTAACACTCTGCCAGCCACCAGGCTGCACAACAGCAGGGTACCTTTTTGTGCTTCTACGTTTTGCAGCCTTCTTGCTCCTAGGACGTTTTTTCCCACCAGAGGGCAACGCAAGCCCTTCTCAACTTGGAAATTAACGGGAGAAACCTAGTGCATGACAGGCAAGAGCTCTTCTTTGGGCTACACTAGGTTAAGAAATAAGATGGCACACAACATTCTATCGTGGAAAATTACAGCTTGCTCATTCGCTGGTCTGTGATGCTTGAAGTTGAGAGGTCTTTCAATCACCAAAACACAATCACTATGCTGAAACCTGCTGCTTTTGGAGAGCACAGCTATAAAATGACTGAAGTACTATACAAATAAAGCCATAGCTTGTTTTTATTGGTGATTCCATAGCCAGCCCCTGATTGCAAAGTCCCTTCCCAATACCCAGCAATGGCTGATGGCTGGAGCATGGCAGCTGTCAGCACACGAGTCTGCAGCTCCCCTAGGCTCTCTTCCCTTCGTGCTACACACCCTCCACTGCAAAACTGCTCAATTTGACCACCGTATAAGCACAATTCATGGCCTGCAAAGCCAAATTTGCCTCTCATTGTGGGGTGAGAGGAGACAACAGCATGGTCACACTGCAGTCAGACATCTGTTATGGGGAATGCTACTGCCACTTACTCTTGCCAGGCTGACTCCTGTTGGAACCTTGTAGGGAACGTATTTTCTGTAGATATGACCAACTCTAGAGCAGGGGATGTCCTCCATGCGACCCCCACACATCCATACCTGCAGAACAGCAGAGATACACATTCACTCTTGGCAATAAAAGTTAAGAAGAAAAAAAAGACTTTCAAGTGATGAAAAAGCTTAACCCAGATTTTTACTTCAAAGTCTCTCCCAAATACCCTTCCCTCTTGCCTTAGTCTCAAATCCTATAACTACCAGCTTAGAGCCATGCAGCAAGCCTTGATTTTGCACAAGTGCTATCAAGCCTGATGGCTAAACAGTTCAATTTTACATTCTTTGGAAAAAAAGAAAAGAAAAAAACTGCAAGCAGGCAGAGAACAGCACACAGTACGCTTTAAACTGATCTACTACAGCAGCAGTAACCATAGTAGTTAAGCTGGTCTGCCAAATAAGACTTGGGTGTAGGTAGTATAAAGTTGTTGTAAAAAGGGAAGCCACCTCTGGAGTACAGGTCATGTGTTAGTGAAACACTCCAGGGAATTCATGAGCCTGTTTAGAGTGCCAGAAGCCAGAAGAATCTGCTACTTTTTCCCTTGACTGTCACTGCTCTCATACGGGTTCATGGCTGATATGTGCTCAATGCTTTTGCAGCTTTACAATAAGGAAGAAACCCCTGCCTGGTGAAAACATAATTAGTTTTAAAAAGCCATCAGAAAGTCACTGGACCATAGTGCTAGCTGAAGATGACTACCTTGATGCTTGATGTCTACATTAGTTTCCTCACCCATCTGGGAAGATTTCACTATGTGCTGACACTCTGCAACCAATTCCTTTCATTCCTTATCTATAACACGGATGCAACCATTTTGTTCAAGTGAAACCAAGGGAGATGTTTTCTGAACCAGCCAATCTACTTCATCAGGTTTCAGAAATACCATCCTATGTGCTTCCCAGAGATGTCTAATAAATACTTAAGAGTATCCTTCAGCATGCAAACTAAATTATTTTCTGAATTCTTGAAGCACGACGCTGTCTTGCCCTTCGTTTTGTCCTCGGATCTTATGTTAACGCCCCAAAGGCAGCAGTATTTGAGAAGGTCTGTTGGTGCTGCAGGCTGATGCAGTGTTCTTGATCCCTCCATTCGCTGTGGCTAATTTGAGCCACCGCAGTTCACTGTACAATGAGCTTAGTCAACAGCTTCACACATAGCAGGAGATTCCATTAATATTCTACAGTGACAATATTAAATACTTAGCTTGGAAGAGAAATATTTGGCCAAGGCTGCTGCATAATTATTAGCTCTGACACTAAAGTCCTCTGGAGTTTCAGCTCTGTCTACTGGCCCTAATAATTACAGTCATTTGCTGACTGCGTATTACTTAATGGAGGCTGGTTGCTCTCAGTTAAAGGAATATTTTTCACAGGCAATTTCTAAACTTCAAGGTACTGAATTACATGCCGTTACGGTGAGAGAGACAAGGAGAAAGTTGACAAACACTCCTACCGAATTTCATTCCTTTTGTCCCTGCTGTGTCTTGAGAGGCTGGTACAGAAGAGATGAAGATGAAAAAAGAACAGCACTTTGCTTTGGTGAAGTTTCTAGTGGAATTAGAAATGGTTTTTATTCTGTAGCTGCTGTGCTTTTTGCTGCAGAGGGCCACAATGTGATTTTTCTCTGCTTGGAAACTAACAGGTAGACTGAGAAAACAAGAAATCAGGGATGCTTTGTGTTCCTGTGACGGAAATGGTTTGTGCAAGGCTGTATCTAAGAGCTGCAACAGATCTGGGAACTATAAAAAACTGCAGGAGCAGCTGAAGAAGCTGAAGACACACACACTCCTTAAACACAACCTGTATTCCTGCCTTGTGCATGGGCCCCCTGCATCTTGAAAGCCCTGATGGGTCCCAAGCAGCTGCATTTTAGTGCAGCAGAAGCCTGAATGGAAACAACAGCTTGTTATTCTTGCTGCCTGCCCACAGGATGCCTCACCTGCACCCGATCTCCAAGGAAAGGCTTTCCCATGACTACAAGGTCTTATCTGAAAACATGCTGTGAGAAACAGCCCCCTGCAGTCAACACAGCGAGAGAGGAGAGCACTGTCCTTGCACTGCAGACCGTGTGAAGCAGCAATACAGACAGCACATATCTACCAAGCGGTACACGGGAGTATAAGGGAGATGGAGAGCCAGACGGAGCTGTTGATATGCTGGGCCAAGAGCTCGATGCTGGTACAAGACTCTGGGTGCAGAAGATGACATGACATCAACACATGTAATGATACGATAAGAAAAGCTACTTAACTGAGTTACTGAACAAGTCAAATCTAAGATGGGTTTTACATGCTCTTTTCCTAATCACGCTCTAAAATATTTACTCCCAAGTGATGCTGCAATTACCAGGGCTGCACGGAGGCAACAGAAATCTTCCTAATTCCTGCTAGTGGAGCTCAGTGACCCTTTCAAGGTACTTTGTCAACTCAGTGCCTTTTTAACATTGTCTCATGCTGCAAGTGACAGTATGGCACTTGCAGTACAAATCTAATTTTAAAAGCATGCTTTCCGTTCATTCATTGCTGCTTTGATTTATTTTATTAGTGAGCTTCTTTGTGTGGTGACAGAACTCATTACAACCTCCATAAAGACAATTACCAGTCCTTATCTATAAAACTGGAAGAAGGGGGAGAGCGGAAGAGCGTGACATGCATCGGTAAAACATAGCTAACAAAAGCATTAGAAAGCCAGAGTTAAAGGTCAGGGGAATCACATCCAAGGCTCTGTCAAGGAATAACTGCAAGGGAAGCAAACCCAGAATAGCTTTGCGCTAGCTGAGAGAACACTTCTACTCAGTTAGTGGTGTTTGGTTGTTTTTAACCAAGGGCACAGCTCACACAGCCATGACACACCAGAGCTGGCACTCTTGAGAACACAGCACTGCCGAAGAGCTGAAACTGCTGCTCTGTGGGCTAGCACCCTGGGTCTTTGCGCTACCACTGACCATCACTTACTGTGCTCTCTGGCCAAGGGAGACAGTTTCTTCTTGTTTTACAGAAGGGTCAGATGGTGCCTCACCTCCCTGGCTGACACGACAGTAAACATCAGTGGCTGAGCTTGGTGTGCTTAATTTCAACCAGCCATTTAGCAGAACGCCGTAAGAACAAGAATTAAAACTGGTCAGGCAGGCAGCGCTTTATACAGTGTTCTAATCAGATTTCATTAGGAGAGAACAGGAGATTTCTCTTCTTCCTCAGGCACAATTTTACTAGTCTAGAGTTTGAGCTAGCAATCTAGCAGCTGACAGATTTGCTGGAATTAAGAAAAAACCTGGCTATGCCGAGGTCAGTGGGCATACTGCAACTGAGTTTACAGAGGCCACAATCTCACCCTAATAATAAAAGCATATACAAGGAAAGTAAAGCAACACCACTGGTGATAGTACCTCCATCTTCTCAGTGGCCTGGAGAGCTGTAACTCCATATTCATAAAGCAACTCAAGAGCCTTTGACTCAGCTAGTGTGCTCTGAAAGCACAATGTAATATGCCACCTATTCTCTACATGGGAATGTTATGCTGATCCAGTTCCCCTTCTGCAATGTCAGAAAACAATGTCACGTAAGACAGCTGAACCTCTCCTCTCAAATACATGATACAATACTGCACTTGGTGTGCAAACACAAATTATCTGGATATACAGGGTTTATGGTTTCCAAAGACCACACCATGGCATGCCAATGCTTCCCAAGAGAGAGAAAACACAAAAGGAAAAGAGTGAAGAAAAAGAAAAGAAAGCAGCTTCTGCAAGCCACAACAGAAATAAAGACCATAGGATGGACCAAAGCAGAGAAGCTGGCTGGCTGAGCACATGCTGAAGGGAGGGAAGAAAAGGACACAGTGGATAAGTCAAGGAGGTTCTCTGGGTAAGAAGGTAGGTGAGAAGATGAAAGCAAGGGCAACCAATAACTCAGGAAAACCATAATCCTCTATGTTGTAAGCATCAGCTGCTGTTGCAGCTGGGACTTGCTGCTCTATGAAAGATTAAGTGAGATCAAAAGGCTCCAAGATCTGTGTGTTTGTGTAATGCTGCCTTCTCATACAACACACACCAGCATGGCCTCTCCTTAGTACGGAGCGTGTAAGTGCTCCACAACAATCACATTTCTGTTAGTGGAGGGGTTCACTTCCCTGTTGCTGCTTGGTCAAGGCTGCTCAGGAATCTGGACCAAGCACATTGGATCAACAGAGTCCAAATATTCAAGTCAACAGTCTGAAACCGATCTCTGCATCACCAGATAAGAAGGGAGAAAGAACAACCCTGTCCTGCAGCCGAGAGCCTCAGAAATAAGCAGCATGTGCTGGCTTAAATAAAAAACCTACCCACAAAAAAGCAAGAGAATGCCTGGCCTGTTTCTGCATGGGCAAACGTGAGCTGCTGGAAAGTGCTGTGAGTATGTGCCTGGAATAAGCAGCGGAGGCTCACAATCAGCACTAACTTCAGCGATGCTGTCAGGAGTGATCCCCTGGCAGCTGCACACTAACTGTGCACCTGCCAGCAGGCTGGTGGCAAAAGGAGAATCAGAAATGTGCTGCTGACATGGGGCAAAGGAGCTGCAAAGCATTACATACGTGAACAGAAACTGCAGAACACTTGGCCTTGTTGGAAAATATGCAGCATGTTTTATGCTATGGAAATTGGGAGAAAAAATCCATATTGATGCTTCAGGAAGAGTCTGGAAAAATGCAGTGACCTAGGATCACCACAGTGAGTGCAGTGGATGTTTCCTGTTGCTGAAGAAAGGAGTGGAGACCAAGAGTAGTGCCCATCTCTTTGCCTCCCCCTTAATGTTCTTTTCACAGCACCTATCAATATGGCTTTTCTGCACCAAGCCCTTTACAATGTCTAAATTACAAGGTAGACACTTCTAAAATGGAGATGATCCATCAACCTATTGAGGGATATTTAGGATTCTCATTCTTTGCTCTTGAAGCACAATGTATGATTAAAGGACTGAGAACCACTCAAGATGTGAGGTACACAGCATACCTATATTTATGCCTATACAAGCCAGAGACATCCATTCTTCTTCTTTTGTTGCCTCATATCCAAAAAATCAGAGAGTATGTATTTATGGAAGAGAGGTGTGAAGCAGTTTTGTGAAGACAGTCTAAGCCAAGATTACTGGACCAGAGGCAACAATAAAACTGAGTACAGATAAGTGCTGGACAGACTAATATTTGCAGAAAGAGCAGTTTAAATGCTTCATATGTACTGCTCTAAATTAACTACTAAATTAACTACATTAATCTTGAAGAAAATGAATTGGTTACATAGGCAGCAGAATATAGGTATCTGTTGAGTATGTACTAGCATTTAGAAAATCAGAGCTATGAAGTTGTGTTTAGAAGAGGAAAGACACACTGTCACTTTGGGTAAGTTCACATCACTGCAGAAAGATTAGAAAAGCTCAGGAAAAGCTGGAAGTAAGGAGAGGTATGGAACTGATTCTCAAAAACCAGATAAAAAACCCCCCTCAATAAAGACCACCAGAGAAGGTATGGCTGTAGTTAAGGGCAGCAGAAAGGAATCATAAGCAGCACAAGCTGTGCACACTTGCTCATCCTTTCTCCAAAATGCAAGCTTGTAGTGGATCATCCATGCACATGGAGGAGAACAGTTCTCACACCACACACATCTGCAGACTGGTTGGCTTGGAGCATTCATGAAAACAAATGAGGCTCATTTGAACAAGTGAAATGCCTGCAACTAAACTTCAAGGCTGCAGTCTGCCCACTGCTGTATCTGCAGATAATCTGAAACAGAGAGACCCCCTAACCTGTACAGGTACTGGGATACAGGCACTGAGCTACCCAGGTGGACAGAAGGATGCATGTGTTTTCTGTTTAATTATGGAATGGATGGATTGATTCCTTAATGTCTAAAAATTCCTGTTTTAAGGGCTTGAGAAGACCCAGCAAACTGCAGAGCAGCAGACAGGGTTAGAAAGTTTGTGTCTACACTGAAGTTGACCTGTAAGCTTTGTCCCTCTATCACGCTATGTTTCCCAAGTGCTGTTCAGTGCACATACTTGATACAAGAAGTAAGGCTTCTATTATTAGAGTTTGACCCATCCTCTGTCTTCTGAGGTGGCTAAATACTGATGGTTTCTCTGTTGGCTTGCCTTCAGCCTGAAAGCTTCTTCTCAGAAGGAAGCGGAGCCAGCTGATGACAGGAATACACATGATCTCACAACGGAAAGGCAAGAAGCTCCTAAATAAACTTATTTATTTCTAGTCTCTCAGCAACAGAGCCCTGGATTTTAAAATAAAGGCAAAAAACCGCAAAGCACAGTCCACACATGGCCAAAAAAGAATCTGCATAAGTAAATAAAAGTACAAAAATCTACTCCTGGTGAGACTTGAGGAGGCCACATCTGATGCGATGGATCAAAGACCAGCAGTACACAAAAGACTACCTGCAGCCAGGACTCTCAGGCACAGGAATGGACTGTTTGTTAAAGCTGGGCTGTAAGTTTGTCACACTCACATTCTGAATTACCATTAGATAATAAATAACATGAAAGCAGGTACCCCACATCTAAACCCAGAGCTTTAAATTATTTGACAGTGCTACTTTAACGACAAAAATCCCAGCCTGTTTCTAAAGGTGAAACAGTAGCTCTGAGCTTGCCAGGAAATGTCATAGCTTCTTAAATTCTATGAACAAACCCTCTATTCTAGCAATTCCAGCAGAATTATTAAATCTATCAGCCACAGATGAATGTATGAATTTATCTTAATTTCTGAAAATACACTGGGCCTCTTTCAGTTCAAACTTCATATTTTTTCTGTTGCACAATGAAGGAAAAAGGGGGTCTATGCAGAGATTAATTAAAGCAAATTTATCCCTCCATAAATTACCATCTCTGGACTGAAATAAAACACAGCGTGTTTCAGAGAGGATAAGCAAACAGATGAATGAAGGCGTTTTATTTCCTGCAGATCAAGCAGTGTGACTGTCTGCTGTGGCATGAGAGACAAAGGGCTTGCCCGGCTGCTGTCATCACTCTTGGAAACCAGCATTTTCCGAAAGGGCCAAGGAGAAGAGGCAGAATTCTGCTACTGCCCCTGCTGCAGAGAACGGCATTGTTATACAATTTCATCACACGCAACACAAGGAATAAACAGCTCTGAGGGTAAAGACACCCCCAAAGAGGGTACCCCTGCCCCACCCTTTCTACTACCATTAGCAGAGGGCAAGGGACCTCTCCAGCGTGACTTCATTACGTCTGCGAGCAAACAAAGGAAGAAACTACATTATCTTGAAAACAATCTCTTTTCTTCTACCATTTGCAGTGCAGTAGCACCACTGTGTACGTACGGCAACAGAGCTTGCAGAACAGTCTGTGATGTGCCTTGAACTGCATAGAGGCCCTGGGATTTGAGACTCTGTTTTGTACCAGATCAGCCATGACTTGTTTGTCAGGGGAGTCATGAGACGTTTCAGATGCTGAGGCTAAACTGTGCACTATACTACCATCTTCTAGCCCATGCTGAGGTTTTGCCTAGTTCAGTGTTGTCCAGACACCTGTAAGATTATAGTATATTCTCTAAAACAGAAACCACACGGTGGTCCACAGTTAGATTTAGAAGTATCACACAATTTACTCCAAACTATGGAAAGGATTCCCACCACCCAAGAGAGAACTAGCCACATGCTGTCATTGCCCTTGGACATTCCAATGGGTTTCCTAGAATGGATTCTGGAGTGCTATATTCCAAGATAATACAGGTACCAGTGGTCTTTGTAGGTCACAGTGACTTGTTACTATTAGTATGCTTTTTTGGTCATCTGGCTAACTCTCATTTTAAAAACCTTCACCTGCTTCGTCATCAGTAAATAACAGAATTGTCCCCAAGCCAGGCAGATAATGATCTGGAGTCACTGCCAGCTACAGCGTTATTATTCCATTTGTTGAGGATTTCTTACAGTGTAATTAATAGTCTCAGTTCCTTGCAGCCAGGAGTCAGATGGATTGACTACAGACAGTAAGTGACTCTCATCTCTGGGAACTCAAGCTCAGGACTGAGCTACTTAAACAGGCCAAAACTGAGCTGCCCAAACCCTCCTTCCCTCAAGGAGAGTAATTCATCACCTTGCCAAGGCAAGTGCTAAGAAGCCTAACAGTCAGAGAGAGCTCCACACAAGCTGACTTACCCTCGCTGGGAAGAGCGCATGCACAGAACGGGGACAACCCAGCTAATCATGCTCCAAAAGTGACCCTCACAAATGACTGGCCACATCATCGCTGTTTCTTCTGCGAACTATCTTACTACTCCCAGCTCTTTCACCTTTAGTCACACGCAAAAGTAAGGACAAGACAGATCATTCACATTCTGCACCTCAGAACAGTTCTTACTTTTCAAAACAAAAGTAATTTCCAGAGAACATAGCTCACCTTAAAGGATATTTCATACTGCTCTCCTCCCCATATCTCCAGACCTGCATCATACCCTCCCAGCTCCCAGAACCACTTTCTATCGACTGCAAACAGTCCTCCAGCCATTACAGGAGACCTTAAGGAAAAACCAGACTCCATATTATAAACACATTCACAGACACAGATCTCTAGCTAGACATTTAAAAAATACAGCAAGATTTTGTCAAATACTCTTTTCACCACCCCGTGGTCCTGGGGCCTCTGCAGCCCTGCTGGAGTAATCAAACAGATTTGGCACTATCTATTCATTTCCCACTTGCAAATAAGGAGGACTGGACCAGGCTCTCTTCAGAACCAGTCATGGTCTCTCCTCCAAACAGGCAGGAATGCTCACGGTTAAGTGACAGGACATTTCTGCCCCCAGTGAGACCCATGTGCTACACATGCAGGTACTCTGTCTCAGCAGTACAATCGAGTCACTGAGCTTGACCTCAGAAAGTGTTTTGTTGGAGATGGTTTGTTTATTGTTGAGTACCGCAGAAGTATAAAGGACAGCAGAGCTGTCTCCACGTTGGCAAGCACAGCAACAGCAGAACATAACTTGATCGCAGATTTACTTCTGCATTGCACTGCAATCATCAAAATTGCTGTAATTATTCTGCAAGGTTTTCTTCTTCTCCTACCTGGGAATGACATATAAGCTGTCACTGGTTTGTTGTTTTTGGCAGAGCAGTAGGGATACTAAGTTATGTTGGAAAGATCTCAGTAATAAATGACCACATTAAATGTTAGACATTACAGCTTTAAATGAAATGTTAACTTCTGAGGGAATTAAGGTGGCAAAAAAGAGCAGTGAAAAGGAGACTGTTCACAGCTACTACACAATGCATTTCTTTTAAATCAACAAAGCAAACAGCTGCCAAAAAGCAAGAAGCTTAACGCTGGCTTCTGACTTTTACTACACTGAGGTGTAAATCAGCCCTCTAACAGGATGTTATTCTGTTAGCCAGCTCGTAGAACACTGCAATTCAGCAACTTACTCAAAGGGATCACTGGGATCTGGTTTCTGTAATTCAGGAGGAATAGGAATCCTCTTGTAATACATCTCCCAGTCAAATGCGCCTCGCATTGCGTCTCCAGCCTGAGTCTCGTATCCAAAGTGGTCATGATCAATAACATCTATCATTGGGCAAACGATAGTCTTGCGGTTTCGAGCAATGCGATCTGGAAGTTGGAGAAACATGTTAGAAAACCTGCACCAGTTGGGTCTTTTGACCATGAAATTAAAGGAGAGAGCATCAAAATATGAAGTTGCCCAAGATCAATGTAGTTTTCTTCCCATTTGTTCCTTTACGGGCAGATGCTCCAGTTTGTATCCCTTTATCTCGTATTTCTGCTATGATTGAGATATTCAAGGTACTACTCTTAGGACCAGGCACTCATGCTACAATGACTGCCATCCATACGCAGAACAGAAAAGGCAGAGCCACGCTACCAAAGATATGCAAACTGCTGGGCTAAAACCAGACAGTCTTGTGCTTAGGAAGCAGTCCTTATTTTAACGAGTGGTGGGATGTGAACTTGTTCTGCATGGACTCAGCACCAGGGCAATAACCCACTGTACCACCCCAAGCTCTAATTGCTGCACCAGAATCTGGCAGGAAGCGATTCAGACTAATGGCAGAGCTAACTCTCAGCAGGCTCAAGAACCACTAGTGTGCCTCCTCCCCTCAACCTTTCCTTCCAATCAAATAATATGAGACAGGATTAATTCCTGCATAAACATCTGGAACTTCTTAAATACTTTATTACTGAGACAGTCTCTTGTTGGAAGTTAAGTTTCAGAGCAGAGGTGACAAATGATGTTTGAGCTTCCAAAGCACGTCTAACAGAAACCCTTTCCATGCTTTAAAATTACATGTTTTCATCTAAATGGCATTTAAGCTACTCTGTCCTCCCTCCCAGGGGCACATGAAGCTGCAAATGTTTTACATTATTTTACCAGATAGAAACTGTTAGTTTATAATGAAACTTACAGTATTACCACCCAATGATCATAGAATCATAAGGGATTGGAAGGGACCTTGAAATCCTGATGAAAAACCTGACTAGTTTTCCTTAAATCTCCAATTGATTATTGTTGCCACAGTTTATTTGATAAAGTGGCTCCTCAGAAAGAGCTTTAACAGGTCACTTGCAACAGGGTTGTAAAGGAGGTTGGCACCGGCCAGAGGCATGCAGGTACCACAAACAGAAGGCACTGTCCTTTCAATTAGTCATCCTTGAGAAGAACTGACAATGTAAAATTGATGTCTCCTTCAAGATGAGGCACTGCCTTAGAAAGGACTCCACATGTTCTACAAATACCTACCAGCAGCTGTCATTCACAAGAACTACTCTCCACAGCCTTGCAGACTATAAAGTTTAATATAGTTATATAGGAGAAAAAAAACCCCAACCCTAAAAGCTGCTTAAAAACTGTATGTAAAGATCTTTTCTGTGTCGTAACACCATTCCTCTATGCAAGCAATGGAATGACTGTGATAGTTTACTCATCTAGCAAGCTGTAAATTATTTAGGATTTCATTTAGTGAGGAAACAGAAGAATATGAGCTTTGCTCTTTGATTGAGCAAAACATTCCATGGGGTTACGGTACAGCACAGGTCTTCAGAACAGAAAAAATACCGTGTATTAAAGGCTTCATGTTGCAAACAATTCACCTGAGTTGGGGTTGGTTTGGTTGTTTTCCCTTTAAAGACATTTCATCTTCCTTTGGCTCACTGACAACATGAAGGGAAAAGCAGCAGACGCAAATAAACTGAATTCAACACCAGCATCTGTGGTCAGGTCTTTATCACTTTAGTCCAGAGCCCCATCCAGTCCCGCACGCTTACCCAACAGAGGTGGCAGCCAGTTCACATTGGCCTCGCAATGGGAATCCAAGAAGGTGATGACGTCTCCTATCGCCACCGAGGCCCCCAGCATTCGAGTTCTTATTAGCCCTTCCCTCTTCTTGGTTCGGAGAATTCTTACATTTGGAAACTGGGCCATATAATCCTCCAGGCGTTTCTTCAGGTGCTCTGCATGAAAATGAGAAATTCAAACACTGCAACAACTAACTTCTTACAAGTGCAGTTCTTTCTTTACTCTGTCTTTTCTAAGTGTGTCCCCAACAGTTGACAAAAGTAATAAAGGAGAGAAGGAAGAAATTTTCTTTTTCAATCCAGGGTTTAAACAAAACTGCTTAACCAAGACTTCTGAAGATGTTTCAAATCCTTACAAGCAATAAAAAAAGCCCAAAAAAGAAACCAGGAGAAGAGAGAGGAGTGCAGCATGAGAAACAAAGCAGCAGAAGAAGAGGAAAAGGAATAAAGACACAGATTCTGTGAAGAACTTTATCAGAGCTGGGATTCCTGCATACTTCTCTGGAAAAGCAGTGTACCTTAGAAGAGGCACAAGACAATTCACTTTCACAAGTAAACTGCATTTGGTGCATTTGTGTTTAGTTTCTTCAAAAGACAACACAATCATCCCTTCCCCATTAAATAAAAAACAGTAGAACGCCCAGACATCCATCCAAGCCCGCAAGGCAGACCAAGCTGCTCTGTATGCGATGGCTACGTTTATTCTTACCAGAGGAGATATTTGCATTTAAATATAGAAATATTATGCTACTGAATATGGACTGGAGCCACATCTGAATTAGCAGAGACACTCATAGTCACCACAATTAACAAGAATTTAAACTGGAGAGCTGCATAAAAACATTACTGAGCCATCAAAACAATGGACAGCTTGTTTGGGTGTGGAAATAAAAAGCTTGGTCTTCATAAAGAGTACGGGGCACACAGCTGTCTTTACATCAAAGAGCTAAGCACCAAAGATAAAACGTAAAAATAGGCTACGAGCTGACGCTGACCCAATCGCTAACGGGCTGATCCCTAGGCATCTGAAGTTCTGACTTTCTTGACAGTCACTGCCATTCACAGTGTGCCAGGGACTGTTCTTTAATAGACCCTACTGCCCATCAAGGAAACGAGCCTGGCTAGAAAAAAGCTAGTTTGTCACATGGAGGCAATTAACTAATCTTCAAATCTTACACAGCAAAATTGAATAGGGGCAATCATTCAAATAAACAACCCGGCAGGTTTGTTTGCCCTGGCTCTAGCGAACGTGTGCACTCTCGGCTGGCTACAGGAGAGTCTTCCCTGGCTTCCAAAGCAGGGGAAGCATGAAAGGCAGAGGCTGAAAAAGCAGATGGTGTGAAAGAGGCCCCAAACAGGGCACTAGGGAAGCCAGGGATTGGAACAGCTCTTTAAAAAGAGCAAAGGGGCAAATAAACTCAACTAAGTTATAAACTCTTCCCCATGGTGCTGACCCAGCAATTGTGCCTCAGGGTTTCAGCTGCTGGAGGGAAAACCGAGCAAAATCCCTATGACTGACTCACGGTCTGCACCTTCTTTTTGAAGAGCCATCAAAGATCACCCAAATCAACTTCTTTGCTTTTGAGGTGTTCCTAGCAAGCTCTTTGCCCTTTTCAAATCTTTATATTCCCCAGGACTTTTCGCTCACAAGTGCTTTTTAGTCTTTTGCCTGACAAATCTAATTGTCCCACAAAATCTACATAGGTTTCCTTGTTCAATAGAGCTCTTAGTACTTCTGGCCGTCTAGCACGCTTTTCCCTCATCCTTTTCAAGTCTCTTCTGAATAGATCCTCTCAAGCAACCAGAAATTTTGTCCACTCAATTACAGATTTTTCAAATAAGAGCCTTCCACAGAGACTAGATATATTATTAGTGCAGCTGCCTTCCTCCTGAGGCAGAGGGTAGACTTAAAAAGGCCAAAAAAGAAAAGAAGCCACCACCCACCACTCTGTAACATTGCAGCTCATCCTTTGCTGTTGTTAGTTCATCACAAAAGTTTAGTTCATCAGAGAAGGGAACCAGCAATCCTCATGTCAAGCATAAATCAGCTAAACCCAAGCCAGGACATACATCTTAGTGAATCTACCCATGACAAGATAAACGTGAGTGTGGCTGCTGTTGTCTATAATAAAGGAGGAACAATCAGGCAGAAGTCCACTTTCCCTACCAGCACCCACAGATACTGACCCAACATTATTTACATTACCTAAACCAGAGCTACAGAGCCCTAGGAAGTACTAAAAATTCAAAGTTCCAAAACATAGAGAGAGACTTTCTAGAACTATTTTGCTATAAACAAGAAAATGAGACTGTGAAAGACTGCAGAGGTTTGTCTTCCACCTGCAAACTGGTCATTTGATACCATATACCTTTCTGAACTGTCCCAGATTGTTGTGCAGATTCATCTGGGTGACACTCAAAAGGAAGCCTAACTGCTTCCTCTGGTGTGGAACAACAGAACTTGCTGCCACAAAACACCAGCATGGGATTTGGTCTCACACAGAGAGATGCACACCAGCAAGCAAACAAGAAGTCCCTGGACTTGGCTGTATTTGTAGTGCTGGTGGTGGCTACTCTGCTGCAGACAGGTTGATTTATAGCTGTCAATGAACAAGCAGTTAAGAACTCGGGTATTTCCACATTTTATAGTGTAACAGGAAAAAAGGCAGCAGAGGAGCCACTGAGGTTTTGCAGGTGAGTGGTCTGCAAATGGAGTCTAATTCTCTGACTGCTCATCCCATTCCCAGATGCTGGATTTGGTTCTTTAGCACTGTGAAAACACAGCAGAGAAATAAAAAAATCCCACAGCTTTTCACACTTGCAGTGAGTAGCCTGCTTTATGCTGCACTGGTAACAAGTGTCTCACTCATTAGGAATCTTCTAACAATTCTCAGGGCTGAAAGAAACAAGGAAAAGCTACCGGTAATCTAGCAGCAGCCCTCATTGATGCAGGGGACACATGTACCAAGTGCTGTGGCTGTGGCCAGGAGAGATGATGCTCAGATAAACTGCTCCAGTTGCTGCAGGAAAATTAATGCTTCACCATTGTTTTCATAGAGTTACATCATAAGCATCAGATACTGCAGGTGAGCAGGCTTTATCTACTTTTCCTTAATAATCACAGACTTTCAAGCAACTTCACAATGTTCAAAACACAACAGAACACACTTTTCAAATACACGGTTTTCTTATTTCGTTATCCCTGTGCAGTTTGTGCTGCCCAGGCTGGCCCTCTGCATGAAAAGCAGTTCTTTCATTCTATTACAAATACTTTCACAATTAAGTCAATTTTTGCCTTTAAAAGAAAATATCAAAAAAACAAACAAGTGTCATAAACTGCTACAAAATTTTATGAGGCTTTTAAAAAATATATTATGGAATCTTGTCACACTGAATAATTTTTATTTCTTTAATGAAAGCTGTTAGGTGAACTGGATGGAGTCCAATGGCTGTGCCTACACTGGGCAAAGCAATATAGTCCAAACATATAAATGAGAATAAGATTATCTGTAGATTAAAAACTAGGCTGGTAGCACGCTAACAGACTGTGCAATAAACTTGATATACAGTGTGTACATTCACAGTCAAGAACTACTGCTTTCTTTATTTTGAGCTGTAAATAAAATTGTGTGAAGGTAGCGAAGCAGCTTCAACAGCAGGGCTGCTTAATGTTAGCTTTCCCAAAGAAGACATTTCCCCTAGGTCAAATTCCTGTGCCATACTTCTTCCTCCTGGCCACACCATCCAAGCAGAGCTGCCCTCAAATGCCATTAGCCTGGTGACCACTTGTGGCATGGCAAAGGCTTCCACAGATAGAAATTTCTCACATCCAGCTGAGTTTTGATTCCAGTCACTGTAAGCCTGACAATCGAACAGGCAATTAATGGTACCACCTCAAAAACACAGATGCAGATGTTGGAGGAGGACAGAGGATATGTATATTTTTATATGGTTTAATGAGGCAAATACAAGAGAAAAGGGGCAACTTAGCCATGGATCTACAGGACCAGGCCAGCTCAAATTGCACTGCAGTCATGGGATCCACAGGACTCAACTGCTCAAGTCAAAGCCGAAGTCGACTTACAGCAAACCGCTGAGCACATCTCCACTCAGTAGCATCCCCATGTCTTCCACATCCCGTTGGCTAAGCGCTGCTTTCACAGAGGCTTGTGCAAAATTATCAGTAGGTCTGTAGCTTGTTTTGCATTGATTTGTCTCCAGACAGTGCTATTTTCCCACAGAAATCAATGGAAGAGGCCCAGCATTCCCTTGTTTCTAACACATTGCCTGCTTGCATGTGCAGCTCTAGTGCCTTTTGCTCATACCAACACCACCAACCAATCCACACTGGGCAGCACTTCAGAACCAGAAACATTCCCAGATACCTTCCTGCATTACTCAGATGTCACCTGTGAAACCAAAGTTCTCTCTGCCCCTTGCCCTGCCTCATGCCAAGGTGCTCCGCTTCAGTTCTCACTCACAAGGCTGAAGACAGGAAGATGGGATAGCCACTGCACTCTGCAAGTTTGGGAAACTTTCCCCATCTTGCTGAAGCACATAAAGGGAGAGGACTAGAGTATCTGTAGAAATTCCTTTTAAGCAGACAAGGCTGCTTTTCCCTTCCCTGCAGCCTATTTTGATTACTTCGCAGCCACCAAAACCTGTTTGCCTGGTATTTGTTCATAGGTTGTCACAGCCTCCAGTCCCTGCCTTCCCATGGGCAGACATGCTTGTTTAAATGAACCCATTCAATTTGACTTAGATACTTGGCCCTAACGCGCTGTTTAACAATTTAAGAATGAATTATACTTCTTCCTGAATCCATCACAATGTGCAAGCCAGGACTCCCTGAAATAGAAAGCTCTACATCATGAAAATTAACTTCCCTCCCTGTTTTGGTGGTGATGAGTAATCCTTTTATATAGCAAATGCACTGTTATCCAAACAGGCAGCACTTACACTAGCTTTAATGTCTTCCAACATTCTCACACTCTTGAAGTTGGTTGGGAGGATAAAAAACTGATTTAATAACTTGTACTATGAGCACCAGTCCCATTAACAGCAAACTGATTAAGCTGATCACAGCTTTCCAAGCAAAATCCTCTTACAAAGAAGTCCTAGAAAGGGAGAGAATTAATATCTGTTGTTTCACTGATTACGTTTCTGAGATAGACTCTTAAAAGGGAGGAGGCCAAGTTTCCGCTGTGTGTTCTGCATCAGTGTTGGGTCTTGGCACATCTTTATGAACACAAATAGGGGTAAAAAGGGGTTTCTGAGCAAGGCACAAGAGCTCAAAGCCATCCCACTGCTAATAGCACAGTTGTCACTGTTTAGGTTGTAACAAAGATTAAAAGAGCCAAGTTTCTGGAAATCTTGCTTTGTCCTCTTTCCAAACATTTTAAAACCGAGCTCCCATTTTAAGTGCTATGAGAAAGTGCACAAAAATGGAAGTGTGGGGCCTCAGAAATAAGCCGGACTGCAAGATGCTGGGGCAAAGACCAGTCGCGTGAGCCTGTGCTGTGTTCTTTGATAAACTCAAGTGCATAAACCTCTGCAGGTCTTGCCCCTATCATCAATTAACTACTTCAATTTGCAAAGGGGACTTCCTCATAGGTCCATCCGTTCGACAGCAGAGACCCAAGTCCTGCTCTGCCATGGCTTCAGGAGATACTAGTACTGAACACAGAGACAAAGGTTTAATGTTAAAATGAGAAAATTCACATTTGCTGGCATTAGCATATAAATACACCCAGACCCTAGGGAACATTCAGCAAGCTGTGCTTCCAAGCAGGGAAATGCGCAGGGAATAATCATTTTAGCTACAGCATAACCTCTTAATCTCTCAGGAAAGTTTCATTTGTAAAGGAAGTCTATTTCAACAGTTTCTTCCTCAGGCAATCCAGAAAAATCCATTTACTCATCCCCCTTTCATGCTGTAAGGTTTAAGCACCTTTTGTTCGCAGGAGCAGCGAAGCCAACCTGTGGTGTGTGCACCGGTTCTTGAGTCCTGCATTCCAACTCCCCAGTCAGTCCTCAGTATCAGTTTTTCATCCTGTGCCACAGCCCATCTTTCCCAGGAGAAACAGTCCTTCTCATTAGCTTACTCTTCTCCCTTTCCCTTTCATTAAATATGCATCAAGATTAAAGCACCCACTTCAGGTTTCTCCTCTTGTGTTGACTACATTTGATGTAAAGTGGTGATTTTGTGACTCTCGGTCATTTCCTCGTTGATTGCTTTTAACACTGGAGAGACTGCTTTGCTGACATACAAACCAGAGAGCTGCAGTCTGTGGCCTCTGTAGCAGCTGAGACAGGAGTGAACTCCTTGCAGCACACTTAATATTCAGCTCAAGCTTGATGTAGTCATGGTGACTAGCAGGAAGGGCATTACTGTCCCAAATACTGCCTTCAACCTGGGCAATCCGTTCCTTCATCTTAAGGCACATAAGTGGTTATGATTATCCAGTTGTTTAGCCAAGGGGGTGCCCGCAGTCCAGTTCAATGCTAACACTCCTACTAAATTTATAAACCTGGTACAGGAAGGTTACAACACTGAGAAACGTTAAGATAACTACCATACCAGTGCCACCACCACTTTCAGCAGTCTGAGGCCAATACACCACACCCCAATTCAGGATGCTGTAAATGTATGGTCAGTTTTCCAATCTAGAGTTAAAAATCATGAGAAGACCAGATTAGTCTTTAATTGCCTTTAATCTACATCACTGACTGCTTTCTGAGCCCTGAAGAGACAAGCAGGTGTGCAAAGGCACTTCAGAGGTTTGCTCACGGGACAGAACAAATGCAACTGAAGCTGACTCCTCTGAAGTTTTGTAACAGAACTGGTGCACAGGGACTGATTTAGAACAAGCTGCTGTGCTCAAAAGGTTTTGCTTCAGATGAGCACATGAGTACACACTCCCTGTTGATAGAGAGGTGCTGGACACTACAGCATGACATGAACCTAAAGCCTAGAACCTGACCGCAAAGCAAAACTTGCCATCATTTGGAGGCAGATGAAGTGTGAAGACATTACATGCTGAAGCATTTTGGAATGTATCAAAGCCACGAGATTAAAGCCATAAAAGTCACTGGGTTTTGCTGGGGGGAAAAAAAAAAAGCAAAAGAAATAAAAAAGACAACCCAAAACAAACAAGCCCTCAGAGATTCAGCTTTGCCTTTATCAGCAGTATTCATGTACAAAGAACTTCTTGGCCTGAAAGTATTTACTCTGTGCAAATCAACAAAAAAGGAAGGATTCCAGAAAGAGCACACAAGAATTAATAGAAAATTCTACTCTGGACATTTGCCTTGTTAGAGAACACACCATTAGGTCCAAGATGTAACCAACTTGAAGTTGCTTTGATTCGGTAGCAATGCATCATCCCTTTGGAGTCCAAACACTTTGATCTTAAGTGTCTAAGTGAGGAAGAACAACTATGAAGCCTAAAATTAATAGCACAGACCCACAACATTTTTGTTTTAGGATTACAGCCAAATGGAATATTGCGAAAGGAGCTGATAATCCTTCATCCCCACAGTAATGCTCATATGTGAGTAACTCTGAATGACAAAGCAAAACCACGTTTGTCTTGTAGGCTCTGTGTCATAAAACAGAAAGGATTTAGCAAAGGAAAAGAATTAGCAATGCCACTGCAGGAAAAATACAGGCAAACGGAGCTTGCAGTAACAGACTCAGGGATGCCAGAAGCCGATTTTACAATCTCACACTTGAGTCTGCTTTTAGACCTCCTTGCCATCAGTTCCCAATTTTCTCAAAGTGAAGTTGTTTCCACCTTTATCAGAGTCCCTATGTAGGAACAGCTGCTTTGTCAATACCACCCAAATGCAGCTTAAATAGCAGAAAGTGTGATTGCCAATAATAGACATCATACACGACTCCTGGCAGAGGGTGTTCAAATCACATTTCTCATTAACTTCTATAGAGAAGCAGCTGTAAAGTATTAAAATGCGGATGTGCACTGCAGCTGGCAGATACCGGGTGTCTGACTCCTCGCAGATGAGGACGTGCACTTCAAGGTGAGGAGAATAAAATTAAAGTTGTTTTCTTGCAGAATTCCACTAATAGAAGCTACATGCATAGGGTTTCTTGGTAGCAAGCAGTGCAGTGAGATTTATTTAATGAGCTGTAATGGAAACTCTGCTCCTCAATTATTTATTTATTTTTAACGTCAGTTTGCCAGACATCCTCCACTACACAATAATTAGCTGAGAAAGAGGTCATGGTAAACTGGACCTTTTACAGCCACCTCATCTCCTTTCTGGAGGAATCCTTCAGCCATAGCAACTGATCTTAAAGTAATAAACATGAGAAGATGAAAAGTAAACTGGTTAGTTAATTTCAGCTGCCACAAGAAAAGCTGAAGTAAACAACTACAATGAGCCCTTAGGTCCCTTAAAACACTCGAACAAATATTTTTAATGCTCTCCAGCCACTGCCTAATGAACAGTGCAGGTCTGACATATCCCTTTATGAAGGCTATACACAAGTACAGAAGTAGTGTTTAAAGACACATTAAAAGTGAATACTCAAAAAAGGCAAACATAAAGTCAAATCCCATCCACATGTCACTGTGGGTCTGCAGCGAGCTCTGGCGCTAATAGTTGTCTGAAGTATCCCACACCCACAGGACGCTGCCAGAAATGCAGAGTAACAACATACTCTCTTTTCACAAACTCAAACTGGCCATCTGCATCAGGTTTTATTTCACTGCTCCGCTCCATTTGGTACGCTCTGTATAAATGCTCTGCTGTGCACCCTGGAGGTCACAAACATCACACCTAGACTATGGGTCACAACCATGGAAACGATGTTGAAGCTTACTTCACTTCATAGCTGTCTGTGCCACTACCAGACTCGGTGATGTTCACAGAGGCCAAACCACTTTACACCTAGAAAAATAGCATCAGTACTGGCTTCCATGAGAATCTTTGTAGTAGTCCAAGAATGGCTCACTGTGACTTTTGCATCTCATACCATTAAAGCACCAGACAAATGGGTTAGGCCTGCAAACAAAGCATCATCAAAAGCCTGAGATTTGATGGGACGGATATGAAATGGGCACATTTAGTGGCAGACAATACCATTCTAACAGAAGCAGAGGACATTTGTTTGCTCAGAGACTTCCAGGTCTCTATATCTAGAAGATCCAACCTTGTCCCGCCTGCTCAAGAAGAGATCTCACTGAAAAATTACTTCAAATCTGCTATTTATGAGATGCTAAGCTGACCGGAGATGGTCTGCAATGAACTCTATCAGGAAGAAAAAACCCAATTTATTCAGTGACTTAATTTACAAAACTAATCTTTTTATCAGTTGGTTGAGACAAGCGATAGTTGCCCTCAATTTGTACAAAAGATGCTGAAAGCCCCACAAAGAAAAGATGGTGGAAAAGCAGAGTTGCCTAAGAAAATGAGGGCTTTTTATTTTTTAAAATACATCAAGGTAAAAAGCTTTAAAAGAATCACATTCCGAATTCAGTACGACTGTCACCACTTTGTCCTAAGCACAGTCACTCTGTATTCAGCGCTGAGCTAACCAGATGCACTTTAGTGCATTTAAGGGGGGGTGGGGAAGACTTTTACAATGTGTGTGCCTGAAGATGAAAACATAATCTCTTTAGCTGCATAAATCCTTTACTGTTCCATTTAAAGATCAAAAAGAATTCAAGTATTAAACCTTTTTCTATTTCAGATACTAAGAAGATGATTTCTTTCAATTAAGGCCTGGCAGATGTGGTTAATGGAATAGGGTTGTATTCGTTCCATACCTGATGCTGCACCAAATGACACACTGGTCACCACCCCCCCCCCCTCGTCCCCTCAGTACCCTATTTAGTGACTTCTGCCCTTCAGACCAAATGAAGCTGCACAAGGTTCAGCCAAGCAGCCTCATCCACATTTGTTTTTCTGTTCAGATCACCCCATACGGCCACCTCCTGAACTACTTGCACTGCAGTATAGAGATTTAAAAAGGACAGGGATGTATCTTTAAAGGGGAAGAGGGGGACTTGGCTGTGGCTGCTGTGACACTCACTGAATGGATGGGCTTAAGAGACTCCCTGGTCAGTAAATATTAAAGCAAGCTACTGAACGGAGTGGAGACAGCACTAAAGTGTGAAGCAGAGGAAGCTGGCAGCTCCTGGAGACCAGGAGGTTGAGAGGAGACCTTATGGCTCTTTACAACTACCTGAAAGAAAGTTGTAGAGAGATGGGGGTTAGTTTCTTCTCCTAAGACACTAGTGATAGAACAAGAGAAAATGGCCTCAAGTTGTGTCAGGGGAGGTTTAGATTGGACATAAAGAAAAACTTTTCACTGACAGAGTAGTCAGGGATGGGTACAGGCTGACCAGAGGGAGAGTGGAGTCACTGTCCCTGAAGGCATTCAAAGAACATGTAGATGTGACACTTGGAAACACGGTTTAATGGGCATGGTAGCATGGGTTTGATGGTTGGATTTGACAATTTAGAAGTCTCTTCCAACCTTAATAATTCTATGATTCATGAGGAGAGAAGGCAAACCAGGGGGACCACGATGATTAAAACTAAAGGCTAAAATGACACTGCTTGGGGAATACACTCCTTGGACTCATCTAGTAAAAGGCCTCAAAGCCACTTGCCACCTTCCAAAGAGAAGCAATGGCCAGAAGCGAGAGTCTGGGCTCATAAAGCTTTGCTGTCTCACAAACACCACAGAGCAGCTCTACTTACTGCACAAGTCCTGCTGAAAAAACACAATGAACAAACAAGTGAAAGAGGGGAAAGAGTAGGAAAAATTAAAAAATGGCTGGACAAACACATTTTCAGGACTGCTAAATAGATAAATTTTTCACAAATTAAAATCAGACTCAATGAACAGGGTAGAGAGGCTGACAACCCCCCTCCTAACAACCCCCCCAAGGGAAAGCGAGATCCCACACACCTTGCTTATAACATTTTCTCCTTGTAATCCAATATAACCAAGGATGCAGGTTGGATAACCACAGCCTACAGTATACAGAGTTTAATCGAAAAACCAGTTTGACTGGGCAACTGTCATTGTCTTACTGGGATAAATATATTCACTGCTTCAGCTGAAACTGTTCCTGCCTTCCAGTCATGGGTGCAGACTTTGGTTGCGGCAAGAAGGATGTTAAACCCTCACATATTGCCACTGCCTGTGTGTACGATGCCATAAGGCAGACGGCCCAGCTGGGTTAATGCTTCCAGAACAATCTGGGTGTTCGGAGACTGACCGCAGTTATTTTTCAGTGCTGCCACATTCAACTTTACTACTGTCTCAACACGGTGCTCTGCATACAACGTACTCATGCTTTAGAGATCACCCAAGGCTGCGGTTCTCATTCTCCAGCAAGGGAAAACACTTGTTCTAAAACACTGTCATTTATACAAAAGTAATCTTAAAACGAGTGAGAACAGGCTGTCACTCAATATGCAAATAACTGAACGCTGAACGTGACTGTTATATGCAATGTAGGCACTCAGCCACCATCACTGATTTCTGTCAAGCTAAGCCATATGATAGGATACACCCAACCTGCCTGGGAACCACCTGTGGCACGCAAGTTTTCCTCTCTGCACAGAGTTAGCCCCCAGTATGTAGTGAGATGCTTCTCTTAAATGACGTGCAGCAATTAAGCTGCAGCCTTCCAGCACACAGCAAGTTTATATCTTGAATAATTTAAAATTTTCGATTGCTGCAAAGGGGAGAAAGGTAAAAACCCTGCCCCGTTCTGCATCAAAGGGGGAGCTGAAAAAGACACAATGTCAGTTCTTCCAAATAAACACACACACACGCAAAGAAATGAGTTTAGTTCTGAAGGCGTTGGAGTTCCCTACATGCTATACCTTTGGGTGACTCAGTGAGGGAACTAGGGCACTGGGGCATGCAGAATGCTTGTGCAGCCTGATCATTAGGTCTGCTCTTCAGGCATGTCTGGCTTCCCTCATTCTTAAGGTTTTCTTCCCTATACAAGGCATCTTGCAAGTCATTACACAGACTCCTCATAACCTCCTCATGTACAAATTACTGAAATCTGAGCTAGATAGTAAACAGTGAGGTAGACAGAAAATGAGCTGAGCTCTAACCGGTCTAATCATCAGCACAAAGCCAAGCTGGAGGCCTGGACTGTCACTAGCTGGGCACCCCAGGGGTCAATATGAGGGCTAATGCCATGGCACATGTCTATTCAAGACCTGGATGTTGGGACTGATTGCACCCTCAGGATGTTTACAGTGATACAAGCTCGGAAGGAATGGCTGAGGTACTGCTGGAAATAACTTTGACCAACAAGAAAAACAGCCAACAGGAACCTCCTGAGGTTCAAAGGGAAATGTAAATTCTGATACCCCACTAAGAAAAACCCCATGCACCAAGTGTAACTGTGGAACCAGCAGCTGGAGAGGAGCTCTGCAGAGCTGGGAGCTTTTAGGCACAAATTGAAGTTCAGGAAATACTGCTTAAATGGAAGATGTCTATATTTTTTAAAAACTAAGCCACTGTAAGAGTGACTGGACAGTAGACCAAGTTTCCCCAAGATATTACAAAGGCTCTATGCTTGGAGATTTTCAAAAGCTGAGTGAGCAAGATCTTGAGAAATTTGCTGTGCCTGACTGAAGTGTTGGGTTAGATGATCTCCAGACATCCTTTCCAACCTCTGCTACTTATGATTCTGTATGCATTCCAATCCACCCTCCACCTGAAAGAAATTGCTTCTCCAAACCAGACAGAACAGAGGACAGTTTGACTTGTGGCTTTCACCAATAGCAGTAGATACTTGATGTTCCACTGCTGTTCAGAGTTAACAAATCTGTGCAAAGCAAAGAACATTTAGACAAGCATCCTGTGAAGAGAAAATGTGTCATCCTCTGCCTTCTGTTCCTTCTGTTTAAGGCTGTTCATTTATCTAGTGAGAGACAGGGGACAGCTTTACGTTTGTTCATGCAAACTTAGAGACAGCAGAGGTGTCCACAAGCTACAAGAATCAGACAGAGACCAACAATCCCTTTTGTACAAGGCAGACACTAGAGATGAACAGCTCGATTTCTCACAGCCCTGGCCAGGTTCAGATTGCAGGTCTAGGGACTGAAGCAGACTCCAAGGGATTGCGAACTGTCTGTCTCTTATTTGTTGGCTGCTATTGCTAGTAAAATGCCACCAGGACTGATAAAAAACCTGCAGTGTTACAAACTGACTTGCATTTCACCTTCTTTTGCCCTCCTCACATTTTTATGATATAATGGAACCCACTTACCACCTAGGAATATTGTAATTAAATAATCAAAAAGCAAACACATTTCACATCTGACAGTCCCCAGGAGAGAACTGATATAGATGAAAAAAGCATTTTAGTTGACTTAGGGCTATTCTGGTAACAACAAGCTCAGAGGGATATAATTAGTACCCTGCAAGCCAGCATATGAAAAGTCTTAATTTAACTGGGATCACAAGTGAAAGAATAGCTATAGAAATTAAAAGCGAAGCTGCAATTCCACACAGCGCCGCCACAGCTAAGTGTTTTTACGATCAGGAGTTCTGAAATTGTAATTCACATGCACTGTATCCTGATTTCTGCTTCTCCAGAGGATAGGTGTTATTTTGGACAACTCAAACTGCTGAGGTTAATCAGAGATCAGTCTGGGGGTCTTTAGCAGTTCTCAGCAGCACCCAGGAAGAGGCATGTAACACCCAGCAGGTTCTTACTCTCCAAATCTGCTGAACAGGTGTCTCCCTCTATATTCTTCTGCACACGAAATCTCTACAATTGTTTTGAAATGCTCATGATCTGGACAGGAGAGTCCTTACATCACTGACATCCTAACTAAGCATGCAGGGGAAGAAGCTTAAGCTATCATAGTTTTAATGGGAATGCTACACTGATCCTAGAGACTGCCATAAACGAGTCCAGAGGAGAGCAACGAGGTTAGTGACAGGGACTAGAGGGAAAGTCTTATGAGGAGAGGCTGAGGGAGCTGGGGCTGTTTAGCCTGGAGAAGCAGAGACTCAAGGGGGATCTTATCACTCTATCACCTGAAGGGAAGCTGTAGACAGGTGGGGATCACGCTCTTCTCCCAGGCAACCAGGGGTAGGATGAGAGGACAGGGTCTGAAGCTGTCAGGAGGGTTAGGCTGGACATTAGGAAGCCCTTCCTCATGGAAAGGAATGAACTGCCCAGGGAAGTAATGGAGTCCTCATCCCTGGAGGTGTTTACGCAAAGACTGGCCCTTAGTGCCACAGTCTGGCTGATGTGGTGATGTTAGGTCACAGGCTGGACTTGATGGTCTCAGAGGTCTTTTCCAGCCTCAATAATTCTGTGATTCTGTGAAGAAACAGCCCCACAAGATTTTCTCTGTGTAACACAATGCACATGCTGGAGAGCTGCTTCTTTTAAGTTAACTCAACCTAACAGGGGAATCCCCAAGCAGAAAGACTTGTTAGCAAAGACAGCTGATGGAGGTGACAACATGGACCACAGCTCCAGGCAAACTGGATGCTGACACTGTACTGTGCTAGGCTGATCCCTGCCACATATTAGCCCTTTCCAGAGCGCTGTGGCTGATGTAGAAGCCAGCACTAATTTTGTTTGAATTAAGCTAGATTTTGATCAGTTGCCTTACACCCCAGACATGCAAATAAAAAAAAAAATGATTAAAAATTCCAGACAGCGAGTTGTTCCAGCACATTTTGATCTTTCAAATACAAAGCAAAGGAAGCAGTTCAAAAACACGCCTCAGAGCTTTTGCTGCTTGCTGTTCAGATTTGCTGTCATCAGGTTGGTTGAAAAATGTTTTTTTGCCAAAGGTCACAGAATTGTCTCTTGCAAACAAATTAAGAAATAAATGGCTGTTGACACTTCCAGATGATGATTCATCTGTCCACGAGCTCCCGGAACGCAAAGCGATGCAGTTGCCTCTCAGGTATGCTGCAGACCACAGCTGTCTCAAACTAGCCCAGAAATCTGTCTTCACTCTTTTCACTTTGCTAGCCAACTTCTCAAGCTTCTTCACAGTCACACCAAAAGTTCCTTACTCCCAAGCCAGAACAAATGCAGCCAGGTTTCCTTACTTACAATTTCTATTATTAGCACAAAGTCTTTTCCTCATGTGAAGCAAAGATTCTTTGCGTATGAGACACAGGGATGAAAGCAGCTGATGGACTGGTGGTACTAACAATATCATCTGCAGAAACCAGTGCAATAGCAGAACATGAGAGCAACACTAACAGAACCTCAAGGGCAGCAGAGCCCAGGTTGTTTAACCCCAACATGGAATGTTAGCAAGGGGAATGAAGTCTCCTTGCCACAGAAAGCCACAGTCTTGGAGGTTAGTCTTTTTTAAAGAGTTATTAAAGCACTATAGGCTTGTTTAGACAAACCTCAAGTGAAAGGCCATCCGGAGGTACAGCAGAGCGTATCTGATATTTTATCTTGTCAGGGCAACCTCTCGATAAAAAAAAATTAATGATAGATTTTTATTGAGCGATTATTCTTTTCATCTTCTGCTTTTCACTGGAGTTTATGATCACTGTTTGCTGATCTCTTTGCGGAAGAAGCTGACATTTACTGTTCATACTAAGCCTCTCTGATCTCAAATGTGACCTCTGCTATCATTACGTCCAACGGTGATTGTGTAGTTTTGGAAGCAAGATTCCAGTGGGACTTGCACTGGAAGCACTAGCACAGTATTTCACCTTGCTGACAGTGCCCAGGACTAATCATAATGATTTTCAAAGAATATCAAGAAATCTCATTGCTTCTATTGCTCACCAGTTCTGCAGCACAGCTATGAGGATCGGCAGCTTGGACACAGGGTTTTTCTCCTGCCCGATATAATAATGAGAAACACCACCAGAGCAGTGACCTAACAGTCCAAATCCAAGCAGGTTCCCTTTTCAAACATACTGCATGCAAAGTAAAAATTTCTCTGGAGCCTCTTGCTCCTTTGCACAGTTCAGTTTGATGTATTCAATTATCAACTCTCAGCTACTGGGCTGAAGTGGTTTTTTTGTGATGCTTGTGTTTTTTTTTTAAAAAAAACATACAAGGGATAAATTTAAACCAGAAATTTGTAACCAGCAACCTTTCCAGTCCAGATCACATGTTCAGAACTTAACAGCCTCCGGATGACTAAGGATCTATTTAAACAAAGGGGAGTGGGGAAGTAGAAGTCAGCCCCACTGGGGTTAAAAAAGAACACTGACTGCTAGCAAAGGAGCAGCAGCCAGGAGGAAACACAACAGTGCAGATACAGAACTGACACCAGGGAAGGAAAAACGCTATATCCCAGCCAGTACTCGTCCCAACACACATAGACCAGAACTAGCAGGAAACCACCAGTTAAAACAAAGGGTTTATTAGTCCTCGCTTTGCCTGTGTGCCATTCTCCTCCCTTGACAGCATACCTCACTGTCCAATACCAGACTTTTATATCCCCCTATAAATAGATGCTGCACCAAAGTTAATCTCAGCCACTTCTTGCAACCTTTGTATAAAAGATGGATGACTGACAGGGAAGGACTCGCATCTTATCAGAGGCAGGTGGAGCACAGCAGGAGCGAGCTGGGTGAGCAGCCTGTGCACAGAGTGACAGGGAGCAGGGCTAGGAGAGCCAGAAGTGCTTGCTTTCGCTTGATCAGAGGGGCACAGCTAGAGAACAAGGAAAATAGATCCACAGGAAACCAGATTTCATTACTTCCACTTCTCTCAAAAGAAACTTGTTTGTACAGTTCAGCTGCGGTTACAGCATGAGCTTGTCTGACTTGCTTCTAGACTGAGTAGCAATAAAGAGACCTTGTTAGGAGGATGTTGGTGTTTTTCCTCCACAGCTTAGTCTGAAAATCCTCTAAAGAAATACTTATTTCATATGACATTGATTTGTTCAAACCAGCATGCTTTGCTTGCAATCTAATTAGAGATGTACTTTAGAACAAACACTATTGCTGCTGGGCAAGGCTTATGTGAAAGTCAGTATCAGTCAGAACACTACACACAGGCTTGTTACTAGGCTCATTTCAGGAGTTTCCTATATGTCAGATTTTCGGAGGTGTACCCTTTAGTATCTGTGTAGAAAGCAATTTTCCCCCAGTTGAGTAATTCAGAGGCAGGACTCTTGAACTCCACAGTTCATAAACTCTTAGTAGTTTTAAAGGAGAAAAGAGAACTGCTAGATCTGATCATAACCCCTTGAAGTCACTGCACCCTCTTCAACAGAGGCAAACACCAGCTACTTCAGAGAACTTTCCATGCAATCTTTCTAGCTATGCAATGTGTACATGACAGAGACGCTCATTCCTCCTCCACTTGACCACCTTTACTGACATAGCAAGGGTGCAGACTGTAAGACAAAGTCTATTCAAACGTATACCACACAGCACTTAAATGCTGTGTGATTTTCAGAGAAAAACAACCCTTGCCTTTCTTCTGTGGAACACGTAAATTCAGCAGTGGCATCCAAACATCGCTGCTGCAGTTATAAGTGGTTGCTTACTTGTGCTGATGTGTTATGCCAGTGACTACACACATCTTTGCACATTTCACATAAGCCCAATCCCAAACCACCACTGCTGGTGATGCAGTGCAAAATAAGTGTGTAGGAGGAAGCAGGTCAGCAAGGGCAGGAAGTAGAGTTTTAGATGTTGCAAATTTGCTTTTCAGGAATGCAAAACTCAGGAGAAAGTCAACTAGAGGCAGTTTGAGGTGGAAACCTTTTATCACGTCTTCTTTTACCATGTTCTATGTCTAGAAAAACAAAAGGCAGAATATGAGAATTGGGCTATTCCCCCTCTTTATTTGTGTGTGTAGCCTGTTAAGGACTACAAAGGTCCTTAAACAAAGATTAAAAGCAGTTTGCCCATTTATTCATCTTGTCCAAAACACAGGACAGCCCACGCCATCAGTAGCTAAACCCATACAAGCTGAATGTGGCACACGAGTTTTGTGCTAGACTTCTGGCCTTTCAATGTACCAGGGTAAGGGTCATCTGAGCTCTACTGTTGGGCAGTAAAGAACCTCAAATCATGACATACATAACTGCAAGTTTATTTATCTCTTAGCTAGACAAACATGGTGCAGATGTTACATACAAGCTCTCATACCTCTGTCACTGAAGTCATCCACCAGCACTATCTCTGCTATCAGCTCCGGAGGGGAGCGGTTCAGGACACTGTGCACTGTCCGGAGCAGAGAGGACCATCCTTCGTTGTGGAAGGGTATTATCACACTAGTGTTCGGAAGCTTCTCCAGGTACAGTTTATTCTTGCAGCTGGACACAGACAGAGTAAGTCAAAAGGCAGTGCCAAAACATACCAGCACTCCATATTAATTACCATCAAGTAAATTAATTCATTCCAAGTTTTTTAAACAGGATGTGCAGGAGGGTAATGGTTTTGTGTGGCAGCACATTCCCTAAAGAGTCACAGAAGTTCAAGACATTGCGAACAATGCAAAAAGAAAATGATTGCCCAGTAAGAACTGCTCAATAAAAGAATCCACCTCATTTAGTAGCAACCTCCAACCTCTGTCAAAGGTTTCCTTTGTCATGCTGGACAAACACTCAAACAACACTTTTCCTAAACCATCAATCTCATCTTCCTCATTTATGGTAGGTCTAGTCTGACACCTGGGATCAGTTCTGCAGACAGAAGTAAAGAAGGCTGGACTTTGAATACAAAGCACTACAGAATTTGGATAGAGCTGGAGAGATAGATCTGCAGAGACCGCACATGGGTCCCTCGAATCTGGGGGGATTTGCCCAGGCATAACACTCTCTTGTGCCATGGGACTGTTTTCCAGGGAACTTGAGAAAGAAAATTCAAACTACAGCAGTTAAGTGTAGTGTTTATTTTCTTGCAGGTGTGGCCCTAACTGGAGTTTGAGACTTGTTAAACAGGTAATAGCTAAGGCCATACAGCGAATAATTGCTGCTAAAAAAATACTCAGCAGCTGTTCACTGGGGGACAAAAATCTATTACAGTCCTGGAACCCCAAGTGTCCTGTGCAAAACAGGCAGCTACGTGAGTAGATGTTTTTCATATAAATTAATGACACTGGTAGCAGGGGAGGAAGGTCTCACTCTGCTCCCAGCCACAGCACCAGACCTTGGGCACTACTTATACTGGAGCCCACTGGCACATTCTCTGCTGCGAGACATGCAGCAAGGCTTTCAGTATGAGCACAGCACAGGGCATGTACCTCACAGCAATTCCATGTCTGCTCCCTGGAAAGGCAGATGGGAATGTAAACAGCTCTGGCAGAGGCTTTCCTAGGGAATGAAGAAGGATGCACCTATGTTCTACCAGCTCAATAAATCTGGGGTTACAGGAAGCAACTCTGGTGCCTGTGCAAGAGAACAGTAGCTTATTCTGGGTCTAATGAATTGTCTTGGGGGGCTGCCAAGAGCTTGCAGACTACGGCTGCAATGCACAGATGCAAGATGCAAAATAAAGCTACATGGACTGCTTTCGCCCAGCCCTTGGCATTGCAATCTTAATCTAGCGAGACAGCTACCAGCTATAATTCTACTCCAATATGAAACAAGAGCCCCCAAATCTCTTCTAAGTCTTAAACTTGAATTTTCATTTTCTGACTAACTTTAACAAGTGGGAAACTTTAGCTATTAAGTTTAGCCATTAAGCATGGAGAGAAATTGTTTCCCTCCAGCTACCACATCTACAATTGCTTTACAAGACCAGAAAAATTAGTATTTAATATTGAAAAACCCAGAAGCACTTAAAGAAAATGTTAGCAGGGTAAGACATGAGAGTTGAAACAAAACACTTTATGTGTATACCAGGTACTTCTGGTCTCTGTCCTCCCCCAGCCCCTCACTTCGCACAATTAATTCAAAGCAGAGGTACCAAATATGTATATTTGGTATATAAAAGGTCCACACAAACTGTCTCAAAAGTGAGCAAAGACTTGGCTGCTGCTTTGTCTTTCCCCACCCAGGACAACTGTTGAGGAGAATCCCAACTATGGCCCTAAAGCTTAGGACAGGCCAGATGCTGCATTTTCCCCCAGTTCACCTTCTCCTTACATCCCCCCACTGTCTGTAGGCACATCTCCAAATGACACTCATCTCTTGCCACACATACAAGGCAAGATAAAGCAAGTGCTCTAAAACACAGCTTCCTTCTTTCTAAAATAGCCCTTGCACAGCCTAGCTTTGTTACAAATTGCCCTCATCAACCTCCCCAATAACATACCCCATACTATTCTGAGTGCAGATCTTTAATGGGCACAACAGACCCTTTTCAGCGAATTCCTTCACTGTAAATCTCCATTATACCTAACCCCACTCCCTGCCCAGCTAATCACAGCATCCCTTATACACACACTGTTTATCCTCTCCTTGAGACCTCCAAATTACAATTCACTACATCAGGGGAAGGATGAGTCAAGCAACAAGTAAAGTAGCTGCTGCAGCATCGTTAATCATAGCTTAAGTTGCTGGTGACCCAGACACTTTGCTTATTCATTTTAACTGGGGACTGGAGTTAGAATTTCCACGTTTTATGAAAGTTTAAATAGCAGAATTAGCCATGAGGAGTGAGTAACTTTGGGAAAGAATGTGAAGGTAATATATTACATCCTCAGATGAGGAGATACTGGCATTATCTGATGCTTAAATTCTCAAAAGCCCAGGGTAGCCCCTGGAAATGGAGGCCAGGTATAATTTAGATTAGCAAATCCAAACTATATTTCCTAGAACCCGAGTATGGGTTGATCAAGAAGCATCTTCAGTTATCTGATTTATCTGTATGCTTAAACATTTCAGCTGCATGTCTAAAATATTTATGGAGCTATACTCACTCCTCTGGTTTATGAGTGTGTATTGAGAATGGGTGTCAAGCCAGAGCATTTGATTAGTTTGCTATGACAGCTGAAGAGGAATCTCTCAAATGTGCAGCTAACAAATTATAAAACCTGACTTCTGGAAATTATCTCTCATGAATAAAGTAGATGTTGAATTCAGATTCACTAAACTGTGATAAAAACAGCTTTACACCGAACAACCTTCCATTCAAATGCCTAACAATGCTTTTGGATTAAGAACTGCACAAACAGCATTTAAAAACCTCTCAGCTTCATATAAACAAGGGTTAAGTCCTAACTGAAGCTCTTTTGCTAATGAAAAAAGCCTCCTTCTGGCTTGCACAGAATCCAGTTTGACATCATCCTAAGGGAAGGAACAGGGAATGAAAAAATAGATGAACTCAAAAGCCAGCATTGAAGTGGAACTAGTTTCTACTCGTAAACCCTGATGAGGTTTTTATGAGGAAGATGTCTAAAAAACGAATCCATAAATCAGGAAGGGTATCTGATAAAACTCTTCATACACAGCTGACAGAACCTACTCAAATGTTTTTCTGCTCCTAAGCATTTTATGGTCATTTCCAGCTAGTGGCCATCATGAGAACTGGATAGAATGTTCCGTGACAAAGCCATCACCTGACCACACTTAGGGCACTTGTCAGTTGAATCAGTTACATCAGTTTCCGCTACAGAAAGAAGTATTTCTACCTTATAAGTTGCTAAAAGCTGTTGGCCTCATCAGTGGGCTCAGGAACTGAACCATTACACTGCAAGAGGTGGAAGATGACCCCAACTCTGGGTTAAGGTCAACTTTCTTTTCTGTACAGGACTGCACAGTTTTAGTAATTTTAAGTCTTTGGGAATCAAAAAGGGACTTCCCCCCCCAGTTTTCTCCCCTACTTCCTGTTGTAGTTACTATACACTGTCCTTACGAAGACAACAGGACATGGCTGTTAAAGGACTGTTTCTGATGTACAGAGGTCCAAGGGTCCATATTTAAAAAAGAGCATGATCCTAGTGATTTAAGACTTGTAAACTTTCACTTGCAGAGATGCAAACAACTATATACTCACTTTGGATGTCTGATGTCCGGAAGGGAACGATTCAGAGAAATTTTATCACTCACAAAGATATTAAAGCCATTTTCTCTGTATGCCTGGTCCACTCGCTCTGCGTCGGTCATTGGGTAAGGTTTTCCCTGTTCTCCATTTCCTATAGACAGAACGTAAGTAAACATGCATCATTACTACTAATTGGTGCTTAACTGGCCAGAGACTAACCCACATATCAAGAGAAAAGCAGTCATTTATAGCCCTTTGATAATTCCCTCATTAGCTTTGTGCTCCATGTCATATTTAGCACTGGCTCAACAACATCACCCCAATGACTTTATCTGATAAGAGGGTTTGCTACAAACCACTCAGCTGTGCAAACTGTAGATTATAAAAGTCTTCCTTCTAAAACCAGAAACGGGTGAAGGGGCTATGGCAACGCCGTGCAAGATCTACAGAATGTTTTTTGTTTCACTGCTGAAGAATACATATGGTTTGGACACCTCATCGCTGGGGCTTTTTTCAGCACAGATGGATATGTATATTTAACAACCTGAGCTCCTGCACAGAGGAGATAGGGCCCTTGCAGACACACCAGCACAAAGCTGTGATGTTCAAAAAGGGTCCTTTGATGCGATGCCAGATAAAACCCTACTATTCCTACAATATAGAATAAAACTGGCATGAATGTCATAATTAGAACATTTCTTTCCTTTCTAGATCTCCCCTTGTTGGGACAGGAACAGGGCACACAGCTTTTGGTAAGCTTTTCAAAATCCTAAAAATACCAAGAGGTTACAAATATATTTTCAGCTCAAAATGGTTATTGTAGAGTTGAAGGAAAAGGCTTTAACTAGGGTTAACACACAACAGCTGTTACACCATGTCAAGAGCATCACCTTGACCCTGGAGTTAACAGATTGTTCTGCACTCAGCCTACTAATAAAATCAAACTAGATTACAATAATAATCTGCATTAAGACACTGCTACGGCAACCTCACATACCTACACGCTCAGAGTCCCTCCTTATAGCTTCTTTGTTGTGCCAGTCCTTTTTCCTTTGTCCATCACCAAAGGAAGTGTCTTTCTTCTGCCTCATATACGATGCCTTTCAAACAAAAGATAGGATATGGTAAATACACAAGAGATAAAACATTTCCTGAAGAGCTTCTGCTTTCTGGAAGAGGAGAGAAAAGATCTTCCTTATGAAGCAAATGTTTTTTAGCCTGAAAGGGATGAGGGAAGCAGCAAGTTTTTCTTGCCTGTAGCAGCACTTTATCTATAGCTGTAAAATGATTTTTTTGCAGGGCACCATCATGTATGCAGACCAGTATTCTTAATCAGGGAATCTATTAAAATCTCCTATTTTCATTTTGAAAACATCCAATACATCTTACATCCTATTTAATTAACAAAAAAAGCTGTAATGGAAGACCTATTGCAGGATCATTATTAATGAGAACACTACTACACCTGAATAAAATCAAAATAAGATTTAAAAGGTCATTTATTAGGACTCTTGCTGCTCAACTTAAAAGCAAATTTTACAGAAGGTGTGAGCCTGCGCTGAACCCAATTACAGCTCCTCTTCTCATTCTGTTGTTCCTGAAATTCAAAAGCAATGGGTGCTTTGGAAACAAGCTAGCAAATGAAAGATGAGGTGAATTCAGGATCAAAGAGACTGTGGTGTGTGGGGAAACAAAACCATGATACATTTCAGACATCCCCAAAATCCAAGGGAAATATGCATATATCTATACACAAAATACATTTAAGTAGATTTTAGGGTCAAGAAGCTAACTTCTGAGAATGAGTTTTCAATTATGTGGTAATATGCTGGCAGAGTATTAATGTGAGTCATTTGTAGCATCCTTATTGCAGTAGTTATACAATGAACTTAGAGGATTTTCCCTTTTAATTTCTTATGACCTGCAGAGTGAACTCCACGGGACACAACTACCTATAAAGAAAAATTTTAAAAGCTTCAATCCTTGGAGGGAATTGGTTTAGGGAGTTGGTTTAAAATCTCAGAAAAGGGTCAATTAATCCAAACAACCATTAAAAAGCAAGAGTTTACAGAGCAACTTTGCAGGATTATCAGGCATCTTTAGCATCTGGGACACAGATATCACTTGCTTGAGTAGTTGTATTACAAACTCTTCATTTCCATTGGGAAAATCGCTATTCCAAGGCACTAGCCTTATGCAGTTCACCTCACTGAGGTCTGACAGGCAAGCTCTGGTGAAATTCTGAGCAAAGGTTTTGCAGATTATCCCCACTGCATCACCTCTTCTACAACAGTCAGCAAAGGGACTGCATGAGAACCCTGAGTTATGCTGTTGTATTACCATGCCTGAGGGGAATAAACCAATGGTCTAAAAGTAATAGAGCTCAATCTGATTAAAAGCTGGCCTGTCGACTGTTAGAAATTCCCCCCAAGATACCTTAAATCAATCTAGATCCTTTCAATCACAGATCATAAAATGATTTATACTCAGTGTCTTGACATTTTGCAGATGGTAACCTGGCAGAAGTCAAGTTTTATCCATGAAACCAGACATGCAGTTACACATTTCAATTAACTAACAGCAATATGCAAAGTGTTCCCCCTCATGCAATTTTATTTTCACTGCAGGAGAGCTGATGGACAAAAATTCAGTCACACAGCTAGCTCAGGATGTGAACAAGTATTGAGGAACTTCCACTTATGCTGCCCTGGAGCTCACAAGGATATTCTCTGAAGAATACTTATAATGATGTAGGAAGATTGAGGAAAAGGAGCTTTCAGGGTGGCACAGAAAGAGTAGGACCACATCCCACTATGGGATGTGATCAACTGTGGGGAAATCAGTAAACTGCCATGAAAAGGTTGTTAGTTTTGCTGCAAAATGGATCACTTTTCAGCATCAGGAGCAGCCTCACTGCACATCTCTAACAGCCCAGCAAGTTGTCTTGTCTGGCCACCACTGTGGTTTCTAATTCTTCAGACATCACCCTCCCAATTATCTCCACAGAGCACACCACTGCTCTCTGAAATTTCTACGTTTTTCAAGATCCCTACTTTGTCAGGTCTGCTGCTCACCAGCCAGTTTCCTTTCCAGGATATTCCCCTGCCAGGAAAAGTACTGGAAAGCTCCGCAAAGCAGGGAGCCTCCTTGTCACAAGAGTGTTACCAACTTTCTGAGCACTAGGCCTGTTCACAAGTGTCATACTGGGCAAGGAACAGCTGGAGAGCCTGAAACCTCAATATTTGAAGTCTCTTGCTCATAGCACTCTGGACTGAAAAAGCACACCAGGAGAATGGTTCCCAACACTGCTATTCCGTCAGCCATTTGCTGTGATTCAACACAGGGTAACCCCTTACCAATAGTTACTCTAGAAATACTACCCACCACTGTGAAGAGCTCCCTAAAAGTGTCCAGAGACTGGATCTAATGGGAGAGACACAGTATGACTCAGCTACACAACACCCCCTGTGCCCATGGTAACCCAGCACCCAATGCCAAGCATCTGTAAGAAGAGGAAAAAGACGACCCACCAGCAAAAAAAAGAAAAAAATGCAAGCTGCCTAACAGGACACTGATGAGAGCATTTTAAATCTCACCTCTACTTGGGACTTAGACTAGACTTGTAGAGGCATCTCCCTTCCACTAAAGTCCAGCCTCAAAATGACCCTTAAAAGATCCCATCTACTGCTGCAGGTGTCTGTGTGAATTGTCCCCATTTTGAAACACTAATGAGATGGATCTTGAGCTGTCCTCCAAAACTGGGGAGACTGGCTCAAAGCACAGCCCAAAGGATACACACCAACATCTCCAGCATCCTCTAGAGGGAAGCCACAACAGGCATTGGAACAGGCTGCCCAGGGCGGTTGAGTCACCATTCCTGGATATGTTTAAAGGTCTTTCAGATGTGGTGCTTAGCAATATGGTTCAGTGGTGAACTTGGCAGAGCAGGGTTAACGATTGGACTTGATAATCTCAAGGGCCTTCTCTAACCTGAATGATCCTGTAGTTCTACGATTAGCTGTTTTGGGGGTCATCTCACACGATTACAGAGCTGTACCAAAGCTGCCAATGTTCGTCAGGCCGGGCAGCAACCCAAAAGCCATTAAAAAGCAGTTCTAGCTATCCCTGTTCAGGGTTAGCACGCCCAGGCTCTGGGCTGGAGCTGCCCTGGTGCTTGTGTGCTCAACACAGGGTAACACGAACAGTGTATTTCCATGCAGCTTCAGGCCATTCTTCAGAGAGATCAGCAAGAAGAGTTTAAACACCGTGAGAGCAATCAGCAACTTTTAAACACCATGGTACTGAGGGAGCACAGACAGCAGCATGGCTGCAGCATCTTCCAAAGCAGATAATGAAAGGGAATAAAAGGAGAAATCAGAGACTGCTACTGTCACACACAGAGACCAGATCAGGTGGGATACATCTCAAATTTACACAAAAAACCTCCTCTGAGCTCAGCTATGCTAAAACCAGGCATCAAGGCCACCACATCCAGTGAAAAACTTTACAAATTTGTAAACTTTAAATTCAGCAAAAGTACAGACTTCAGTTTGTCAGCTCTTTCCAAACTGCCCTTCTGGGGTTGAGAGGCAAACGGAGTAAGAGGGATGGATGTTTAAATCCCAAGGAGTAGGTTCTGTACAGCTCTCAGTCTTGGAGACTTACAAGGACTAACTTTTCTTCTTGTTTGCACCATCAAAGTAAAATGAGAACCGTGTAGGTTGTCTCAGTACCTGCTCCTCTGCCTGCACTGCTGCTGGTCCTCCCCTGTACAACTAAAGCCAAACAAGGCTCACGCAAGATAAACACAACGCTGATCTCGATTACAACAACATACCTTTCTTCAAGTGGCTTTTAAAATCTTCAAGTGTAGACTTTGCTGCAGACAGTCATGATAGACATGCTGCATTCTGGAGCTGTTTTTGGTCTGGGGCTGAGAAGTTACATTAGTTGATCCAATTCAGAACTGCTCCATTAAATTCAATTTGACTTGGGTAAATGTTAAGAGGTTAGAATATTGCTAACTGCTTCGCTTGCAAGCAAACATATAACGCTATATTGGTTTTACAGGTCACTGTTAAAACACTGCGTCTGAAAAGTCTGCTGTGAGTCACCCGCAAGTTCTGTCAACAATGTCTGAACTCTAATTCCAAAGTAACTTTTAGTGCTAGAAAATAACTATCAGTGGCTTTGCTTCAGTGACCTTGCCAGCAGTCAGGATTCAGAGCCCCGAAGGGAAGGTGGAGCTGCTGCAGGAGTTGATTAGCATCGTGTTTCTCGTTAAAAGTCACACTTTCAAACAAGTTAATTCCAGCAGACTACTAAAACCAAAATCAGTGTGAAGAATAAAGCAGCACCTTCCTCCCCTCGACTGCAGTTTTGATGCTCATGTCATCACTATCAGCAGAGCTGTGTGTAGTGGCAGGCAGCAGCACACTGCCATGGGCAGAAGGAAGGCAGGGATGCACATGCTCGGTCTCAGTGTGAAAATGGGCAGGTTTCTGACACTGATGTCACTTTGAAAGCTCCTTTTCTCTTACCCCTCTTCCTCCCATTTTATTTTCTTTCTTTCTCTTTGTAAAAGATGTCTGAGCTCTAGAAATCCAGACACAGCACACAGGGACCAGAATGCAGCTTTTTTTAGCGGTTTCCTTCAGGGATGCTGCATGGGATTCGACTCAATTATGCAAATTGCATAACTTGATGATACCCCTTCAACAGACACTCCAGACTGTGATATCTAAGCAATCTGCAACACAGAGCAAGTTTTGTAGGACTGATTTTTGCTTTAACTATTGAACAAGCTATATCCATTGCTGTATTTCACATCAACTGTCACTTTTATCCTAATATCTCATTAATTCTAACTGCACAGCAGGAGGCAGAACATTTCCATCCAAACCCCATAGGCACATCCCCCCTTACATGCATTATAACAGCAGCCCTCAGCTGAACACTGCAGTTCACAGAATGTCAGAGATTGGAAGTGATTTCAAAAGATCATCCAGTCCAATCCCCCTGCCAGAGCAAGAACACCTACATCCAGTCACACAGGAACATGTCCAAGTGGATTTTAAACATCTCCAGAGGAGGAGACATCTGGGCAGCCCCTTCCAGTACTCTGTGACCCTCACCATGAAGAAGTTTCTTTTCATATTTATGTGGAACTGCCTCTGTTCCAGCTGACACCCCTTGTCCTATCATTGGATGACACTGAGCAGAGCCTAGCTCCTTCCTCCTGACACCCGTTCTTTCTGTATTTGTAAACATTAATGAGGTCACAGCGCTGTGTGGCTGAGGGAACTTGGCATTCATTTCTGTTCCTATAAAACCAGTCAGTAAGGTTATAACCTTCACAATTTTATGTTTTGTCCTACCTTAGCAAAAATCTCTTTGTTTTTGAAATGGTCAGTTGTAAACAGCAAAGTAAAAAGCACACTTCAAAGCAAGAGGGGTTGATGCGATCAGCTAGTCAAGCTATGCAAGCGCACAAGCCATTGAACCATATCTATTAACTCCTACAGAAGCCCGTAAGTTCTGTTTCAGCTCAAGCACATTTTCTTTTCCTTAAGCACTGGAAGTTGTTTACCACGAAGGAGTGATTACTTCTTCAGCAATATCTTAAACTACTCTCCTGCCTGCTTGTATCCTTCGTTTTGTAAAAACTGAAAATGAATTAAAGTAGAAAGGCATATTAAGCAATACATTGAAAATGGATTCAGACAGATTGCTGTAAATAAGCCCCTTCTGTTGTCTACCATGCCGTTAGTTAACGTGACGCCAGAGCGACTGAGCAGCACTCAAACACCAAATGCACAAAAATTGGAATGTTAATTTGGTGTTTAATCACGATTTAGTGTGCCTGGCTCCAGCCACAGCAAAAGGAAGGTGGATGGAGACATAAGCCAACAGTTTTCTACATGCGAACAGAAAAAAATGATGAAATGCATGTGCTAATTGTAACGCTGTACACACCTCAAACCCTGCAAACATTTGTTTTGCTGCTATATTATTTTCTTGAAAACCAAGGAGCTATGCTGAGACTCAGGGAGCTATGATCTTTGGAGATGGTGTTAAAGGGGTATCTGCTCCACCCCATGTCTCTTCATTTATCCCAGTACCTTAGTGTGTCTTGAATTTGTATCTGACATGCCAAAGGTGCCAAAACAATCCAGAAACACAACAGGGAAAAGGAAAGCAAATAGAAACAATCCCTCTGTTTAGCAAAGGAAGTTGCATCCTGAAGCAGAGAAAGACACAAGAGCCTTAAATTAACCTCATTCCTCTCTACAACTACCTGAAGAGAGGATGTGGAGGGGTGGGTGTTGGCCTCTTCTCCTTGGTGACTGCTGACAGAAGTAGGGGTAATGGTCTGAAGTTGAGGCAGGGGAGGTTTAGATTGGATCTTAGGAAGAAATTCTTTCCAGAAAGAGTGATGAGGCATTGAAATGGCCTTCCCAGGTTGGTGGTAGAGTCCCCATCCCTGGAGATGTTAAGAACCATATAGCCATGGTGCTTCATGCCCTGCTAGAGTGGCAGCATAGAGGGGTTATTTTGTGTTTTTCAATCTCTCAGGTACTTAGGTTTTTTTGTTGGTGTGGGGATGGTTGGACTCAGTGATCTAGGAGGTCCTTTCCAACCATGATTATTCAGTAGGTCGGGTACAGTTAGCTGTCACAATCTGTGCCAAGGCAAAGCAGAAAAATAAGTGTCTATAGGCAGATTCTCTCTAGTCTTCCAAAAACTGATTACCCATGGGGTATTGGAAGGCAAAAACTGTGAGAGAAGCCAGATCTGGCAGAAATTAGGATCCTCCCCATCACTGCAGTGATAAGTCCAAGTTTTAATGACTGTGAGACCATCCAGCCTAAATGTCAGTAACTCTTTCCGAAACAAACAGATGTCATCTTATTGCAACATTAAGAAGTTAAGTTCTCCTTGGATTGTCAGAGATCTATTAGCATGCGTTAAACAACAAATTGGTATAACACCCGCACAGCACAGCCTCCATCCTTCCTGCTGGCATGAAAACAGCTGAGCAATTCAGATCATCTAATGAAAAATAAAAATAACTCTGACATGGGTTAAGGCATTTGTCCTTGGTCAGGAAGCCAAGCATAACCTGGTCCACTCAAAGCTCTTCACTTACTGGAAGAGGAGCTAGCAAAGAAGAAAGATGCTATAAGCCTGCTGTGCAATCTACCAGAGTTTTTTCAAAAGGTTAATATTTGAAGTTATTTTAGGCCATCAAAAATTTAAAAGCACATTAACATAATCCATACCTTCAACATTTCGGGAACTATAAAAAGGCAATGCAGAAGGAAATGGCAGCACATCATGGGGTGTGATTAAGTGCTTTCAAAGCCAAGAAAGCCAAGTTTGTCTTCAGAGCTATGTTATAACTCATATCAAAGCAACAGGCACAAACCAGACATACACGTTTACTGCATTTGGTCACTACGCACTTCTATTCCACCTGAAACATTGAAACTTGCATGTTCAGATGCTTCTCTTTTAGATAGCCACACTTTGGGATATGAAAACCGCCTGTTTCCTTCACAGTATTGAGCCATGAATACTCCAGGCACTGCTGGACCCATTCTCACACCCATGCCGTCTGGTCCAGAACCAACTGAGGAGAGCAGTGCACACAGACACAGAGCAAAACACCCAAGGACATGTGTAGAGCTGTTAAAGAAATCTCTTTCTTGCAGAACACCAGGGATGCAGCTTCTTGGTGGTCATGAGAGGTGCCTGCTTAAACATTCCTCAACTCTAGCTGACACTTTTTTAACACAGAAATACTTTTGCATCAGGTGCTAGAAGAATACTTGCTTGAAAAGAAATATTCATTACATTTCTGTTTTAAAAAAGTCTTCTATTTTTTTTTAAATTCTTTCAGTTCACAAGTTTTACTCAGCCTCAACTGCTGATAATCCCTCAGCACAAATAACATTTTACCCAGCAAAAAGTCCTGGTTCTTCAGCTGATTAAAGTCTAAACACATGAGCTGAAGACAATCATGTGGCATCCAGCTTGGCCATCTATCTCTATCAAACATCTCACACTGTGTTCTTCACTTACCTTTAGAAATAATATTACAGTCTTGTGGTGTTTGCTGTTCTAAACCTGCTGTTTGACTAATTCAATCCAGGCTTCCAAACGCCTTGCCAAAGTCAGGGCAGAGCTCTGAGCAGCCAGTTCTTCCTGGGTTTTAGCACATCTTGTGACAGCACAGGAGTTCTAGTCCAAGCCTTTTCTTTCAGATGTTAAAAATCCCATCCAGACTGGGTTTAGGTTTCAGAATAGGATTTATTGCTTTCGTTTGCCCACAACAGCTTTCTCATCTTTCCTGGTCACTAAGACATTTATAGCCCTCCCCATCTACTTACTGAAATGCTCCACACTGGGGAGTTCTCATACTGTGGCAAGTCTCAGGAATGTATTCAAAACTGTAAATACATTCCTGCAGGCATTCGGTTGCATCAGGTCTCCCTCTCAAGTGATAAGAACACTTCTTCGACCTTGGCTTTAAGATACAGCAACACAATTCCCACACACAATGGGCTATGATCCAGTCAGGATGGGAGACAACCCATTACCCTGCCTGAGATACAAGCCAGGAAGGCTCTGACAGTAAGTAGCTGAAGCATGAAGATGTAGACAAAAGTAATCTCTGAACTACCATTTCAAGTGAGATTAAAGACTTCCCACCAGCCCTCTCACATTCCTTTTCTACTTTAGACATTTTTGGAAACTTAAAATGAGGTGACCTCTCCAAAGGAACCAACATACACATCCCTGACTGGTTCTTGATCTCAACTCGCAGCAGAAACCAAGTATGAAATCCAGAGACACACTTTGTTTTCCACAGCATTTAGTGCTATCTGAAGCTGTCTTAAACACAAGCTTTATATTCACAGAAAGCGTGAACAAGGTGGTTTGGAGATCAATTTGAGATGTGGACATTCAAAACAGATGTCTGCATATATTCATGCTCCATTTAACAGGAGCAAATGGCACACAAGCTGTAGTGGTTTCCTATAAGGACACACTTGAAATGTGGTTTACCAGCTAGACTTAGAGATTGTAGTGCATGTGCAGAAACCACTGAATAATTTGCATTAAGAATTAATGAAGTTGCAGGATAGAAAACATATTAATTCCATAACTTCCATGAATTCCCTGTACTCGAGCTCTACATTCTCCATCAGATTATAGGAATGCTAAGCCAATCAAGGGCTGCTCAGACAAACAAAACTTCCAATTATTTTGAATACCAGCAGCAAATGAAACCAACTATTATAGTAGTGGAAATGCAGAAAGCGCAGTGAAGATGCACCATGAGGCAGAAACCCTACACAAGTAAGAGGCACAGCACTCACATAACCACTGCAAGCTTCTAACTAGGCTTGGTGATGAACCAGGGTGGACCTGGCGAACGTGTGACTGCAAACTCTACTTTGTGCCAACTATACTGCCAGGATGTCTTGTGCTGTGTGGTAAAGAAAGGCACCAGTAAGATGAGAGACTCTGTTCTAATATGTTTTCTGAGGCAGGACCAGCAAAGGTCAAGTGTGAAAGCTGGCTGACAGTTATTCATAAAGCAAACTGAAGTGATCTGGATTTTGCCCAGAGAAGCTGGAGAGTACCGTAAGGAATCCATCAGCCTCATGGAGCTGCAGGAGCCTTTGTGAAAGCTGACAGTGTGGATCAGGTATTTACCTTTCTTCACAGACACTGGGCTCACGCCAAATTTATTCAAGCAAATTCAAAGGCACAGGAGAGAAGTCTGATCCCCTGACAAGGGGCAAAGATTTGTGAGCAGGCTGAGTCCACTACCCTTCAGAAAGGTTACCACTGTTCTAAGATGCTTCAAAAAGGTAAGAAACCCCCAGTTCTTACTGCTGCTGAAAACTGTACTGAACCACACAAAAGCTATGTGACAGATATGACTCCAAAACTGGAATAAGAACCATAATTCCCATTTAGCTGTATGCCAGGTACTGACATTTGCGTTTTATGTCAGCAGACAGAGTGCTTCCCATTGCAAGCTGTACATCAAGCATAGAAATTGCTTTCCCCCTAATGAATTTTGAAAGATACTGGGGGAAAAAATGTCTGTACTGTAGCTTTTTTTTCCTTGAGCCTCTATCTGTCATTAAGTGGTGTTACACAAAAAATTATAGGAAAAATCTCCTATCAGGAATTTGAAAGGAAGCAAAATCTGACTGAGAATGATGACTTCATCTGCTGAAGCGTCAGTTCCAAAATCAGAGGATGTCAGATCATCTATCAGTGGCACTCACCTGCTAGTCCAGGAAATAATCTCCAGACACACTGCACCATCATCTTCCTCAGTAGATCAAGCTGCAGTCTAACAAACTCTCCCTGAAAACACCCAGGTGACACAGGAACACACTCCCCCCACCTCCCCTGCTGAATAAAGACCCAGGTCAAAAGGCTCCTAGGGAGAACTTAAAGACACCAAGATGTTTACAGCTATTTTCAGAGTGCATTTCCCCGGTTATCTCCTGCTACCAGGAGCAACACCGTGCTTATGTAATTCTTAAACACCGATTGAACAAAACAGTTCCTGCTAACTCCAGTAAAGCGAAGGGAATCACAAACATTTCTCTGTTCTGTTTTCCACACGGTTCACACAGTTCCTTCAGTGCTGACACCACTCGTTCGCCTCCCAGTCCCTGGGAAACCAACAGCACACATAATAATCACTGCGACACATAACAATCCCTGGTTTAGGGAACAAATAAACCATTGGTTTCAGTTCAGCAATTACTATTGCTTCAGGTGGGGCTCTGAAGGAGCCCACCATTTGGTTTGCTCTCCGATTCACACTGTTTGCATCGTGCTCAGCACAGCAATGCAGTAAAACCACGTTTTTCCTGGTGTTCAGCAAAAGAACACCACTATTCTCCTTTTAGTTATTTTAAGGATTTTTAAGTAAATTCTCTATCAACTTCCTGTCAGACTTGATGCTTCTTGACAGTGTTATATTAAACCGAAAACACCAGCACTAAAAAGCAACATTTAGCACGCCTCTCCTTCCTCAGAAGTTATTTAACTGCTGCTCCAACAAGTACATTGCACTCAGCAAAAGCAAATGCCCAGACCTACGCCAGGATTAATCACACTCCCCTCAGAATCAGACTTACTGCTATCACCTCAGTTTCTCAAAAAAATCCGAGCCATTCTACCACCAATTTTCCCCGAGGTTTGTTGTCAGTTCATTTGAGATCCTTGTGCTTCATTTGCATCTCCAGTTTTTCCCAGTACAGAAGGCAGCTCACAGAACTAGTGCCTGCAATGATGAGGAGGGATCCTGCGGTACCCTGCGCTGCAGAGCAGCTGGGCAATAGCTGTAGGAGACGCTCATACCATCTCAGCATTCCTGTAAGCAGTTCTCATCAGAAAGCTCCCCAAGACCGCACCAGCTGCATTATTCCACTGGGAACAAAAAGTCGAGCACAAAAATTCCAACTTCAGCATTCAACCTCTTCTGGGAAACCAAGGTGCCTCTGATGGGCTGCAAAGACGACTTGCAGAACATGTATATCACACCGTTAAAGCGCACTGTGAACCATACGGAGAAGGGTATCCCATGGAAAGTTCTGGGTATCTTAAAAATAAATTGCGTTTACAATAATGGATAGAGACTTCTCACCAGTTAAAAGCTGAAGTGCCAAGTACATGTACCCAGCAAGAAAGCGTCTACCACCTTCTTGCCACTCCTCCCTCCCCTGGCAGAACGCCCTGCGGTACTCATGGGTACCATATGTGCCATCTGATCACACTCCCAGGTTTCATACTTGTCTTCTGAGCAAGCTGCTCAAGAGGTCTGACTCTACCCCTTCTGAATTCACCATGGAATTGTGAACATCATACGTCTCTATGTCATCCCAGGGCTTTTAGTTGTCCATGTCTCCACCCTAGGCTGAGACAAGACTGACACAAGGCCAGGAAAGAATCAAATAATGTACAGTGATTTGTTGAATGCAGAGGCTAGATCCTGCCCAGGTCATTGCTCCCTCCTAGAGATACTCTCCAGTAGTGTCACTTGACATGGACAATTGCAAGGGCAAGAAACTACCCAATTGCTCATAGTGCCAACGTAGGAACAACTGGCAAAATAGAAGCAGGTAAAATAAAGTGTTTGGGCCTGGGAAACAGCTGGTTGAGTCTCAGGGAACTTACAGAAGATGGATGAGATTTCCAATAAGTGAAAGATAAACCCATCTGGGGAAGTGAAGGAGAGCAGGACTGGGAATGCAGACACAAAAGCACTGAACTTGCCTAAAGGGTGACAAATCGCTTTTGGGTGTCACTGTAAGTGTGACAAACAGCTACTAACTACTACAGTGTCAGGACTCAAAGCTAAGAAACAGGCAGCTTCTTACTGCACAGGTAACAACTGGAGAGACAGGAGAGAGAAGAGATTCATCGCTCCCCCTCAGTGATACAAACCTGAGTATCCTGAGGCTTGTTACTGTTAGCATCCAACTTGGAATTCACCCAACTCGGAATTCACCCAACTCTAATGAAGACTTGCACATTTCTGATGCAAACATTCAGGTCATGTGTCAAAATGAACTTTGCCAGAATCTTTCTAGACTCTGTAAAATTATCTATCGATTTCCACACTGGAAGGAAAAGTGTGTTTGTTAAATCTGCTGATGTGGTCAGGATTCAGAAGTGATCCTGACCACAGAACAACTCATCAGAAAACTTGGGATACAATTCAAAGGGTCAATAAGGAAGGCATTAACTATACAAACGCAAGACTTGAATGATTTATGTAGCTGTTGAGCAGCTGTTTTATCATCATTTCTGGGTGATGACAGATCACATACTGTATGAATCTGTATCCTGCTGTTTGAAAAGAAAAACACCACCACCAAGTTTCATGCTGTGATAGTCAGAGAAATGTCATACACAGAAAAATGCAACATAATTAATGCTGACTAGGGCAGAGGTGACTGGGTAGAAAGAAAGGGTAAGTATTACAAACAGCCCTCTCGGTTTTCCACACTACTGCTAAGAAGAAAATGGAAAGACATGAAATTAAAAGCACAACACATGAAATTATGGAAGGGGCCTTTCAACGCCACAAGAAATTACTAAGTTCCATCTTGGATCAAGAGACAATTAGGCTTTGAGGAGTCTCATTTCACCTCAAGGGTTTAAGGAAGTCTGTCCCTTGTCAGTACCTGGAAAACACTGAATCTCAGAAATCTTCACTGCCTGCTACTGTCACACAAGCATCCAGTAGCAATCACATTAACAAGAACCACAACATTTTCAGTTTTCCTAGATCTGCTCCAGCTCCCTCAGCACAGTAGAACTAGGTTCCAAAGAAACGGAATTATTTGGAGCATTTCTTGCCCTTCAGGGTTATTACAAGAGCACAGCAATTAGCCCCATGATAAAATATAAATTCTCTCCTCTACAGCGCATAGTCTGACCTCGCTATAATGAAGCTCCATGGGACTGAGAAAAATTGCTGTATAGCAGGACATTCTCTGAAATAGAGATTTTGTAGCTTGTCATCCCAGAATAAAGTAGTACCCAATTTGACTCCAACACGTTACATCTAGTATTTTTATGAGTCTTGCTTCTTATCGAAAGAGCACTGTTTAAGCATCGACAAAAAAAGAAAAATCAATAAAGAAATAAAACGCACGGTTGTACATGAGATACAGCAGAGAATGATAGATACAATCTCCTCAGACCTGCTTAGGTGTTTGTTCTACCAAGTCTTATTAAACAGGCAAAAATGCTCTCCCTACCAGGACTGTGTCAGACAATAGGTAGGTCTGCTACAGAGCATCCCAGCAAATCATTGGGTACATGGCCTCTCTCATGTCCTCTGAAAAATTTATGGTGTGATATGTCATGGCAAAACAGCAGCTCCTGCACAGCTCACACGAGTGTGCAGAAACACTGAGCTCTGTTTCACCCTTGGAGGAATACCGAAGGTGAATCTCTGCTCTGTGCTGTATAGAAGTAGCTTAATCTATTTTAAAGCCACCTTTTAAAGGGAGCAGAGAGTGAGACATTCCCAATATCCCAGATTTTGGGTTTTTCCAGAACATGAGGACAGTTGTTCTAGGCAGCATTCAGGTGATTCTTGGAGCCACAGCCAATGCCTTTCAGTACAGACAAGGCTAAGTCTACTGAAAAAAGTTATGGCTGCTCAGCACAACTTGAACAGAGTAAGAAGTCCCAGTGCCTCTAAAGATCGGTGTTCCACAAAAACCCAGTGCGAAGATGATGGGTGTTAACCCCACAGCATTTTTAAAGGCTTTTCAGAAAAGCCTTTGAGATGCTGGTTACTTTCTCCCTCTAGCCCTCCCAAACGAGCCCAGATTGTTTGAAAACAGAGCAATCAAAGCCTTAAGCACCTTTAAGCACCATTCAAAACTGTGGTGTGCAGAGAGGGAAATGTCCTGCACTTTGAAGTCTGACTGGACACTTACAGTTAACATTTAGTCACACTTACTAAAATCTGCAATGTGGTTAATTGCAAGGGATCAGAATTTGTTTTACAAGAAGTTCATCTACTTCAAGCTCTATGGTTTTTAAGTGTTCTGTCAGACACGCACATCTGCTGAATGAGGAAGTCACCTTGAAGGAATTAAGCAGGCTGAGGAAACCAGGAATAAAGAGATGCAATTAGTGATGATGAACTGGTCTTATTATCATAGAAGACTGAAGTTCAAGACTTGATCTGTGTCATAAGTGAAGAATCAATCTGATTAATTTTGCCAATATCCACTCTTTGGAAACAGTTTTTCATCACTGCTCAAGAAAAAGCCCTGACCCAGTGATTGAGAGCATTAACCACAGCAGCTTAACACAGCCAACACTGCTCAAGATCTACTGTCCCTTTGGACTCATCTGGTGACCATGGACAGCTCTGAGAGAGAACCTTTCAGTTCAAGACAACAGCCTGTGTCACAGACACTTAGTATAAAGTCTCTTAAAAACTGCCATTGCTAGAGTTCTTCAAGATAATAATTCAAGACTATAAGAATGGTAATGGAGGTTCCCCTCTCTTTCAGCAAGTAAAATAATAGTTTTCCATTTAGGAATGAGTTTGAAGGAAGCACACAGACATAGCAACACATCCTATATAAAGTTTTCATCAAACGTGACAAGCTCAAGGCGTGAATATTGCAACATCTCAAACCCTTTCAGCATAAATGAACGGCTAAAAAGTTCTGAATGACTTTGCTCAGGAGGTGGACATCGCTATGTGCTCCAACTGACCTTACTAATAATCATTCAAGCTTCAAAACTGCTACTAAAGTCTCCGTTGTAAGCAATTATTTGCCTCTGTGCAAAAATGTTAATTTCATGCTCTGTAAACACATCTCCTTGCGAAAGCCCGGCCTGCCCATAAAGATTGCTTTGACAGCCTGGTGACCATCTCCTGCTGCAAGTGCCTGAAGCATCTTTTGGTAGGCAGAAACATCTGTTCTCCCCTCTGGAAAGGAGAGGACATACAGGGAACAACACATTTACAGGTAAGCCACGTGTAATGACCTCTGCAAAAGGGAGCTGAAAGAGATTTGGCACTTAAAACAGAGCAACTTGACACGAAAATTAAAGACAACAGCAACTTTTTTCAAGTAGTTGTAAGAATTTGTCAGAGCATTTAATCAACTAAGGTTTTATTGCCCAAGAACATTAGCTTGAATCCCAAACTGAATCCATTCAATACACACAGTTCTAGTTTTGGATGTCAGCACATGCAAGACCACTGGGACACAAGCTACATATTTCAAGGCTACATAAAACAGCAACTGCCTTCTGAAAATGCAAGTGAAATGCTACCTGTGAAAGTAGCCACTGTTGCTAAAAAGGCAGGAGAATCATAAATATGCCAGGCACTTAATGCTAGGAAACTACTCAACTTCGAATAATTTTATGCTATTAAGAGATGCACACTGAATATGGACTCAGATCACTTCATAATTCATATCTAACACTTAAGTCAGCCTTGGAATTGCACAGCAAGTTGCCAGCCAGAGTGGTCTTTTAGATGCATCTAAATTCACTTTGACATGTATGCAGAGCTAGGAAATACTGTCACCCCTCCTCAAGCTTTTACTTCAACTAGAACTGCTGTCCCATGCCTCCTGTTAGAAAATACTCTAGGGGCCACACATGAAGCAAACTCATCTTTTTTACTTCCAAGAACACCTCTTGAAGCTTCAAGTAACAGGCAGAGAGATTTCAAGATGTAAGTGTCCACGTGATGCTCCCAGATTAGGAAATATTTATGTATTTCCATAAATTTACCACCATGCAAAGAGGCAAGACAAGTCCTCCATCTCAAAAAGCATAAGCTGGAGCAGTTGGCTTATTATGAATTATAAAAGCAAAAAGCTCAGATAAATGTCAGCGTTTCAGTAATCCCATTTACTACAGCTGCTCAGAAGCAGCCTACATAGGATTGAATTTTCACAAATTACATTAGGAGGAGGAAGGACCATAACACTTACTGTAATGATGAGATGTCAGTCTTGCCAAAAGGGAAAAATAAGATTCTTAAGGCTTGCCATTTAGTGGAATTACTTTCCAATTCACATAACAAAACAAACAAAATCAAGGCTGCTATGTACTTTCAAGTAAAACTAATCTGCGATTGATAAATCCTGACACTTTTGTCCATGGTCTGAAGTAAGTCCTTTTAAATTCCTTGGCCAGGTGAGGCCAACACTTCCCCCCCCACCACCCTCCCCAGCTCAGCACAAAGCGTTTGTTGAATTACACTGCTTTCTATGCTCATCATCTTGGGGAAAAAAACTGGTTAAAAGGGTTTTCTTCTTGTTTCAAACCCAGCTCATCTCATCGATCTAGCTCACAGTAGGTGCTCATGCAGAGGTGCATCAGCACCATGGAGGGTGAAATAAGCTGAAAAATGGGGGCAAAATCATGAAATCTTGATTACTGAGACAGCTTGTACCAAAGCCATCCTTTGCACACGCACTTTAGTTACTTGATCATTATTTAGCAGGCAGGAGAATATATTCAGGCAATTAATTTACTATTTTTCCTGCTATCCCTATCACTTACAAACTCAAATTCTCACCTTCATACTCCCTCATGCAGGAACACCTGTCGGTCTCCACTTTCCCCCAACTTTCAGGCTTATTGAACCAAAGAGGTTAAAAACTTTCTGAAGCAAAAAGCTGCTTCTGTAAAAACAGAAGGGAAATCTCCGTGCCAGCCTTAAAGGAATCAATAAATGCTTACTAGTAGGTGGGAAATTCAATCCATTTTTGTCTGCTTAGTACACCTATTTTTAACATCTCCAAACAGTTGCATCTAATTGGTAGCTGCGATTTAAACCACCTTCCTTATATAAAACTTTTAACAGGCGCTTGCTTTAGTTTTCTGAGATGCACCGAGCCCATGGTAACATTTTAATCTCAGTGACAGCCAAAGAAAATCCTGATTAAACAACTTCACAGCAACACTGTTCTATTTAAGTCATCTTCTTTCCTTGCAAGCTTCAGAAAGAACCAATGCTTATGTTAAAAACTTTCAGCACTTAATCCTCCCTCCTCAGTGAGAACTATTATGACTGTCTGGAACAATTTACACAGCAGCTTTCACTACAGCAAGCTAAACATGTCATCCAAGAAGGGAAAGCATGAACAAACTATAGTACATGGTGGTGACGTGGGAGAAATCAAATACTTCATCCTCCATTTCAAAAAGCAGCAGCTGTGTTGGACAAGCCAAGATATCTCACTTAGACCACAAGGATAAAAAACCACTCCAATTCCTTAAACAGAAGCCAACTTTTCTGTGAGCTTCCATTAAAAGTAGGACCATTTTCTTTTCCTTACAAGATGATACAGGCCAAAGTTCATAGCTACTACAAATTTCCAAGTATTTAGATCAATCTTTCAAGTGCTGCAAAAAATACTGCCTGCTTTTGATTGATGTTTAGAAAAAGAGCAGTGCCTCGTGCTTCAGTCAGACACACAAAGGCTTTGGGTTCCATACACAGCTGCAGCTGAGAGGCACATACGACCTTTGAGAGTATTTTTTTTTCAATGAAGTCATGGCAAGGAACCAGATCAAGGTTTAGAGATATTGCCTCAACTTGCATCAGGGGAAGTCTAATGTCTAATTAGACATTAGGAATTAGACATCTTTACTGAGAGTGGTTGGGGACTGGGATAGGCTGCTCAGAGAGTCAGCAGAGTCACCATCCCTGGAGGTGTTTAAAGTGTGAGTAGATAGAGCACTTGAGGCCATGGTCTAGAGGTTGGGGAGATGTTGGGATGAGGGCTGGATGTGATGATGCTAGAGGTCCTTTCCAGCCATGATGATTCTATGATTCTATAGTGAAAACATCCTGTGTGACTAGGAAAAAAAAAACTTGCTTTGTGGTTCAGGTGAGCAACAACTAAGAAGCTATTCACACTACAAACAGCAATCTCCCATGAAAACTTTATTGGCAATAATTTGTAAGACAAGAAAATGTGTCCAACTACACACAGGCAACCAGTAGCTCCACAGCAACACAGTAGAACTGCTCCCTAAGGTACTCACTAAGTATATGACACACACATTTTCCAGAGTCACTATACAACTGGCAATATCAAACCCAAACCTTCGGCTGAATGTTTCATTTGTTACAGCACATCAATACAAAGAACCATTTTATGCTCCTGAACAAACAGAATCCAACATGAAAACTTCTCTTTGCCAAGCATCAGTGAGAGGCTTTGTTCAGCTGCATAAGAATTCAGTATAACCAGTTCACACTTAAAAAATCAGTGCGCAGCAGTGGATGTTCACCATCTCAAAGCATGGAGAAATTTGCTAGGAGGATTACATCTAAGCAGTTTTAAACACTAATGTGAAGCAGAAAAATCCACATTAGACTTTCATTTGCTTAATTCAGCTCCCCACTGCAGGGCAGTGTGCCACATCCCTTCAAGCAAAGCATGCAAGTCCCTGCTCAAGTTCACTACCTATTGATGCTTGCCATCTCTAATCTGCTCTTGAAATTGCTCCCCAGTGCCAAGGAGACTGCAGGGATTTCACAGAATCACATAGTTATTGAGGCTGGAAAAGACCTCTGAGCTCATCCTGCCCAGCCTGTGACCTGACGTAACCACATCAGGTAGACCATGGCACTAAGTGCCACACCCAGATATCGCTTCAACAACTCCAGGGATGGCAACTCCACTAATTCCCTGGGCAGTCCAATCCACTGTCTAACCACCCTCTCCATGAGGAATTGTTTCCTAACATCCAACCTAACCCTCCCTGGCAGCTTTACACCCTGTCCTCTCATCCTATTGCTAATTGCCTGGGAGAAGAGCCCAACCCCCACCTGTCTACAACGTAACCTTCAGGTACTTACAGAGAGTGGTAAGATCCCCTCTGAGTCTCCTCTTCTCCAGTCCAAACAACCGCAGCCTCTCCTCATCAGACTTTCCCTGTAGTCCCAGAGCACAATGAGCACAAGCTGGCTTATATGTGAACTGGTCTAAAGCTGAAGGAAGGCTTTTCAGGGGTAACACAGACGGGCAAGGAGATTCCCTCTGGTTACCCGGTGTGGTACAAATTAGATGAATTGTTAATCTTTTATAAAGTACCTCGTTCTGAAATACCTTCTTACCAAAAATGTCCCACAGGTAACAGTGAAGCAATCCCCAATTGCCCCTTACAACTGTCTCTGAAGATTTTTAGCAAAACCTTCAACAATTTCTAACAACTAGGACAACGGTGACTTGATTAACCGCCAAAACATCAGCAATCCTTATCAGATGGGTGGCCTGTTTGGCCAAGCCTGTCCCCCTCTGGTGCATCCTTTCTCTCCTCCTGTGTTGACCAGTCTGAGAACTTGGGGTGGTGCAAACTGAGTTACATTTCAATGAGATGTGTACAGCAAAGCCCAGGTATGCTCCCAGCCTCTCTCAGAGCATGGACAAGTGAGTGAATGGTTTAGGTAGTGATGAATCAAGTCATCTGAATTTTGGAATTCAAGGCCATCTGATGCAATTCTCATGTCAATAATCAAATAGTCCCCTCTGCCCCAAAGTCAGACATCTGAACAAGCAAGCAACACTTTCTACTCCCTGCAGACACTAAGATGCCCTTCTGGGCAAGTGTTCAACACAAAACTATGCAGCAAAGGCAAGCAAGCACAAGATGATCTTTATTTAAAGGTCTTTACTTAATCCTCAAAAGAGTAATTGAAATACCACGTCAGTGTCTGTATTAGAGGGCCACACCACTGTCTCTGATGCACAAACCACAGTGCTTCCATACAGTCAAATACATCAGGTTTTTTTGCATGAATGCTGTAAAGTTGCATAGCTGTTACAGACTGCAGTTCCACACTTAAGATACATATTAAAGTACCCTGTCAAGCAAGTGTTCCCCTTCCAGTATTAGCAATAGAGGACCAGTAAATAACAGTCTACGTGTCCCAAAGAACATCTGTGTATGTCTTGTAAAAGAATGTTTGCAGCTGGCAAATCCCCAGCCAAGGGCAGAAAGTAAATTTTCTTGAATCAGACACTGAACATTTAATTCCTAAACTTTATTTTCAACATTTCCTCAGAATACACTGCATGTAAAATTTAGAGCTGCTGGCTTCCAGGAGACATTTATCAAAGCCTATTTAGAAGTGATAATGCCTAAAACATCTGCAGCTGGCTATAATGCATCAGGAAAATAAAGATGTCCGGCCTCAGCACCATGCCAGCGTTCGAAGGGAAAAAAATAATCAAAACCATATGCGTGCCCTTAGTTTAGTCTCAAGTGATCTATATTTTACAAGGTAACTTACCATTAATTTTTAAACTCTATGAATTGAATTCTACTAATTGGACTTCTTGGACTTTTTAAAAAATGCTTTAAAATAAAAATTCCTTAAAATTCCCGTAATAGAGCTGATTTGGATTGTACTAGTCAAACATGCCAAATCCTTCTGGTAAGAGGCAGAAACTCCAGAAGTTACTGTAGAAGTGCCATGCCCAGAACAACCTCCCTTCACTTCTCTCCCAAAGATAAGTTTCCTGTGATTGCTTTACTCAGGTTATCACCATCACAGGTACAGTGTGGCATTCCTAGAATCATAGAATCATCAGGGATTGGAAGGGACCTCAAAAGATCATCTAGTCCAATTCCTTCCCGAGTAATTCACATTGCCGTTTTAAAATTTAAACTCCATCTTAAGTAAATGAAGTCTTACTGCTTCAAACAAAGTGAACGAGAGCAGAGACTTCAATCTAGTCAGAAACTCAGTTTTGACCGAGGCCTTCCATTCCTTCTGGAAGAAAGCCATTCAAACAAGGAGACAGTGTTTTTCTGCTCCAAAAGCTCTTGAGCTATATAAATCAGCACAGACAGAAGGTTCACAAACACTGAGGCTGAAGGAGCACAGCAGCACACGTCACAGCTACAGCTGAGACATACAGGGCTGTGGACCCAATCCCAGCAACACAAGGGCAAAGTTTCACCACAGTGCAAATAATGAGCTGCTGATAGGACACATGGAAAAGCCTCTCCCTTCCTTCGGGAAGTGCTTTGGGAAGTACAAACCACCACTGCCACCAGCTCAACACACTTTGCCTAACTTTACATGTGTTCATGCTGGATTACTGTATTAAAAAGCCTTCCATGGGTCTGGCTTTACAGACAATGCAAGCAAAACATTCTGGAAAAACAGCTATTTCATCTGTTCCTAGAGTCCAAACAGGAATTTCTGCATGGAAAGGCTGAAGCCAACTGAAGCAACTTGCCCAACAGGCAGACAGGCATGTCCAACGCAAACAAAAAGAGAAAACGTTGCAGCATAACTGTGAGCAAAGAGCCCCATGCATCTAAGGGCACTCCACCCACCAGATCCAACTGAAAGCCTGGGGAGAAGGATGTATCATCAGTAGAAATTCCCTGAATAAACACACGATTTGTGCTCCAGATTGCAGTGAAGTGGAAAAATGGTGTAAACCTTCCCAATATATGTTGTTTTCTGGGTCAGAGAGAAGCAACTGTCACTCACCTATGTTTTGTCTGTTTAATGCAGCTCTAAAGCTCTCCTGACCTATGTAGCTCTGGAGGAAGCACCTCTCAACAGCAGGACAAAGCTGCAAAACACTCTCAGGGACAGAGCAGGAAAACAGGAGCAAGGCTTGTGCTAGAAAACTGACCTTTCTAGTAAGACATTTCACAAAGAAATTATCTAGTACAGTGATAGAAGAGGCTGAGCACAACATATTTTGGGTTCATATCTCCTGGGAAACCTAAAGGAGATAAACAGCCCTGTCATCCATCCTTCTCGGGAAAGAAATGTTTCTCTCAGCCCCACAGATTAATGCACTCACTTATTGCTGTCGCTATGTAGTTTCTGATCTCAGTGCAAAGTTCGCAAGAATTGCCTCCAATCCTTCTTTCAGAACACAAAAGACACTTCAAAATTTGTCTTTAGCTTTTAAGTGCTCAATAGTCACCTAGTTTCCCAGTAATGCTTTTGCCAACTGACCACTTAACAGGCTTTCCAGTTACTTAACAGTAATTGCACAGCAAATAGAGACAGTCATCCATTCCCACTGCAGAACCTTTAATAAGGATAGATAATTACACAGCTTTTGATACCTCAGAAGATTACAAAGCAAATAGAAAACGAGTGACATTTCACTTATCGTAAAAAATTTGCGGATGAGGTACACAACAACAGTGCTCTCTATAAGCACACATTTATTTTCAGGCCGAGTTCTGGTCTGACATGCTCTTCCAATTTCCAGTCAAAATCAGAACATCAACTTGATGAGCAGTTTCACAGCTGCTCCTGGGGCCCAGCAGAAACAACATAAACTGACAGAGTTCCGATTTTATTTTTTTTAAACCTTTTGCAACTTAATAGAACTGAGCAGCAAAATGTCAGAGGCCAACTGCAAGCCCAGAATGACACCTCTGCATCTTCGAACATCATCATCAAATGAACAGTCAAGCTGTCCTTAAGACTGGTTGAATAAAGAGGAGATGGTGTATCACCTTCTGCAGAAGTTATCTGCTCTCACCAAGAAAACGTGACAAACCTACTGAAGCCCCTAGCTCCTCCAAACTACCTGTGAAATGCAAGGAAGAATATAATCTAAGCAGAACGCATCTTTTAAGCTAAGAGCTTTGCTTTACCGTTATGGAAATTCACTGCCCTCCAGTATGCAGCCTTCCCAGAATACAGCTAGTTGCAGCGTGCCTTTAAAATCCTAAAACGCTAATTAAAATCCCAAACCAGCAGCCCTCAAGCCATGTCGGCATCCATACCTAAAACTGTCACCCAGGCTCTGAGGCTTTACACAGTATTTTAATGACAGACAACCACCTCTTCTCACAGATCTGGATAGAGACAGAGCAACTTGTTGTCAAAGGGACATCACTTAAATATTTGTTATCCTCAGATCACTTCGGCAACATGCTGAATACTTAGAGGATCACGGTGGTGTGAGCTGTCCACAATTCAGAATTTCACAATCATTTTGGTTGCAAGAGAGATCAATGATCTTAAAGGTCTTTTTAACCTCAACAATTCAGTGATTCAATGATTAAGCCCAGCCAACGATTAACCCAGCCCTGCCACACCACCACTAAGCCTTGCCCCTCAACACCACATCTGCATGTCTTTTCCACCACTTCCCTGGGCAGCCTATCCAATGCTTTACAATCCGTTCTGTAGGTAATTTTTTACTAATACATTTCCTCTCATCCAATGTCTTGTTTTTTGGAAGAACAGACCGACCTGTCACCTCGTTACAACCTCCACACAACCAAATCCTTCAGTGAAATACAAAACCTATCACGTACGGTCACAGAGTATTTTAGAAGCAGCCACAGGCTCTGCAAAACAAAGCAAAAACATTTTAGATGGCTCTTAGTCTATTGTCTCATGCAGCACTATCTGGTCTGACATACTCAGGGATTTTGGAAATGCCCTCCTAGGAGCACTAGGCTGCTTTTTCCATTATTGCTAAAGGATCACAACTGTGCAATTGCAAAATCCTCAGGAACGACTCAATGGCAGCGTCGGTTCACAAAAAGGCAAACTGCTGCAAGAAAGAAAAAGAATTCATATATTTATTTGAACTTATCTGTAACCCACAAGCAGCACAATATTGCTTTGTAACCCCAAACAGGCAGTAGATCAACTTTGAAAGGAATGTACAGTCAGCTTTCAAAGACTTCTAGAAAACGTTTGGAACATTTTAATAACTTAATTCTGACTTAAAGAAATCTTTAATTAAGACAGCATTTAGAAAGTATTTTCAGAACAATCTGGAATCCTGTGGAATGTACTAAGGTCTCCATGGAAGCCTGCTCTGGCTAAGAGCTGAGATCAGTCGTGACTTAGAGATGGAAAGCAGCAGTCAAAATAACCAGCACCATCCAAGTTTTAACAAGCAGTTTGCCTCTCATGTCATATCTGGCACCAGGGTCACTCCTGCATATCCTTTATCTCGATCATTTGAGGAGATTGCCTCATTTTTTCCAAAAAGGTGGCATTACCCAAATCATATACATATAGTACTTGACTCACAAGAATTAACTGCTGCTTACTTTCACACTAGCAAGCCACTGCTAATCCCTGCCCCAATAAAAAAGTGAATTAGGTCAAGAGAGCTTAAGTACTAGTAAAATATGTTGCATAGACCTTATATCCACAGCTCAGACAGCACTTCAAGGGGCAGACAACATCCAAGTCAACTCCAGATGGCCAAAGGGTCTCAGTCTGGCTGCCAGTGAAATTGCCTTTACTCTTTAGAAAAGTCTTATGCCTCAAAGCATTTATCAAGTACTTGCAGTTCCAAAGACATTACCTTGAGACCCTGCTAGCATTCTGTTTCGTGACTTCTTTCAAAATTCAACAGGTCTCCTTCCAGCAGTAGAAACTCAAAGATGGAGCAGCAAAGGCTACAGCAGAAAACACCTTTTCTCTTACTGAAAGCTGCCAACCCAGCCAATGCCACTCTGTTTTGAGATGGTACATTACACTGCAAGGTACCAAAACAACATTTACAGCTTCTGTTGTACACACAAAGGAGAGAAGTATTTACATGATAAAAACAGCTTTTCAATCTCAAGACCTTTAGAGAAACCAGAGCTGTTCTGACACATGTTAGTAGGGAGGGACATGCAATCCATCATCTCTAACCCTACCGCTTGGGCACAAGCACTTGTACATCAGCCATACGTTACTCTGCTGCACCAGCTTTGAGTACCTTGGGATCACATACTCAGTCCACAGACTCTACAGAAGCATCCACCTTGCTGATTGCACAATGAAAAATGAAGGCCACACCAGCAATCCCATTAGCATAGATTAATAGTAAAATCAAGCACTGTGTCAGATCTGCAGGATGCCAGCTGTCTAATACTACAAAGCCACCAGGCTGCTAGTTAGTGCCAAGCGACTTGCCCAATGCAGCCCATTCTGCCAGCTGAGTGTGAGACAGGATGTTGTCTGATGACAAGAAAAAAAGTTCAGTTCCTCTTCTCCTTGAGCAATTACCACGAAGAGCAAGATCCAGTAAAGCAGCATCTGATTTCAGAGTGCACACACAGCTACACAGCAAAGAGATAAGAGGAAGATGAACAGGGTGACAATCCAAGAAAAAGCACAACCTCATGTGTCCATCCTTTCATCCCCAAACAAATGAAAATCTCATGTGCAGCAGTCCCAGGGTAAAGGGTTACACAGCACTTCTTGTGTTCTCTCAGCAGAGTTGATAAGCAAAACACAACAATGCAGCACAAGCACTGCAGGACTAACTGAAACGACGGTACACCATTACATGGCAAGACCGCACCTAAGCTAACATTTGGCTAACTCCTGCAGCAGGCTGCCATTTCTCAAAACAAGCATCAACATTTGTGGCTACTGGATGAGGTACAAAAGCAGTTCTGCATGTCTTTTGCTAAACATTGTGGTTTAATGCTTCCACCATCTTACTGCACATCACAGTAACCTCCTAGAATACCCACTGCAGATTGCCCAAAGTAAAGAAGAAATTTTCATTATGTAAGTTAAAGCCAAGACTGCTTTGAACCACAACAGATACTTAAAAACTTGAGGAGCTTTAAGTAACTAGGTGATATATTTGCCACTTCCTCCTTGCTATTTCAAGTATTAGTATTTCTTAAGATCTTTTGGAGGAGATTCATTGTTACACAAGTTTAGCCCCATTCGTTACTAAGCAGAATTGCTAAAGTCAACATTAAATCCCTAAGCCTAGACATGCAATTAAAATGTTGGATTATATTTCATTAAATTTTAAGAGTACTCTATAATCAAGCTGTTTTCAGGGGTTTCTCTGCCAACCAACTTCCTCTTCTGAGATGCCGTGGAAAGTTTTTAAAGGCTTTAGAAGCTTTGTACCCTGTGATTTCAAGCAAGATCTAGGTGCATGAACTGATCTCCTCTTCATTTAATTCCTGACCCTTCTTGCTCCACACAGCAGCACAGAACCAGAATAGATTTCACAGGAACTGGAAGGTGATGTGTTGCACATTGTTCTCAAAGCCAGAACAGGATCCTGACCAGATAAGCCAGCAGCAGTGAACACATGCCAAAACTCATTCATGTTAAGCTGACAAAGATTATAAATAGGATGGAAAAGAATTTAATTTGGGATTCTTTTCCACTCGCTGAATGGAGATCACTGGACTCTACGAACAAAGTCTAACACTACATCATGACATTTCATGAGCAAGAGGCACATCTAGTCTTCATTAATCTTCTTCAGAAGAGGAGGGACCACCACTGAGCACAGTCGATCTCCCAAGTAGAGCCATTGCCTTTCCTTTGCTATCCAGGAGCAACAGCCTGTCAAAGAGCCACTTGCACGCATATTCCTGCTAATAAACCACTCTGTATCTGCAGGTACAGCCAAATGGATGCAACTTCAGCAAGCCTGAAAACATTTTTCTGAGGACATCCTGTTATTATGAAGGTGTGACTCACAGTGAGGTAAGCCTGAGCTCCTCTTAAATGTTTAGACCTCTAACACTTGTAAGGAATTAAAAAGCAATTAGAAACAATCAGTTTCAAAGCCAGATCCTTTCACAGCTCTGACAAGCTAGGAAAGAAGAAACTAGATCCAGAAATCTCATGCCTAAGCCAGCAGATACAAACATGAAGCAATTACAAAACCTAGAGACACCACAGATGAGAAGACTGAAAACACCCAAGATCCTTAATCGCTGGATTCAGTCAACACTGAAAATGCAGCTGTCCCTTTCAGAAACCTGTGCAGTGCTTGTGAGGTAGTGTAAAACCAAATCATCGCACTGCTGAGGAGCTGCTTTTTTGGGTACAAGTAGCAGCAATCAAGCTAGCTTTAAAGGCATTTTCTATAGAGCACCCTCAGGGAAGGAAAATAAACATACTTTCAGTTGAGGCTACTTTATGGGAAGCAATTGGACTTCGGGTGTTTTACACTCTCCTCGCATACTTCTGACTGGGCCTCCTTTGTGCTGTAAAAGCACAAATCAATCCTCACGAAGCCAACATTCTTCCCCTAAAGGCCCCAAAAATTATTTCTGTTTTTCTAATTATCTCAAAAGTTACTCAAAAGTAAGAACTTTGCAGGCTAGCAAACAACAAAAACAGCTTTAAAAACTCAAATGCGAAGAAAACTTCTACACAAAAAATCCTAAGACAAGTAAGTCAGAGCTGTAGTGAGCTCAAGAGGATATTTAATCACTTGGATTTAATTGGAAATACCTTGGCTTCCTGCATTATTTCTTTAAATATTAATAGTCAAATGTCTACCTCACAAAACCTGGCAGTCTAATTTTGATGCTGGCAGGGTAACGCAGCAGACTACTACATTCTTTCCCTAGTTTTCAGGGATTCTTAAATCTCCTGTGACTTCCCTTAATCCAAGATGTATTGAGCTGTTCTGACAAACAGATTTCAGATGGGAAAACAAGCAGTTTTCATAAAGTAATGCTGGCAAAGTTCAGATGCACACATTGACTGTGATAAAGGGAGCAGGGCATTTTCATTTTGCTCCCACCTATATTGGGCAGAAAAAATTTGGTGTAGTCCACGATAAGTGACAAGATAGGAAGAATAGGATAAGACAGGAGAACATCTTTTACAGCATTTGAGTGACAACTACATCTAGGATGTTGAGGGCTAAACCTACACAAACAGATATTGCAATGCTGTGCATCTCACAGTTTAAGTTCCAGCTCTGCACTTCTCACCGTGTCCTGACTAGGGCCTGTAGGCACATTCAGGATCAAACAAACTGAGTAAAACAGGCTTTCGCCCTTTGATTTCTCTAGGTTTTATGTACAGTCCTTACATAACTAGGTGGCCTCTATATCACATGCCAACACTCATACCTATTTGCACGTGTCCACGGCTGAGCTGTTCCTCTCAAACACAGAGCAGAGGTTGTTTGTTGTTCCTTGACAAAAAGTGGTCTTTGCTAAGGATGGCTGCTGGGTTGCAGGGAAGAGGCAGCAAGATCTACTCAAAGCTACGCTTGAGCAGGTACCCCAGAGAACTGACTGGCAAATACTCTGCACCCAAGAAGACTAGTTGGATTCTGAGGCTCACTGTGTCTGAGCCCTTAAATCCACTTAGGGCTAAACCGACAGAAAAAGTCAAGTACCAAAGACTCTGACTTTATGCTACACTGAACTGAAAACCCTACAAACAAAGCATGCAAATACCTGCACCATATAAACTGTGTTAGATTCAAAGGACAAATGGTTTTCTAAATTAAGAAATTGAAGGAAAAAGAGAGCACATCACTTACACACAGATAACCCTAAAAATAACTGTTTTCTATTGTACAGTAACACCAATCCATAAACCGCTGCATTTCTCATGTCCTGCCCATTCAGCTTTTGGTACACATATTTCTGCCACTTCATCCCGCAGCACTGGTCCCACTAATCATCGACATATGTTCCGGCACAGAGCATTTCCTCTGGCACGCTTTAAAAAGAAGCGCTGTCACCAGAGCAATATAAGTGCTGGCAAATATGGTCTGTCAGGTTTTCTTTTCAAGGACTGTAAAAATAGACTTCACTGCATTAGGCTTGAAATCTCATACCCTCTAGAAATAATTTGAAAAAGCAAGTTTTCAGATGACTTGTTATTGTTTTCAAATATCCAGAGAGAAAATCTGTAGTTTTCTATTTAATTTAACATTTTCCGGTTAAGTCAATATTTGAGTTTTTACACATTGATTCCCAGCTAATTTACTGGCAACGCCAGTGCTCTCTGCTCACGTGCATCAATTCACAGCCTCGCAGTCAGATACATTTTCACTATCAGCAGCCTCCGATAAAAACATCAGCACTTGGAAAGCCTTAAGATATCACTTGTTTCCAAGATTCAGGTCTCTCACCCATGGTAACCAGTATTAGTTTATGCTAGTAACATGCAATGGGGTCTTGGCACAGACTGAGGTTCGAGGCACTTTCTTGTTAGTCTGTAATTGCTTTGCCAAGGACTCTTCTTTCGTAATCAAGTTTCTATTTGCAGTAAATATGCAACTGTGGTGAAAGAAAACCTATTGCCTTTCATACACAGATACACTCCTCAACCCGTATCTGAAGATCAGAAGCAACCTCAGGCAGAATGGGAAAAGCATGACATTTCCAAAGAATCAGCAGGAAAATGGCAACAGCAACAACCTGGAGAGTCCTCTGATCTGTATGTATAACCACAGACACTTCTGCCAGTTTCCCTATCAAAATCCCAGGTCTTCCAAAGCATCGCAGATGTTTTTGCAGCTGAATCCCATGCCCTCAGAATCAAGCAAATTAATTTTGAGAAGTCTTATTCCAAGCACTTTAATTGTACCAACATAACTTTGCTGCTGTGAACAAGAGCTGTGAACAGATGCTGGTTTTCTGAAGAGAGTATTTTTTTTTCATTATTTAGGCTAAATTAGTACCTCGTATGATTCCAAAACAGGCACAAACCCAAGAAAATTAGGCAACATGCAACAGCAAAACATCAATAGGAGTTTCAGGTATTTCCAACACAGCCAGCTGTGGCCTGAGAATCAAAAAGAAGAGGCAGTCCTGAGTGTATCTGGTGGATCAGCGGAACTAACATATGCGAGAGTAAAAAAAAAAAACCAGGGTTATTTCTTATTTCTTGGCTATCACACACTAAACCCTGGCAACAGGCCACCTGGAAGATAAATGAGAAGACAGGAGATAATCACAGGGTTCACTTCTTTCTGAGATCCAGAATAAGCCTGTTACGTAGCAGCTAACATGAACTGACAGTCAGGCTAAATTTAAGTGACCTTCTGTAATGTTACAGAAAATAACTTACTTGCCTAACTGGAGCCCTTCACAACATGGTTATGTCTGTATTTATCTAGCTTTTGGGGTTCCGAGTTTCTTTAGTGAGGGGAATATATTAGCTTTTACTTATCTGAGCTGAAAGTACAGTCTCTAAAGAGAGCCATTTCCAAGGAAGCAGAGTTAAGATTAAAGTCAGTCTGTGTAGAAGTGAAGATGCTGCTCACACTTAAAATATAAAAAGAGAAAACAAAATAAAATCATATGGGACACCAGACCTGGTTATTTTTGTATCATACCCTAGATCAAAGTCACTAAGACTCTTATTTTTCAAAGGAACATCACACTGTAAGACATCTTTGAAAACTTTGGTCTAAACATTAAGAACACTCAAACTCTGTTTCACCTGTTTTATTTATTAAGCAACAGCTCATGCTTACTAGTCCTTGTGAATATCTCTTCTTTGGACTTCATCTGAAGGCTGATTAATGTTAGGTAAGCTCAGGAGAGGAAAACACCCAAAAACTATCTCTTTCCCATCACGCAGAAAATGTATTTTCTTGTTAATGCCATGAACTAGGGTAAGTAACCTCCTAAATCAATCTGAACCCATGTAAAGGTAATTTATGCAAAAAAAACCCACAAGCCTACACAATCTTCCACTGCGAATAAACAAGACTGGCTACTAGGGGTCTTAAATATTAGGTCTTCTGCATAATCATAAGCAAAGATGGAGAAGATTATTCCCTTTGAAAAGTCACCTTAGCTAGCACACACCACTGCAAGCAAAGGATTTTGGGCTTTAGAGATCATGCAGTGCAGAACTTTTCATAACAACTTAATCTTGCAAAAACAGTTGTTCAAGGGGGCAGAAGCAAAGCAGCTCTGTGTGTAGGAGGGACAGCTGACAGTGCTTCCAGATAAGATCTGATAAAGCCCTGAAACATCACAAGACTTTGACTAACAAAGACAAAATGTCATTCTAATCAGATTTTTGGAAAGGGAAAGTAGTTGACAAAAGCGAAGATCTCATGCATCCAGAAAGTTCTTCAAGGAGACAGACTGATTATTCTGCAAATCCTTTATTTTTATGACCCATTTACTTCACAATAGGATGACAGTTCATTTACAGACATCCAAGTGTTTAAGGAGCAAGTTCAAATAACTGTACCTGGAAAAACCACCCTTCAACATCCGTTTGAAGTTTAACCCCTTGGTTGGTCATTATTTCACTGAACAGCTGCAATCTCTCTGCATTGGAAAAAAATACTCTGAAGTGTTTGACTTCAGCAGTCACCTTGTGAACCACCACCTCACAGAAGTGCCAAGTTGTCCGTTTGAAAGCTACATCACAGAAAGAGGTTACTGCTACATCAGCTCCACGCCAGGAACACATAGGAAACACACATCAGTGTTGAGGGGAGACACTTTCCGGCAGCAATTATTAGTTGCATCACTGCAGAGACAATCAATGATCAGCTTCACAGGGCAGCACACCAGCATTCATTCACTCTTTTGAAAGGTAACTTTTAGAAGTTACTTTCTGCTATTTGCTGTGCTAATTGGGAAATAAAAAAGAATTTCAGCTGCAAAAATTAATAAGGACTTGGGACTGGAAGACACGGTCACCAAGTAAACAGAGTGAACTTTTCCCCCAGGCTGGGCAGTGTTGCAGAGTTGAGCCTTTACCGAATCCATCCTCCTTTGCTTTCTATTTCTGGTCAAGGAAAGAATCATGATGCCCACAGGAGTTACACCAACCCGCTCAAAATAGGGTTTCCATTTTAAACCCTTAATATGTTTAAACAGCTTATCATTGCAATTTGACTCGGTAGTTCAGAAAAGCAAGGGATACAGCAGTATAAACCAAGTTTTGTAGGTTGTAAATATTTTTATTCTTGTGACCTAAAGGATGATCACTCCTGTAATGGTCATCAACCTTCAAAAGGTAACTTAGCTAAAATGAGAAGCCACAAAGCAGCATCAGAGGCAACTCTATGAGTGGGATAGCACTGACAAAAACTCAACAGCTTTTCTGCTGAAACAAGTTTCTTCCCTAAGTATTGGCAACACTGAAGCACTGCTCGTACTCCACTGTAATTGTGGTTGAAAAGCCTTAATTATAGGTATATGCTCTAGAGAGCTCTCTTTTAACCCCGGAGCTAAGATTAGAGAAAATGGAGGAACTGCAAAAGGGCAGAGAAAAGAGCTAATTATGTAGAAAGAAAAGCAAACTTAAGGACCAAGAAATGGTAGACTCCCTTCTTTGAAGCTGTGATTTAAAGCTTTATCAAGTTTATGAACAATAAGGGGGCATGTCAAGTGACAGTGTTCTTATATTTTAGGGGACTCTGGATGCAGAGCTGCCAACAGATTTCCAACAGGGTAGAAGTTACTCTACTATCGAAGCCTTTCAAAAGGAGGGCTGCCAGACAGCTTACTGTGCTACATATCGATTGACTTATCTGCAGCTTTCTCCAATCGCTTGCCAGACCCTTTAAATCTAACAAAAGAGGCACAGTCTGACAAGCCAGCCATAATTTGATATCCAGTACTGCTTATATCCTTAACAAAGCTGTGCAGATAAACGCTCTCTGCCTTGTTACCTATCCATCATCCAGCAGGGTAACACAAAATGCACGAAACACCACCACCAGTGTCGGTTACACTGATAGAAAAGATACCATTACCACTGAGAGGATAGGCTTGGTGTTGAATAAAGCAGGACCAGTAACACTTCCTAGCTCCTTGGGTTGTAAGAAGTCTTGAGCAGCATGTCAGATCTGAAGGTAAAAATCACAAGTAGACTTAGAGATAACAGAGAATGAAAAAGCTAATTCACTGCAACGAGACCAAAGGATATAAAAAAGTAGAACAAATATTTAAAATTAGAAAGGGAAGGAGTGGGGGGGCTATTATCCCTGGAATTGGAAATAAAGCATCACATGTATACTCCTGAAAATGACTCAAGCATCAGGGTTTGTTCTGGAGTCTCTGAAATGCGATAAGCAGGTTCACACTTTCCATTAACTGCTAAAAATTGCCACCGACATTGTTTTTGCAAACAATCTGGGACCTGAAGGTAAGTCAGAATGTCTTTTATTACTTCTCTCCAGAAGCAGTGGAATTCCAGGATGTATCTAGAAGGAATACATGTGTGGCCATACTGCACTGGGACTGACTAAAAGCACTCTATCCATAGACATCAGCTCAGGTTAAGAGAAAGTGCAAACAGAGGGCATAAAGACTGCGCCCACCTTGATTCTAGAACAGGAACAGATACATAAAAAGTTAACATAAAGTAATTATTCAGCTTTAATCCAATCTACTTCTGTATGCCCGAAGCGACATTCAAATAATATGTAAATCAATGATTATTTAAATGATCGTTAATGTCTGCCAGAGTATCCCATTGGAACAGACAGCCTTTAATCTGTTCAGCCATGGAAAAATTCCTTTCTAGTCTTCTAGTAAAGGTGATCCAGAAGAAAACCTACACATGTACCCAGGCCCCTTAACTCAAGAGTACCTATTACTATTAGAAGATTTCATATGCACTAAGTCACTGAAGCCACCCCTCTCCCTGTGTCTATCACACATTATTCTACCTACTTTCAAACAATTCAAACCTGTGTAACTCAGAAGTTACTCTACAGAGTTAACAGGATGGAAAATACAGTATGATGGACACTAGAGAGAGCAAGTGTTCTCTGATGGCAAATATCACAGCAGCTTTGTTTACACCACCCATAAACACCTACCAGTGACAGCTCTGCCGAAGTCCACAGGATACTGAGCTGGCAGGTTGGAATGTTGCTTTCATGGTCCATCAAAACAAATTTCTGCAGCACAATTTATTTTTTCTAAAGGTATTTCAAGCTCACGACACAGTGCCTCCTATGAACTCCTAATGCACCCCACCAGGTCGTTTCTTTCCAGAAGGACGCTGAAGGCCACCTGCCTGTGTTGCCTAGGATAGGAGAAAGTTGCAAACAGGAGCAGTGTACAGATTGCTTTTGCACCTAGATAAACCATTTCTTCAAAGCTGAAGTTAGATGGACTGTGGTTTTACGTAGTGTAAGGTTATGATTGACTCCACGGGGAAGCAAATACAGGAGCGACTGGAAGGTTACTGCAATTCTTTATCTTTCTGTAGTAATGCCTGTAAGTGTATTTAAACGGGGTAAGAAACATTCCATTAGTTTATCCATCTTCTTAGTCAAATACATGGCAGCTGCCGGCAAGGAAACTTGTAACCATGGTTGCTCTTAAATCTCGCTATCTCTCACAGTGCGATCCATATTCACACAAGAAAAACCCACAGCCCTGGAGATCACTGAAGGATTACAGTTTTCACTGGAGATCTAAAAAATAGTCCAGGAGCCAAAGTTTCCCTGCTGAAATCTTCCTTCCCTGAGGAAAGGTAACCATTGCAGCCATCAAGAGCTGCATACAGAGCACCTCCGATTGGAGAAACATGGAATCCTTTCTCTGATAACAGAAACACCTGCTCCAGGATTGAGATAACCTCCCCTAAGAACAGCAAGTATAATAAACCTTTTATTTCCACACAGCACAGGAGAGTACAGCCCAGTTGTTCATTCAGCTCTGTGTTGCCATTCCATTCCACCAGAAGGAATAACGAGGCCCTGGGCAAAGACCGCTGAATGCTCTGGTTTCTTAATAAATACCTTTACCAAATTTTACTTCACACTTCACAGCGAAGTTTAGCCATTTCAACTTCCCTGTAGCTCACTTTGCTAATCAGAAGGGCCATCCACCCTTATCTAGTCCAGAAAAAGCTGCTCATTTCACAAGTTCTCTGAAGAGTAGCCCACACTGGAAATCAACAGGCTTGTTCAGCTGTAGCACTTGCACTTCAGTCCTCAGATGTCAGTTGGTTTACACCATAATTACCAAAACAAGCTTTTCAAAGTTTGTTTTTCTATCAGCCCATGAGTGACCAGCTGCCAACACCACAGTCTCCAAGAGGTCTGTGAGGAGCCAGGCCCCAGAGTCCAATGGCAATAGCAAGGTCTAGGGCATGACCACTCTAAGTGCCAAAGAAATCTGCCCAGGAGGTACAGCAAGTCTGATGTTCTATTTACTTCTGGCTGTCAGAGAACAGAAAGGTTTTCATCTCCCTTTTCTCAACCCCTTTTCCTCCCTCCCCACACTTGGCAGCAGAGTCTGCTAAACCATCCTCTTCCTTATTAGCCTTTGCCAACCTCAATGTGAAGCTGACAGTCCTTGACAGCTTCATAGCTGCCCCCAGGTCAGGATGGCAAAGCTGATCATCTTCCTCCATGGAGGACAGAAGCAGCAGCAGCAGCCTGGAAGGAAGCAGAGCACCGCTCCCAGCTCAGATTACCATTAGGGCTGCATTTTCAGCATCTCTGGCTGGAAGCTTTAAGCTTCATAGCATCAAAGGCAAAGTTTACGACCCCAAACCTTTAAATGACCAGACTCACAAACCATTTTTCAGTGGCAAGTTTGTAACTGGTTCCTCACTCACGCAGGTACATCCTACTTCAGCCAGCTGGCAGCAGAGGGCACCACGCAATCACCGATGTGATTTATATACTTCCATCATGCTCACTAGTTAATTTATAGAGCACAAATTACTACTACAACATGCTATGGGGTGACTCCATAAAGCATGCACGTATCAGATGAAAATGCATGCAGTGAAAGGCAGTGAATTTGCTGCAGAGCTTTTAGTCATCAGTTCAGGGAGATGTTCAGATTAGTGTTTCTCCCAGTTCAAATGCCATCCTCCCATTACAGGAGATAATACACAGCATGTGATTCTCCAGCCAGGCCACACAGGTACAGCAGTATCTCTGCAGAGCACCAGAAGTCACACTGATGCTTGCATAAACCACTTGCCCAAACTAACTAATCTGTGCATTGTGTACTGCAGGACTAGGTATCAATTAAACATTTCATCAGAGGATGCCCAGCAAAGATTCCAGAGACAAAGAAACAGCTGCATTTCTCTGGCTTATTCCTACACACAAACCCCACCCCTGATCATATGGTTTTTTCTCACTGAATGCTTGTTATAAAAAGAACATGATAAAACTGCACACAAGTCAACCCGCATGACACGAGCATACTGATACACAGGTACTGGGGAGCAAACAACTGCAATCACAAAGTATAAGAAGCTCCTGAGCCAATACCTGTTGTCAGTACCTTGATACCATCATTCCCATCCAAAGCCACAACACCAGACAAACCTGTTACACACACCACAAAAAAAATACTTCCCAGCTAGTACCATCTCCCAAGTGACTGCACATACACACTAACAACAGGCATTTCTGAGCATGCAGTTGTAGGAATCTCTAGAGAGATCTGCAGCATGACCTTGAGGCCAAGACCATGATGACTTAAGGTCAGCCCTTCTTCACAAAGCAACAAACACCCAACAGAGCATCAGAAGAACAAACCCAAAGGCAGAAGAACACAGACCTAACCCATCTTATTAAAGCAACACATTTTCAGCCTCCATAGCATTTCCCCTAAACATGTAAATACAGAAGCAATTAGCTATCTAGGCACTTCTGCAGAAACCATTTAGCATAATCTTTCCTAGAGTATATTTACACGGCTCCTGATTGCTTAATTTTCTGACACGTTTGTTTCAGGCACTAGAAAGATTAAATAAGGCGAAATCGCCCACACTGATAGATTGTCATTGTGAAGGTAACACACAGCACAAGACAAACTCACTCCTTGCAGGTTTTAAACTTCAAAATTTTAGCAGCTCAACTCTGAGCGCTAGGAACTGCTTTATAGCTTTAATTCAGCTGCTTCTTGAAACCTTTTTCCCCTCCTTTTGCTGTTTTGCTATTACTCTAAAAGATAAAATTACTGACTGAAACAGCAGACACCATTTAAAGAGAAAGAATGAGGCTGGACAGAGATTTCATTGAAAAGCTCAATTCTGTACCACATGCAAAATGTCCTCAATTCTGAAGATTAGCCTGTACAAAAAGGCAAATGAAAGCCAGAAACAGAAGAAAGTCCTTTTTTTTATGATATAGCCTCCTACCATCTAGAGTTTTGGTATTACAAAGTGAGCTCTTCCAAATAGCTTGACGGACAAGAAACAAGCAGCATATTCATTTACAAGCTGCAAGTTGATTAGTGAGTACAAAACCCAAGAATGCTTGTCAGGACCAAGGAAGAAAAGCTAAAACCTGTGAATCTAAGGATGCTCAAAAAACTGCAGTCAGCTGGCAGATACCTCTATGACAACAGTAGGGGAAAAAAAAAAAAAAGGCATTTGGTTTGTCTTTATTCTGCTTCATCTGAAACTATTTTTACCAAGGCAGCCAGTTGTCCTTTAGGGGATGTTTTCCCTTGCTCAGTGTAACAGAAACTATCATTACAGGGCCCAATCCCTCAAAAAAATAGGCATATGATACAAGTATATCTTCACTCACAGACCCACCGCAGCCCATAACTCCACATTAATTAGACTGGAAGATGAAGCCTTCAGCCTGAAACCCAGTAACTCTGATTTACACAAGTGCTGAGAGTTTTTATTGCAAATTCCTCTGTAAGCTGCACAGACGTTTCCTGCCCAGCTCTACACACCATCAAAACAAAAGCAGATCTCAGTTTACTGACAGCTGCCATACTTTAAACAGGCATAAAGAAAAATAGAGTCAACATTCTATACAGCACAGGCAATAGATGTCTAAATACCGAGAACACTGAATGTACAGACAGTGATATACTGTGCTGTAGAAACCACCTGGCTTACAGCTACCCAGAGCCCACAGTACAAGGACAATTTTGGAATGCCAAAATAAAAACTCTACCTGTCACTACTTTTTTTCACCCCTTATAGATTTAGCCAGAATTAACAGCTACTTACAACGCACAACTTTGAAGCTTCCTAAAAATAATTAGCAATTTTCTCCTCATAACCTCCAAAAGAGACGTGATTTTACAAGGGTCTGCATCATACCATGTGAAGCCATGAAGCAGTAGGCTACAGGGCTTGATTTTTATCAGCCACACAAGACTATTCCCTGCATTCAACAGAAATACAAGCACAAGGCCATAACATGAAGAACTCCAGACATGTAATGATCACTGCACATTAAAGGGATTTCTGTGCAGGTTTGAAAATCCGCTACAAATTCATGGTTTCTGGCAGGTAGCAGTGGATCCTGTTCTCTACCAGCATGAGACATTACTAAGATGTGATGGTGGTTATACCCAGACTTGAACTAAATGCTTGAATTTGAAAGAACGTTTCTCCTGGGAAGGAAAAGCTGAGTCTCGGTTTGACTACACATCTTTCTGAGAGCTTTCTCTCGCTCAGAGCAGAAATTGCCACAGCAGGTTTCTCCACCTTTACAGTGCAGTCATAGCGGCAAGTCTCCAAGGAGAGAAAGATTTAGACAACTAAGAGTTTTAAGTGGTTTTAAACAAGCAGAGCCTTGTAGAGTAGCAGCTGAAACTATAGTTATGCACTGACATTTCAAGCTTTCAAGTCCCCATCATCCTTAATGGTACAAAGCCAAACACAGAAGGAGATAAAGCAATTATGCAGCCAAAAGTAAATGCAGCTAAACTGAGCTTCCAAAACGTCTAATTTGGGTGATCCAGCCTTCCTGTCTCGCACACCAAGCAGAAGGGTTTCTGCTAAACCTACTTTTACACGAGCGGGACAGGGAAGGAACACAGTTATTGGCGGCAATGCCATTAGACAGAGCTTGCAGCAGGCACCCTCTGCTACTCTCAGCCTCTCCCCAAAGGAGGATCCCAGCACATCCCTCAGCTCCAGCTGGCACCTCCTGCCAGCCCTCGACTCAGACTCTGCGGGAACTCAGCGCTAACATCGACCTTCCTTCCCTGTACTTTCCCAAGGCAGATAAACACCAGATAGGAGAAGGAATCACGGTCCTTCTCCAGGCAAGGGTGAGACAAGCTCACTCCTTGGAGCACGGAGCAAAGCCTCTGCTTCATTCCCTTCCCAAGCTCAGCCCGAAAAGGCAGAGCCTCGATCACCAAACCGGGGCGGAGAGGGGGGAAACCCCAGGAGCAGCTTCACGCTGGTGGCACAGGAGTACCCCCACTTCCTCTCTTCGCCCCGTCCTCTCTGTGGGGCGGTTGTGGCTTATCCCTCCCCGCAAGCTCCTTCAAGGTTCTGCTTCGTGACTCTGGACCCTCCAACCCGCACCCGACTCAGCTCGGGGGAAGGCAGATACCCCCCGCCCCGCTCCCTCCCCACGCACACGGGGCACAGCTCAACCGNGCCCCCTCCCCGCCGCCGGCCCCGGCCCCCTCCGGTTGCCGCTCGCGGTACAGGGACCAGAGTCCCACGTTGGGCAAGAAGACGAGGGCGGCCAGCACCAGCCCCACCGCCTGCAGCAGCCGCTTCTGCTTCCGCCGCATCGGAGCCGCCGCCGGGGAGTTAAAGGAGAACGGGGGTGGGACGGAAGGAGCCGAGCCCAGCCCGTCCCGTCCTGCTTTGTCCCGGCTCGACTTGACTCGGCTGTGCCCAGCTCCGGCCGCCGCCGCCTCTCGGAGCCCAACTTTCCCCCGCACTCGGCGGCAGCGGCGGGCGGCAACTCCAGCACTTCCGCTCCGCGCGCGCGGGAGGCGGAGCCTCGTAGGCCACGCCCGTAATTGGCTGGAGGCCACGCCCACCACGGCCGAAGGGTGGTCACGCCCCCTCCCGCAGCCCCCCCCAAGGCCGGTCACTAATGAGTGGCCGTTAATGGCCTGGGTGGGTGTCCCCCGCAGCGATTCACCCTGGCGTGTGGGAGCGACTGGGGGAGGCAGAGCTCCAAGGTTCAGGGAGTCCACGGGCTGGGCTGGGCTGGGCTCTGCTCTGCTTTGCGGGAGAGCACAGCAGCCCAGAGGGTGCAGGTGGTCATTCACGAGCTGTAGGTCCTTTTCAAAAGGACATAGGAGCTCCCCAATGGGTGCCAGTGCTCCCCAAAGAGCTGCAAGTGCTCTACTTAAAAAGGTGCAGGTGCTTTGCAAGGGATGTAGGTGCTCCCCAAAGAGCTGCTAGTGCTCCTCAAGGGCTGAAGGTGCTTCCCAGATTGCCACAGCTCACCCCATGGTCACAGGGCAGCTGGAGGACAAGGTTGTGGTCCCCAGTGCTCCACGGGTGGAGATGCCATTGCCCAGACTTAGCAGCAGTGGGATTGCTCTGAATCAATTCCCCAGTGATCAGAGAATTATAGAATCATTTAGGTTGGAAAAGACCTTTAAGATCACAAAGTCCCATTGTAAATGGCTCCCATTAAAAAAGAACGATGTTTATTTGGGTACCAATTAAGTGGCTTCTACTGTACCATAACCTAGATAATTTATAGTCATGGGATGGTGGGTTTTTAAGAAGAAAACAACATCAGTACAGCTTTTCCTAAAATGGGGAATGGATTACTTTCTTCAGTGCAAACAGTTCAGTGATGAGGAAAAAGCCCCACCAGCAGAACAGCTGCACAACTTAGCCCATGTCAGTGCCAAAGCTGTGACATCCAGTGCTCAGTGCCATGCTGCAGGGACTGGTAACAAATGTTAGGTCTCTTCCAATGTAAACCCCCACAGGGGGAGTTTGTTATTTTTTAGAACAACGACAGTCCGCAAAAACCAGCGCACAGCCTAGCATTCGCAATGCTGCCCAACCTCACTCCACACCAGTGAGTGGATTTAAACTTCAATAAACTTCCACAACCCACTAGATGGCATCTTCCAGCAGATTTCAGTGCCTGCTGTGAGAGCTGAATTATCACGGAAAGCTTTTAATTTAGAGAGCAGGTTACAGTCCCTAAGTCTAACTACATGTTAAAGCAGCTTGTACTTGCAATTATCGATGAGAATTTGTTGCCAGATGATTTCTTTACTAGAAATGTTAATGATTCCACTGTTCCTCCATGGGTGGAGGAGATACCGACCCGCAAAATCCCTTTGCTCCTGCCTTTAGAGCAAACCATACTCCCTTTATCATCACAGAATCACCTCCGGCAGCGCAGAGGCTTTGGCCGCTGTTGAATAATGCATAGCCCCTGAAATTGTACAACAATAAAGCTACGTATACATTACCTGGTACTGTGCGAATCGAGGCTGGAAAGCTACAATACCTCTGATTTAATGCAGCAGTGCCAGTGTACTGCCATATGGACCCTTGTAATAACATCCACATCCTTTTGCCTCTGCAAGAGCTCTTCAGAAAGTGGTTGTGAAATAGCAGGCGGTTTCGTAGGTATGCTCCCAGGATTACAGCCTGCCCTTGGCAGAACATCCTCATTTATATAGGGAAATGACAGCCACAAAGTTTGAGAGTTAATTAAAACAAAGCTACTTGCTGGCTTGACATATGTTTAAATTTAGGATTGTGAGCCTGCTTGCTAAATTAAATGTTTGCCTTGTAAATTGACTTCAGCAGAGATGGTTGAGTTTTAACTGGGATCAGAATATGGCTGGCACTGCAGGTAGATTGGTATTTTGCATAGGAGGATCCTGAACCATGAAACCCTCTGACGAGCCTCACAGGAACCGAAGTGTGGCTGCTCCTCTGTGATCACACTGGAAACACACCCTCCAGGTCTTTCCTTCCTGCTTTAAGATGGAGCAGATCTTATCCATGTCACAAAGTAAAATAATTTATACTCCATGCAGCTGCCCAAATAGATGTCTTTCTGCCATTAAAAGTCCAGGATTCATACCTCTCCTCTTTCTCCTGAATTATTTTGTGGAGATGGAGCTCTGATTTTGTCCTGTCGGATGCAATGCTTTGGGGATTAATCTGGTACATGCAAAATAAACATGGATTTATGCTTCTGAGAGAGAAAAAGCCTGTGGCTGTTAAGACTCTAACTGGAAAAGGAAATGTTGTACCTTTCCCAGGAGTCTTTTCAAAACAAATACAGGATAAATTAAGAGCAGCTCAATCCCCATTTGATTGCTCTCTTTGCTAGTGAACAGGGTTGCCCAGTTTGCAGCTCATGTGTTGAGATGTTGCAGAGCAAAGTGCAGCCAAAGTCGGTGGTGGCATCATGAAGACTTGGATGAGGGATGAAGAGCAAAACTGACCAGAGGGACCTGGTCAGCAGATGCTGGGAAAGGGCAAGAGAGCATTGTAAAGTGCTAATGGGAGCAGATCTGACAGGAGTTCCTGGGATAAAGACCACAGATGGCATGACAGCATGGAATTGAGATGGCAAAGAATTAGGGAATCAATGCTCTCCTCCTTTTGGTCTGCAGCTCCACTGGGCAAGGACTGACTCATGTGAAGGGCCATATTCTGGCCTTGGAACTCCTGTGGGGGTGAGTAATGGGTCCTTTTCATCTCTGAAAGCTTATGGGATCTCCTGCTGCTGCCAAGTGGTCATGAGTGAGACAAGACCTTCTTTCTATGCCCCCAGCCGCTGTGCTGGCCTAACAGCATGGGGTAAGGTGAGAAAATCCTGCTGGAGGGATAGCATAACTGTGTCTAACAGCACAGGGGAAATGGGGACAAAAGTATCAGAGTGTTAGGTTTTCTCTCCCTTGGGTTCATGAGTACTGCAGATACAAGTTGCTACTATGGGGGATGGACTAGAAACTCCAGTCCACATCTCTATGTCCTCACTGTGTACCCTGTGTCAGATCTCTGTACCAATAGGAAAAGTCAGCTCTTCTACCTGTCCCTTGGAGTGGGGGTTGGTAGATATTTGTATTTGCTTTCCCTTTTCTGCAACTCTCGCATTTAACTGGGAGGAGGAAAGGAAAATGAAGATTTTCAAAAAATGAATGATCCTCAGCTATGGCTCTGTTGCAACAGGATGGGTTTTTTTCTGTGGCATTTCTTTATCCTTCAGTGCTTATTGGTTGAAGTTCAGCTCAAATCTAATGTGAAAAGAATAAATTTGTTGGGGTTTTTTCTCTCTTTTCTGTTTCCCAATAAAAAGCAGTGCTCAGGAACCATCTCATCTATTGGCAGGAGCACAGCCCTTCTCTGCTGCCTGGGGGGAGGGGGGCTGGGGGGTGCCTGCCAGCAGGCCCCCTCAAGCCATCCTACTGTGCTCTGCTGAAACCTGGAGCTGCTTCCAGCCACCACTTGAGATACTGTGAAACAATGCAAATGCTTGAATAGCTCAGAGAAGTGAGGATGATTACAGGCTTTTAAAAAGAAATTGCAAACCCAGGCACTGCAGGAGGGCTTCCAATCCTCTCCCCATCCCTCCCAGGGATGGAATGACAGCATGTTGATCCTTGTGCCTTGGCTGGGAAGCAGCAAGTTAGGGAGAGATGTGAGGAGTGACTGACCTAGGGGCTTATCTGTATGGGACAGACCTATGCAGAGATTATAGCAGAAAAGTAAATAAAATGAAAATGCCGGTATTCCCAGTGGATCAACCTGAGCAAGCAAAATCCTCATGGTCAACAGGGAAATCTGCTTGCATTCGCTTTGGACAAATAGAGCCCAGCAGCATGGTGTAGGAGAAGGTGGCTGAAAGCAGATGCTGGTAAAGGATGCTCAAGATCGTGCTTGGACAGCAGTTGCTCCTCCAGGCCAGTGCAAAGTGGGAGGAGTGGCTGGATCCACCTGCAGCCTGAAGAGGATCAGAAGCAACTAAGGTGTTGGAAGAGTTTCCTGAGGTGTAACACTCTTAAATCTCTTGGCCATAAATCAGGTGGGCAATTTCACTGATCAGCCGTGGCAGGGGAAATTGGTGATGTCTAAGCTGAAGCACAGTCCTGGAGGATGAGGCAGAGGTGGCTTGCTGGGAGGATAAATGCTGGAGCAAAATGTGAAGCAAGGAGGGCTGTGAGTGTTCCACACTGCAATCAGATGTGTCAACATACTCAGAGATTTGCTTTGCATGAGAACATGCTTTTCTCCAGGATTAACCTGAATCCAGTCATTGCCCACCTCTGGGCAGGGCTGCCCACTGGCAGGACCATTAGTGGCAGAGAAGCAGAAGACTTGCTGTGCTTTGCAGGGACTGAACGCTCTTGGCTCTCCCCTCTGAGCTTTGATGGTCAGTGACTCTGCTCCTCCAGGCAAAGCCTTGCAAGGACCCATGCCAGGCTGCTTTAGTCCTAGCACCATTTTCTCAAAGCAGCCCTGACAGCCTGTGTGTAATTATCAGCAGGGCTCAGTTTGGAGTTGAGGAAACAGAGGGTCTATTCCTGGTCGTCTACTCCAGTAACCTTATTTTTAAAAAAATGAGAACCGCAAGTGTTGTTGCAGTCTTTCTGGCTGGAATAGTCAATGAGCCTTGTCTGCTCCCTCTGCTCTGAATTCAGAGCTGCTGCAATGAATCGGATTCATTCCAAGTCCAATGGAGCCAGCCAGGCAGACTGCAGTCAAGATGTCCCCAAAACTCCCTAGCTCCCACTTCTCTGAGCACACCATGAATTTTAAGGCCAACGGTTTCTCTCTGTTTCTCGAGGCATTTGGAAGCTCATGCTCTGATAATTAAGGCAACTTTGAACATCTTAGCCTTCAGCCTGACTTTTCTAACTTTCCTGTAGTTAGTGCTGGTTTTTAATGTGCTCATCAAGGACTTCCCTGGTTTGAGCAAGGAGGAACTTCAAGACATTCTCCAATGAATATACAAGAGCAGCACAGAGCTGCTTTCGAGGGAGGTTTGCAGCTTTCCTATGAATATGAGTGATCTGTGTATCATTGATCTGAACCTCAACCAGAGGTCTGCTCTTCTTCCAGCTTCCTGGATGCCCTCCAGGGTGAGAAGCATCACTTAGGTCCAAAGTCTTCTCAGGCAGGACCTACTGTGGATTAAGAACAGTAATGTGTTCAAGCTCTCCTTTTAACAGGTTATTTGCTGTGTGTGATAAAGTCTGCTTACACCATTAAAAAATAGCTTTATGGGAAGGGGAAAGAAGGATAAAGTTGCTTAACCTGGCACTAAAATGGCTAATGCTGAAGACGGCCAGGAGAAAAGGCACAATGAAGCTGGTTATGAGAAAATTTAAGTGAAGTGCATAAAAATGTAAGTGATGCGGATAATATCACCTCAAGTTACTGCACTCAGCCCCACCAAGGGGAGAACAGCAAGGGCTATAAAACATAAATAGAGAAGAAACACATTCAGAACAGATGTCGAGGAGCATCTTCCCAAGTGGAGAATCAAAAACAGCAGGGAATGACCAGCCAGGCAAGGCTGAAGCAGACACACTGGCACTTTCCAAGGTGAGATATGTCCCTGGAGAACAAGCCCCAAGCTAAACACAGAGTGAGGTGTTCAAATGACCTCTGTGGGATCCTACCCTGCATCTGACTTAAAATCAGTTTTGGGATTCTTTTCTACAGAAAAATGACTGCCACCAGTGAGAGGAGTCTGGGAAACCCCTCTGCTGGGAACCTTCTGTTTCTTCAGCCCCAGGGATTGAAAGCATGAGATGTTCAACCTCAGAGGCCATCCAGTCAATCCAGCAGGTACTCTTGCCCATTGACCATGGGATGTCCAACCTGGGCAGTGAGCTGGTTCGTGGGGGTGCATGAGACACTAATCTCCCTGCCTTCCCATCCTGATAGAGCATGTCTTGCAGGCATTGATTTCTGCCACCACTGGATGAGGATTTGGTGGGTGAAGTGGCTGCTAGCAGGTGTCACAAGTGCCCAGCTGGAGGGCACGGCACTGAGCCTGCCTTTGCTCAGCTGCTTTTTCAGCGGGGGGAAGGCTCTCCTTACTTAAAATAGGACCTTTCCAAGGGCTCTTGTGTTGAAGAGCCAGAAGGGAACCAGGTCCTTTGTGCTTTATTTTCCATCTTTGTAAGGAAAGGCAGAAAACCCAGTATTTGAACAGCAGCAAAGAGTTAGGACAAATGGATGAGACTGGGAGGGCAGGCACTTGCTGGAATTGTGATGCTGACCCATGGTGGGGCACCAGAACAGCTGAGAGCCCTGTGCTGTGGAGTGCTTGCTGCTCAGGTCCATGGGATGAGTTCTACCAGGCCAGGTCAGCACTTTTGCTGTGTCTCAGAAACATTGCCCTCTGCATATTCAGGGAGCTTCACACCTCCAGGCTGCTGTGTGACTCCAAGTGGCCATCCACCAGCGATGGAGTGGCTCCACCATTTGATGTATTTCCCCTCTTTTTAAATCTTTGAGGGATGAGCTCATATCATAAAGCCAGAGGTTTGATACCCTTTCTCTTGCCCAGTGTCTCCAGAGTTGCTTTCATTCTTTCTATTGCTTCAGAGTCTGCTAACACTCCTTGTCTCTGAGGCACACAATAACGTAGTATAAGGAATTGTATAGCTCCCCTTCCATCAGCTGAACCTTGTAGTTCAGGCAAAATCCCATTATCCTTTAATTCTAATACATGGAAGTACACACAGACCATCAGGAGGTCAATGAAGAGGTGGTTGTCTCTCTGGAAGACCCTGTCCTCACAGGTGCTTCTAATAGGCAGATGCTCCTTTGAGGTGCTTTTTGCTTCTTCGGCTACAGAAGATGCTATGGTGACTTGTCTGGATCAGACATTTGCACTTAGAGAGATGAAACTCAGTGTGCACAGTGCTACCTTCATCCTAAAGACCCCAAAAGTCCTTCCTTCTACTTCCCCTGCAGTCCATCCTTCCCACCCTCCCCCTTCGTATTGCCCTCCTAATTCCCTGTGAGGCAGCCCAGCTGGTTCTGAGTGTCCTGGGGCAGCCAAAACCAACCTGAAATGGCTGCATGCATGAGAGGTGGTGATTAATTCAGGGATATCAGGAAAACTCGTTGTGACAAGCTCTCAGTGCTGGCAACCTGCCTGCATTCTCTGGGCTCCTTCTCCAGGGAGGAGGACATGGAGGCACCAGAGTAGGGATGGGGTGTGGGTGGGCAGGGAGGAGAGGTGATGCTGCTTGTGGAGGAAGGTTGGGAATCAAAACTCCACATCCTATACCCATGTGGCTTAGAAAGTGAGTCTGCAGGGCTGACACAAGTCACCAAAGACATCCCAGGCTGTGGCTGTCATCTAACATTGCTGTTACATTGCTGAGGACTCAAAATTCAGCAGCCTCTGGTTAAGACTCGAGCCTACTGAGCAAGGCACTGCGCAGAGGCTTCTGCACTGTTCCCAGGGGATACAGCAGGATGAAAAATAACTGGCAGCTTCTTGGAGCGTGCTAATAACCATCATCATGCAGTACATTGCACTGCAAGACAAAGTGCTTCCCATGGGCTTCCCCCAGATTCTCTCTCCTGAGAAACACGCTTAAAAGCTTCATGGGACTCAGGAAAAGCCATCTTTCCAGGGAGACCCATGGCCAGCCCCTGCTTGTGTCACAGAGAGGCAGCAGAGGGGAAAGAACAGCCACTAAAGTCCCCTGGTCTGAGCTGTATGGTCTCCATCATGCAAGCCAGGGTGAGAGGGGTGGTATCGAGGGTACCCCTGTTACCAGGGTGGAGGTGCTAGTGGTGTGCAGTGCTCCAGCACACCCAGCCGTGAGTCTGATGTTCTTGCCTAATTTGTTGGAAACTGGAAAAAAAAGAGGTCAGCCCTGGGAGTCCCAGATTTCAGCCTGGAGCTGATGTGTGAGTTTGCCCGGGAGAGCAAGCGAGGGAGGGACCGGGTGAATCAGAGTTCAGAGAGCAGTGTCTTGCTTAGCTACTGGGCTGCCCAAGAAGGGAGAAGAGTTTCTGTGATTTATCAAGGTTTGAGAGCTACCCTGGGCCCTTGCCAGCTCCTGGCAGAGCCTCAGCACTGCTCGCTCCCGCTGACACGGAGCCATGAGGATCTGCCCTTTATTCCTCTGGAGGGTGTTTTACCTGCTGCTGATGAAGCAGGACCTCATGAACACGCAGTAAATGTGTCCAGCAGTGGAGAGGAGAGTCTCTCAGTTGGGAAATCACATTTCCTTGCTCCTCATGTAGGGATTACAGAAGCATGGACTGTCCTATGGACTTTCATGGGCTGTTTCTCCAGCTACCATCATGTCCAGCTCCCCCTTCACTTCCAGAAATAAAGACAGACCCAGGAAGAGCACAGTAACTGCAAACCCTGCTAGAGAGCTGTGTCAGAGCTACTTGCTCTGATTGCTGTGTCCAATGGGATATGCTGTAATCCTAATGAGTCTCTGTCACAAACTCACGTGTGTGTCTTGGTTGAGAACAGCATCCTCCAGCATCTTGAAGGTACTCAAAAATTAACTAAATTAGACTGATTGGTGGGGGAGTCTGCCAGCTCCTGGCACAGTGGCGGCTGGGATAGATGAACCCACCTTGCTGCCCCATTCCCTGTGACACCATCCCTTGCTTGGCTGGGACAGGACTCGTCCTTGCCATGGGCACTGGAGACCTATAGGAAAGGCTGGTTGCTTGCACATTTCTGGAGATGACAACTGTCAAGTAACTGGGATGGACTGCAGCAAAGAGTAATGCTGGGAATGAGTCAGAGAGATGGGAGACTGGTGAGAGAGAGGGACTGTGTGTGAGGACCATGCATGGGGTGTGCACCTCTGCTGGAGCATCAGTTCTTCAAAGGAAAACACAGTGACAGCAGAGATGATGGGAAAAGGTTCAGCAGAACACTTTCTTTTTAAAACTTGGAAGTTGTCAGTTCCCAGTTGTTTTGCACAAGCAGATTTCAAGGACATTGTGACAAACCTCAGACAGGTGATGGGTCTCAGTTCTTCCCCCAGCTCTGAGGTTGGCAGCCCTCAAACTTCACCTATGGGCTCAGTTCTGGAATTGCTCCCATGGGAAGGAGGGGACAGCACAGAAAATGAGACACACTGAAGCTGCAAAACCCACCACCGGTATTGAGGGCTGAGTCCAGAGCCAGGGAGGGTTTCACAATGTCATGCAGCTGGCATGTTCAAGTCTGGTCCCTGGGCTCCTGCACTCAGAACACATAGAGGGCATCTCCAGCTGCATCCTATGACAGGTACCATGCCCTGGCCCAGAGCTGTTGGCTGCTGCTACCTCCATGTGAGCCCTGAGGACTCTCTGAGGTTCTGTAACCCAAGGGAGTAAGTTAAGGCAAGAAACTGAGAGGAGACAGATAATGCTGGGCAAGGGGAAAGAAATGAAAACAATAAAAAATGAGCTGACAACATTCCTTTGAGCTTTCACAGACATAAACCCTCTGCTTTACTGACACCCGGGTGTCTCTCATCAGCCTGCATTGGTTTCTTCATGTTTTAGATGTGTGGATGAAGAGACAAGAAATGTCATGGCAGAGAAGACAAGTACAAGAAGCTGTGAGGTGCCAATGTATTTTGAGTTGCTTTACTCTGAATCAATATTGAACCGAAGAGGAATTATAAATCTAGCAGATTACAGCTGAAGCAATGCCAGGGCATCTGTTTCCAGACATTCTTTTGTGGGTTGTTTTTTTTTAACTGGCTGGAGCAGCTGTTTTTACAAGAATCCACTGTAAAGGAGTTATTAAAACAAAGGGGGGAAAGAAATAGCAATAAATGGGAGATATATAGCAGACAAGGAGTAGCAGAGATGTGGAGCTGGGAAATAAATGGAAGAGAAGAGGAAGAATTTGACAACCCCCAGTTTGTAGCAAGCACCAGGCACTACAAAATCTGGAAGATATTTGTTTTACAGGATGGTGATCCCCAGCTCCAGGCTTGTGCTCAGTGATTTATGGCTCTTGGCAACCATTGCAGGGGTTGAACTAAGAGCAACAGAGATAGAAAAGTTGAAACCACCCTTGGCACTTGCCTGTTGTTTCCTAATGGACGGAGATTTATTAGTAGGAAGCCAATGGAGGTGACTGGGAGCATTTGGAGGCAGATTCCCAGCTCCATTGTTCCCAGAGTCTAGGATCAAATTAACCTTTGATGAAATTCAGCTTGTAATTAAGGCAAGAGGCACAGAACAGAGAGCCTTCACAGGGCTTAAACCCACACTGGGATGATGTAATAGACACAAGTGTGATCATGGCCTGGCTGAAGATGAAATAATGAGAGAGATGAGAGCACTGTGAGGTCATGAGCTTGTGGTCCTGGCCCCACTGGCCACCACAGCTCACTGGGAAAGTGTGAACCTGTGCATCTCAGCCAAGCCCATCAGCACTGGCTATGGGGCCAGGACAGTGCTGGGGTGTCCAGTCTGTTCCTCAGTGTCTCTGGCAACGCACACAAGCTTCACTTTCCCAAAACCTCAATGCAACCTAACAGATTGCTATAGAAACTGTTCTAAGCTAGATAAAATTAAACAAAACCCAGTGTTGCTCCCATAGTTCAACCTTTCCCTACACTCCACCCTTTCAGAGTCTCTAGCTCTCCAAAGTGTGGCATGGAAACTTTGAAAAGCCTTTTTGCAATGATATTTTGTAGAATCTATGCTACTGCCTCGCTAGTTAAATTGTCCCTGATGTCTGGGAGCTCCATCCTAGCATAAGGCAGGTTGGCACCTCTTCCTTTTGCCTGTGTTCCGCCAGCTCGGTGCTTTTCAAAGCCTGAGAAACAGCTGGAGCAGGGAAAGTGCTATCTAATGCTACATCCCATTCTTGCTCAGCCCCTGATGTGTTTAGGTGCTGGGTCACAGCATGCCCTGTGCTCTGCACTGGACTTGAAATCAAACAAAGCCCTCTTTTCCACAAACACCACAAGTAGAGGCTCATGTTCCTCTTGCTGCTTTACCAGCATCGATCAGCATGGCTTGCAGAACTGAGGAGAGGATTTTGATTTGTATCTGAAGTTGCTCAGAAGCCAGAAGAGCAAATCAGCTGTCAATAATCCACAGCGCTTAACTCACTGTGCTGAGAATGACCCTGGCATCAGCAAAACAGCCGTTACCTGGGATGTGCAGGGAGACAGCACCTGACACACAGCCACACGCTCAAGTTTGTGTCGGCTTCGGGTTTATTGATTCATTGTGCAACAAAGCACCGTAAATAGATTTATTCTTACAGTTATAATCGAGCTGATGAGAGCTAGGGAAGTGGAGATGGAGAGAAAGCTGAATAGAAATCAAGCCTGAAAGAAGGCATTTGTGGAATGAATACACCTCCTGGGTGGTGGGAAAACAGGAGTTTCTCTCTCTGTACACAGAACTGGGCTCAGCCTTGTGTGCATGGATACAGCACTGCCCTCTCTTGGGGCCAGATCTGATTGCTCTTGGGCAGCCTCACCCATGCCCCATCTACAGCCCGTGCTGTGCTTTTACCTAGAGCCCAGGCTGAGTGCTCCAGAGTGCCCCAGGATGGTGCTGTAATCCCTGCCCCTCTCTCCTTGTGGCAATGTTCTGTCTGAAAAACTTAATGTCTTTTTAACCTCAATCCTCTCTGTAGAATGAGAAGAAGCAGTATTCTTTATTTCTCCTTATTCTCTAGCTCATGCCTTTAACTGCTAAATGTTTTGTCTCTTCTAAAGCATCCAAGGAGAGCGGAGAGCAGTGGCCCAGAATGTGACCCACAGAGAAATGGTTCATGGAGATTTGCAGTCAGCTCACAGATAGCTGCTGAGCAGAAAGGCAGCAATCTTCCCCTAATCCACAGTTTGCAGCAGATTATTCACAAGGTGCTGCTGAAGAGTTAATATACTTGGCTGGGGTAGGATAGAAATGATGCCTACTTAATATGACAGAAAATAAATAGAATCTGCTTTCGAAGGATGCATTGACCGAGCTGTCGTGCCTGATGCTGAGGAGACAAGTGTCTACAAGCTTCAGCTTAATGTGGCGTGGAAATGTATTGGGTTGTATTTATGCCCATATACCATACTTAACTGGCTATTGTGCTGATTAAATATTTAATTGGCTGTCTGGGAGGAAAAATGCACCATTAGTCTATAGGGAATTACACTGTTCCTTGTGCCTGCTCTTAAATAAAACGTGCAATTCCTTGTCACTTAAGCATAATGTTAAGTGCCCGTTAAGGAGATGTTTTCAAAGGAAATAAATACAACAGTTGCCTGCTGGAATTGCCTCAGGTAGACCCCCCAAATGCTTCAGTGTGGGCACAGCTCTTGAACAGTGGGGATGCTCAGCCTGATCAGAAGGGCACAGAGCCAGGGAAGGGCTTTTCTGGTTCCTGTACTGCTGAACAGCTTTTGGAGATGCTAGTCAAGTAAGATGGTGATTTCAACTGCTTTTCTCCTGGTCTTGTGCTGTATGACTCATCCAGGAGCTGCAGGGGCAGACAGAAATTCAGGAAGCCCAGTGGGATGCTCCTACAAAGCAGCTCCTTTCTGCTGCCGGGTGAAAGAGTGGGCTTGGTCTGTGAAAATTGGGTTTGTCTCCACCATGGGAGTTTCTTTGGCTTTGTTTGGGTATCTGAATTCAATGGGGGAAGAGGAAAAGGAAAGAGGAAGGTGTATGAAAATAACTGTTCCTTCCTTTCCTTGGAGTGACCCTGGGTCCAGCAGAAGTGAATTGCACAGAGCGGAGCTCACTCACCTCACAGGCTGCACCATGCTGAGTGCCAGCAAGAGAAACACCAGGAACGTGAGGAGTTTTACTCCGTATCATGATAATTTAATGAAAGCCCTGGACCTCCTGATGCAAAAGAAGTTAGTGGTATTTTATTGGAAAAAACTCCTTGCTCCTAGAGCCCAGCATTGCTCTCAGCAGCACCAACCCTGATGGCTGCACAGCCTCTGCCAGCCATCTGGGCAGACAGTTCCCCACCATGGGCTGACACAGCTCTTTGATTCATCCCAGCAATGAAGCTGCCATCTCTGTTAAATAACTGATCCTTCAGCAGTAACTCTTTCTCCATTGATGGTTTGGCAGCTTTCACTAACTGGCCCCTTCTCTTCAGCAAATTTTCATGCTCCTGCCTGCCGGATGCAGAAGCAGCTCCAGGGTAGCATCCTGACTTGCAGTGAGACGCCTGCTGTGTTTGCTGCTTCAAAAGCACTGGCCAGCTATTGGGATTCGATAGCATGACCTGATATTCTGAATAATGCAGCTTCATCTGGGTCCTTAGAGCCAGTACTGAGCTGAACTCTCTGATAAGTGTGGCTCTGCCACTCTCCCATGCTCTCTGGGCTTGGGAGGGTTTACTCTGTGATGAACCCTCCAAAGCTCCTCTTAACAGGGTTGACCTGAAGACACAATTACTCTGGAGCAGATAATAAGGAAAACCCTGCCAGGACTGGTGTGGTGAAGACAGCCTGTTAATTTTATCCAGAATTCACATCCTTGTTAGATGCAGGCAAAGCCAGTTAGCATTTCTCTGGCTGGCAGACAGCTAGGCTGGGCTGGCTCTAAAGCTGGGAGCTTCATCCCTCTGATGTGCTGCAAAGTCCCACCCAAATGCCCCTTTGTATCTTTGCCCTCCTGGCTGCTCTGCTGTCTCTTTGTGGTTGGGCTGGGAGCTCTTGAGGGCATCCAGCCTTGAAACTTGGTCCGAAAGGAGCTGGCTTGGTCCTGGGAAAATCCCTGGAGAGAGCAAGGTGGTGACACCAGTACTTCAGGACCAAGAGTCAGACTTGCATGCTGCAAGGTCCATCTTCCCTGTGTCGTCTGGGAAAGCTGCTCCAAGAGAAGGGGAGTGTCTCAGTGCCAGCATCCAGGGCTGCCTCCATCCTCTCTTTCTCACTGTCCCGGTGTCAGATGACAGCAGGACCACAGGACACACAAGGGGCTGGAGCAAACTCAGCCCATGCTGCCCCAGGGACACTTCCTCAATCAGGGGTATTCATGGTCTTGTAGAGAACCTGGGGCTTCCTGGGTCACTCAACTCCCCACTGACCAGCAAAAAGCCAGAAAATCCAGGCAGGTTTTGCTGCAAACATTTCCAGGACAAAGGACACAGCTGGGAACTAGGGATGCACCTCATGGCATCCTTGAGAGTCTGAGTACCTAACAGCTGTGCAGGGAAGTGAGGAGCAGAGAGAGGGTGCTGCCCTGCATTCCCAATGGTCACCTTCTGCCAGCACCCCCATCCCCTGCCAGGTGTTACACCGACACAGAGCTGCCACCATCTCCATGGGAACCAGCACTGCCACACCTGAGAGCACTGGGGAGAAGTCACTGGCTCCATGGAGATACTGCTCAGCTCTGAAAGACCCCAACAGGAGCTGGATCCTCCCTCCCCAGGTTCCAGAACCTTGGGAAAAGTGGATGCAAATTGCCTGAGTCAGGTTGGTTGGGTTTTCTTTCTTTTTCTGTCTTTTCCCTTGTCTTGTTTTGCTGCCATTCACACCTCCCCTCACTCTCTATTTTCGATCAACTGAGTCAATCCTGGGATTGGCACTTGAGGCATGAAAAGGTGATCCTGCTCCATCAGCGGGGCACAGCCCACGCACCCCTCTCCTCACTGCTCCCCAGCCCACACCAGCTCTGCACCAGCAGCTCCCAGTCACGAGCAAAACTACAATCTGGTTTTGTCACTGTGAGGGTGGGGTTAAAGGGCTGAGCATCTCAAAACCCAGTGTGGGGCTGCACTGGGCTTGGAAGCTACAGAAGAGCACTGGGTGGGCATCCAACAAGCTCTGTAGACCCTACACATAAAACTGGGACACTAGCAGGGCACCAGCTGCTCTGGGCATGGGACAAGGGCTGAGAGAGGTGAGGGGCAGGGGGAAGATTTTGTGGAGAGGTGACATAGGGACAAAAGCCCCTTTCCAGTCCATGCTGATCCCATCGCTTGCACCCCGGGGATAGGGGACGAGAATTGCTATGGGGTTTTAGCTTTTCTTTAGAAAATTAATCACACTTTAATTACAGTGAAACCTGAAGACATGGCAAAGGATTAAGTGGATTATCTTCAAAGTAATTTGTTATCAAATATTTATCCCTCTGGGAAGGGAGATGCAGCCTGAGAGAATCAGCATTATCCATGCTGCCAGCCAAGGACTTGCTGTGACCTTCGTTCCTCCCCCTGCCCCTAGCCCCTCCCAACCCTCTTGATGCAGGCTTGAAATGTAGAATGGGGTCCCTTATTCCCTGGGGTCACTTTTCCCCTGAAGCTGGTGGTTTTGAAGCTTGAGCTGTGTAGGGCTTTGCCCCTGCAAGCCTATGCACTGCAGGAAGGGAGATACTGGTGCTTTACTGGTGGTTTCTGGTCTGAAGAGTGACACATCAGGGAGAGCCAGCACCGCACACTGGCTCTGTCAGTGGGATGGATGTTCCCAGACTCACTCCCTGCCAGCCCCTGGCTGCTGCCTGCACCCACAGCAGCGGGAAAAGGCCAGGGGGCTGTGGTGGGCAGCAGCTCCATTGCTGCCAGAAGAGCCAGCAAGATTCGTGGTAAATCGGATTCAGCTCGAGCTCTTTATCCATTCGGCAGACTGTGGGTTTAGTGCTTGGATGCTTCATTAACTAATAATAATGAGTCATTGTATTTGTCTCCTGGGCATTGTAAATGATCCAGTGTCAGGAGACGCCAAGAAGATGTGGAATTGCAATGAGGCTGAAACAGGCAGAGCTTGGAGCACAGAGGAACCTGACACAGATGTCCCCCTGCTCCTCACCTGGGGACAGGGCACCCAGGGTGGGGACGATTGTGTGGGGATGGATCCTTCCAGGAGCTCCTAGCACGGGGGTGCTCCCACATGTGCTGTGATGTTTCTCTCTTCCCCTCCTCTCATGTGTGTTGAACAGCAGCTCTTCATTCCCATTGATAAAAGGATTTTTGTAGTCTGTGCTGCCCTGCAGGCTGCTCTCACAGTCCCCCTTTGTACTGCATCTCAAGGTGACACAACAGCTGCCTTGGGACCACACAGGATAACACATCTTGGTGTTTTCCTTAAGCATAATTCCTCCTCTGGAGCAAAAGCAGGTGTGCAGCGTGCTGGAGATGGCCAGTTCCAGGCAAATAGATATGTGTGTGCCAGTGGGGTCTGACCATCTCTGCCACCAGCATCGCAGTCTGCATCCCTGCAGGCAGCAACCATTTGCACCCCAGCTCCATGTGCAGAGAGGGAACACTGTGGTCCACAGAATCCTCCTGCTCAGCCCAGCAGGTACAGGGCAGCACTTTCCTGGCCCTGACAAACACACAGCCCCTTCCCCTGTGACAGGCACCCCCAGTATTTAGTTTGCCCCCATAGTCTGACCCTGAGAAGCTGCTGATCAAAGGGGAAAAAGAAATCAAGGTGAAAGCAACAAAGGAATAATGAAAAAAGAGGGAAAGGAGCTGTTGGGGGTGTTTGTGCAGAGGCAGCAGAAGATGAGCAGAGGTCATTTCAGCTCACGCATCATCGAGGGAGACAGCAAGTGTACCTCCTGCCAGGAGAGGCAGCTGCCAAGGGTCGTCTTCTGCCTCAGTTAGCATGGCAGCTCTAACCCTGATGAGCTCACGGTTTGATGGAGCAGCAGTCCCTGTGCATGTCACCATGTGTGCTGCAGCTGCAGGGTGCCAGCAGAGCCAGGAGCTGGGGTGAGCTGGGGCTGTGCAGGGTGAGGGGCTGCTCAGAGACCACATTTCATCCCAACTGCAAGCCCTTTGCTAACAGGAGTTGCATCAGTTTTGGGGGACCAGGATATCATGCAGTTCAGATCCAGTTCCCACAAAGTTGGTACAGAGCGTGGTCACCTGCAGTAACCCAACTTTTCACCCACCAGGGAATGATCTTTGTTTGACAAGATACTGTTTTCCATAGTCCAAAATGGACTGGCATTAATTAGATTTCTATCCTTTAATTCTTTATTAATTGAATCTTACATCAGCGTCACTTTTATTTTGCCTGGGATTAGAGCCAGGCTGAGCAGGCAGCACCCAGCTGGGTCACCCCACATCCCCTCTCCAGGATCTGACTCACCTTTACCCCATGCTTTAGGTCTGGGCTTCACTCCAGGACTCCTGATCACAGCTGGAGCAGGACAAGGTGCCGAGGCACCCTAGCCTAGTTCTGCTCCAGTGTTTATTCCTAGAAGATGATATTTAATAAGGCCACATCATTAATGAACTAGAAAGCACTTCTGCAGCCTGATGTGAGGCAAATATAGCTGCCTGCTCATTTTCAAATACCAGACAGAGAGATTTGCTGCCTGCTTCTGCCTGTTATGCATCATCATTAGCGATTTTGCCTTTTCTATGAAGCATTTGTCTATAATAATACAAATATAATTTTTAAATCTACTTTATTCTTGCCCTAAGCCCTTCTAGCCATCATTTTTCCCTGGAATTTTCATCTTGCTTTTTGCCTTCTCAGCCTTTCCCATCTCCTCTGTCTAGTTCCCCTTAGCCATACATACCTTTTCCCATTGTAATTGCTGCTTTCGTTTGGCCACTGAACCACAAGAGATTTAAACATTTCCTCCGACTCTGAAGTCAGGTTTTTTGATCCCTCTGACTCCAAAAGCTCCCTTCTAGTTCCCAGGCATCTGTTTTGCCACCAAAGTTCATCCCAAAGCAGCCAGCTGAAGTGCAACAGCCTTCCTAGGAATGCCAGGGCTGTTTACAGCCTCCCTTCTCTCACTCCAGGCAGGCTTATTCCCCACCATGGCAACGAGGTCTGCTGCAGGCAGGCACCCTGCTGCACCCCAATCCTGTTCTGTCTGTGGAGTCCTTTGGACACACAGTGGTAGGGGAGATAGGCTTGTTCACTGCTCTCCCTTATTCTCCTCCACCCTGACCCCCAATGCTGTGACTCAGTTTCCCTTCCTGAGGACACCCGTTACACAACACCCCACCTTTGTGGGGCTGTGGGAGGTGACGTGATGAGAAAACTCGCACTGTGCTGCTGGAGATGGAGAAAATAAAGAAGAGGGAGAATGTTTCAGCACGATTTCTCTGAGCAGGCATGAAGTGACCCCACTTGTGTTTCTCCCCACTCTGACTGCAACCCTATGTGGGGTGACATGCTGTTGACAAAGGTGGGCGGTGGGATCCTGTGAGGGGAAGCAGAAACTGATGAAGAGTCAACAGGCGGCAGAGACCTGGAGGAAACACCCCATAAGACATTGTGTCTGCTGCAGGTGCTGACCTTAGGGCATCCAGAAATCTTACTGGGAAAGGGGATGGTGCTGCTCTGATGGGGCTAGAGGATGTATGTCAGGATTTGGGAGAATGATGGGCATGGTGATGCATGGTGATGTCCCATCGGGTCTCCATGGTGGGAATCCTGTACTGGCTTTGCTCCGGCAGTGATGGACACATTCTTGCTGCTCCATCATGTCCCATCACGCAGAGCCCTGCCCATTGCAATGTGAATGCTGACCCATCCCTCTCACCGCCACATTACATCCAGGGCGGGGAATGAGGCGAGGGAGGGAGGCGGGGGAGGCTGGCTGCGGTACTTTAAATCCCTTCCAGAGCTCCCCAAAGCAGAGGGGAAGTTAAGGCGAAAATACCAGCTGAGCAGGATAATGGGGAAATGGGCTGGTGGACCTGGCTGGATCCTTCCCAGAGCTACAGCCAGCAAGGTGCTGGGTTTACACACCCTAAGGGCAGCCTCGTGGCAGGGCGGATTTGCATCCTCCATGTGCCGTATTATCTGCCCCCAAAGCCCTGCTGCGGCTAGCAGTGGTGTCTGCTGCTCCTGCCAAAGCAGAGACAACGGACTCAACGGGCAGAGCATCACACGCACGTCCCTCCCTGCCTGTGCTCGGTACCTGAGCTGAAATCCCGACCTCAGCTCCCAGGCCGGCTCAGTTTATTTGCCACATTAACCTGTGGACGCCTGCTCCATGCAGAGGGGTCGCGGTGGCTCCAGCCACCCCGGGGCTGGGCACAGACGGGAACGATTTGCAGATCGAGACGAAAGTGAGTTTTGAGGCCATGGTGGCGTGGTGAGGACACAGGTCCCAAGGGACCAACCCAGCAAGCTGGCAGCATCTGCACCACTGGCACGGCATTGCCCTGGGGCCCGTGCTGGGGCTCGCTTTGTCTTTGAAGTGGCTGCTGGCACTCCTCTGCTGAGCAGGGTCTTCTGTCCGCCTTCTGATGATGAGAGGGGAAGGAACCTCCAGGCACTGACTTATTGTCGCTTTGAACCTCCCTTTCTGTCGCAGTGGGTGCTTGCAGAGCTTGCCAGCCCTTTCACTCCTGCCCTTCATCGCTGGCTGCAGCACAGGGGAAAAACCCTTCCTCATTAGATGGGCTGTGGTCTGTGAGCCCTGTGCCGGGTAATTGGTAGCAGAAGATGCTGCAACAGGAGAGCCGCAGGAATTGGCTCCAGGATAAAAGCTGAGACTGAGGTACTGATCCTAGCAGAATCTGGTCCTGCCTCTGGAATGTTTAAGAGTATGGCTTAAAGAGAAACAAAGTGGATGAAGGGTCCTACACCCAGGCTCTTCTCAAGGTCATCTGGTGATAGGACAAAGGGGCAATGGGTGCCAGCTGGAACAGAGGAGGTTCCATATCAATATTAGAAGGAACCTCTTCACAGTGAGGGTGACGGAGCATTGGAACAGGCTGCCAGGGGGGGTGTGCAGTCTCCCTTGGTGATGTTCAAGACCCACCTGGATGTGTTTCTGTGGGGCCTGGTCTAGGTGATCCTGCTGTGGCAGGGGGGTTGGACTGGATGATCTTTTAAGGTCTCTTCTGATCCCTAATGATTCTATGATTCTAGCTGGAGGACATTTCCACCCACACAGAGAGCTTGTGCTGCTGTTCCAGCAGCCCTTTTGCTGGAGGGAGTAGAGGGAAGACCCACATGGGATAAAGTTTTCTTGAGACCAGTGTCGCTAATAGGGCTGAACTCTCAGAAGGCAGCATCCACTGTTGCCAGGGAGAGGATGGCCCAGCAGAAGCAAGGCAGACAGAATCTTGTCTCCTCTCAAATAAAACTGGTGGTGAATTTTTATGTTTTAATCACACTTCCTGTGATCCCGGTATTTGTCTTCAGTATTCTGAGCTTTTGGGGTAGTTTGCATCATGATTTCCAGTCCTCCTATGCGAGTGTGAAATTTAGACCAGTGCTCCTGCTCTGAAGGGAAGCTGTGAGCTGGGGATAACCAGTGCTGGGGGAAGGCAGCAAACACCTTGGGGCTGGTGAGAATTAATGATTTCACTAAACACAACTTGTGAGCAAATTCCCTGCTGGAAGCTCTCCTGGAGCCAGCTGCCTGCACAGCCAGACTCTCACTCAGCACAGGCACACACAAACCTGTGGACACGCTTGGGCGAGGCAGGATTTGGGTTTGCAGCCTGTTTTGGCTCTGCAGGAGCTGGCTACTGAAATGATGCTAAGTCAGCCCAATGAATAATCTCTCCCCATCCAAAGCCCAGCAGCGCCAGTCCCAATGCTGCAGGTGCTTCACCAGCTAAGCCCCATCATTTTGCTGCTGCCCTGTACAAGGCGTTGCAGGTTTGTGTTGGTAATCCCATGGTGATCAGGAGGAGCCCTGGAAGCACACGCTCATCTGTCTGTCCTGTGAGACCTTGATTACTCTCTTGAATCCACGGATCAAAAGGAAAACATCAAGCTGCAGTGCTGTAGTTGCTGGGACTTTAATTTGTGTCACTCCAGCACTATCCATTACGCAGGACTTTCTAAACTGGGGAAAGACTATAGCAGGGTGAGATGTCCCAGAGCAGGGGGACCTTACCTTTCCCTTGGGGTGAAGGTGAGACAGCCAGTCCTTAGCACATAGATACTGTTGTGGTGCCAGGAATAGGGTCCTTGTTTCTGTGGGGGACAAACAATCCTACCTCAGGTAGCAAAATGTCATCCAGGCTCCGAAGCAGGCAGCTCCAGTCATCAGGTGGGCAGGGGGGCTGAGGAAGGAATAAAGATCCTAAAATGAAGTAGAAATGCAAAGGAAAATTTTCCTTCCATCATTTATCTGACAGAAGGTGACACTGGGCCTGTCACCCCCTTTCATTATGTCTCCAAGGCTTTTCATGCAAATTCAGGCAAACAATTTCTCGGTTCCCTTTTAGCACTCTGGGAGGGCCGATTTCATTTCAGGAGCAGTGGGGAACAATAATCATCTTGAAGTGTCTTCCATCCTGAGAGACTCAGATAAGAGCAGTGCAGTGGACTAACAGCACTAATTTGACGTTTGCAGTTGATAGCTTTGCAGATGACAAAAATCAGGCACCATAAAAGGCTGGTAAACTCAGTAGCAGCAGGGTTACCCCCTCCTGTGCATCCCTCCTGCTCCTCTCTTCTACCCTGAGAGCGAGATGAAAGCCTGTCCCTGAGCACACTGCTGCTCATTTCCAAGGGGAGGAGGTTTTGGTGGGGATGGGGTAGGTCTGGCTGGTGGCTGAGTCCAGGGGAAGGAGAAAGACAGGGATGCAGGGAAATGCAGGCCAGCCTGGTAGATGCAGTCCTACCCATTAGCACTGCTCCTTTTGGGAGAAAATAGCCCAACTGTTTTCCACCATCTTTCTGAGGAAGTCCCTGGTCATGTAGGCAAAAGGAAAATGATCACTTCAGTGCTTCAAGATACCAGTTGCAGATTCCTTATCTGGTCAATAAGCAAGTAAAACTTCAACAACCCCCTCTGAGGTATTTACTGAGCCCCTTCCGCTGTCAGACCCCATGAGAAATCTGCAAGCACATGTCCCTGTCCCCACTCGTGTCCAGCCCCACAAGCGGCCAGTCTCCTCTGTTCACAAGGGATGTGTGGCTCAGACTGGAGCTCAGCAAAACCAGTTCCCTACATGGGGGGCCATCTGAGTGGATGCAGCTGTCATTTGGGGAAACAAGTGGTGAAGTGACCAAAGCAGCTGTAACTCAGCCCCCAGGAATCAGGCAGGGTCAGGCCCCGGGCTGGACCAGCAGCAAATGGAGCAACAGGAATCTCAGCAATTGTTCTATCCCAGAGCTCAGTGTTTGGGCAGCATCAGGCCCGTCTGCATCTCTCCAGACCTGGGCATCTGATCTGTTCTTCACCCTGCCCCCTCTCTAACCAACCCACTCATGTTTCATTGCTGTTCTTGCTTCTGTTTTGGTCCATCCCACCCTGACCAGAGGAAGATGAAGAACTGACACCTCCCTTCCTACCATCACATTGCCCATTGTCACTTCATTCCAGCCTGCTCTGTGTGAACCTGAAGCTCAGTTTTGACAGCCTGTCTTCTTGTTTTCCATGCCCATGTGCCCCTCCTGTCCCCTCTCTGCACTCTTCTGTACCTGGTGAGGATGCTCTTAGCTTCCACGCATGCCCACAATGGGTGTTAGTTCCACTGCCAGGCACACACCAGCAGCCTGGAAGGCTGTCTGTTGAGATTCAGTGGAGGATTCATTTCTCTTAGATTCTTTTTTTCTCCTGTTTTCCTCCTAAGAATCAGGACTGTGTGACCAAGGCAGGTATGAATCCACCTGGAGCCATCTTCTGAATTTGAATTTCTGCCAGGCATCAAGTCTTGGGGGGTTAAAAACGAGGATAGAGGCACAGATTTCTCCCTGGTGTAAGCAGGAGTCCAGCTTGGCCAGCACAACAGGGTTTATTCGCAGGAGGCTAAGCTGAGCCGCAGGCACTGCGGGCAGCAGCTAATTAAACTGGTGACACTGGGGCACACTGGGCAGGACACACCACAGAGAGCACAGGTTTTGCTGACGCAAGGTTGCTGCTGCCAGCTGGAAAATGAAATCCCATCCCGTGCTTGAAAATGTGATTTTGAAGGCAATTTTTGACCTGAATTGGGGCAAAATATAATATTGGATGCTTCTTTTTTTTTTTTCCATGGAAGGAGATACTCACTGCGAGTGGAAAAAGCTTCAGGAGAGCTCAGTGGGGTTTCTCAGCTTGACGTGCGGCTGCTCAACTGGTGCCCATTAATTTTGTTTTCTCCCTGAAGGCAGAAATGGGACTAGGAGAGTGTCTGTGGTTCTCCCACCCCTTCTCCCAGAGGAAAACTTCTAATTTTTCATCAATCTTGAAATATTCCCAAAGGACACATTCTCATTTTTATGAGACTGGCATTTTCAGCCAGCAAACTGGTCTCCTGGGAAATTCCTACCTGGTTTTGCATTCTCCTCACTCTCCTGGGCTTTGATTGCTTTCTGCTTTTTCCTTTTTTAATTATTATTATTTTGACCACAAACTGCTGAGGATGGGTTTTCCTCAGGGAGTTGCTATCAGTCTCCTGTGGGATGAAGGACAGAGACATCCGAATCATCCTGAGTCCTCCAGCAATCTGGGAAGGAAGACTGCTGAGCTGGGCTTCTGCCAAAGATATCTTCTACCACATCTGCAGCTCTGCTTCTATCCCACATCCTTGCCCCTTTTGATTACCCCCTTTTGGCGTTGATTGCTTATACCAAAGACCCCTTTGAGCACCTCATCTCTCTGATACCTTCTCTCTCCTAAAGCTGATCATATCATTTTCCTGTCATTTCTCCCTGCTGAACAGATTGGGTTTGGGATGTGTGGCACCAGCCCAGCCTGGCTCTGGTCCTGCAGCAGCTGAGCCCTGCAGACACCGGGTGTGGGGAAGAGATGGCCTTGGTCATGCTCCATCAGTCTCCCTCACTGCCACCTCATACTGCCCAGTGCTGGCAAAGCCTGGTCCCCTCCTCCTCTCACATTTATTGTGGCTCTGCCAAAGAAACTGGCCCTATTCGCTTTGTCCCTTGTAAGGAAACTGTATGAGATTTCTCATCCCATTCCCAACTATAATGGGATAATGTCTTGCTGGCCTGGCTGGTTCAATTCCAGCTTTGCTGATGCGATGATAATGCCTTATTGATGTAGTTTGTGTGTTGCCAGTGAATCTCAGTACTCAGATGAGTATCATTATTTTTATTTTCCACAGGCAGATTTCAGAGGAAGGAATTGCTAGTGAACCCCCTCTCAGCACTTCTGCTTGTAACCCCCAGGCTCCCTCTACCCTGCCTTTGGAGATGGGACACACATCCCGGCATCCCTCCTCAACCTTCTCTACTCCAGGCTGAGCCCTTTTGTTTTACTCATACCCAGGGGCTATGGGCAGGTGTTTCCAGCCCACTAAGACCCAGTGTGTCCCTGGGGTGGTTTCTAACAGTCTTGGGCACGGGGAACCCCCAAAGGTCAGCACGTGGATGATGTTTTGCCCCGCTGCTGGCCTGAACAGCTTCTGAGAAACGTAATGAAGTACAATAAGGGTCAGTGTAGTCTTGCATCTGGGCAGAACAACCCCAGGTACCAGTATAGGCTGGGAACTGACCTGTTTTTTTCTCATGGAAGGAGATACTGTTGGAGAGCAGTGTAGGAGAAAGGGACCTGGGGGTCCTAGTGAACAGCAGGATAACCATGAGCCAGCAATGTGCTCTTGTGGCCAAGAGGGCCAACAGCATCCTTGGGGGGATCAGAAGGGGGGTGGTTAGCAGATTGAGAGAGATTCTTCTCCCCCTCTACTCTGCACTCATGAGACCACATCTGGAGTACTGTGTCCAGTTCTGGGCCCCTCAGTTCAAGAAGGACACAGAGCTGCTGGAGGGTGTCCAGCATAGAGCAACAAAGATGATGGAGGAAGTAGAACAGCTCCCTGATGAGGAAAGGCTGAGGGAGCTGGGTCTCTTGAGCTTGGAGAAGAGGAGGCTGAGGGGTGACCTCATTAATGTCTATAAATATGTGAGGGGTGGGTGTCAGGAGGATGGAGCCAGGCTCTTCTCAAGGTCATCTGGTGACANATGATTCTGAGGGTTCGTGGTGACCATCCCCAGGGATCCAAGTTTATAATGTCCCTGCAGGTCCAGTTCCCTGGTGATGCAAAGATCAAGGGTCTGAATGCAGTACCTTGCCTAGTATCTCCAGGGCTTTGGAGCAAAGTGCTACTCAGCCAGTTACTTCCTCCTGGCTTGTGTCCACCCTGGTTTGTCCCAGCTTGGTCCCAGCTCCATGCAGTGCTGAGTGATTCACAGCCCAGCCAGGCTTTAAGAGCACATAAAGCAAGAGCAATCTCACCTTTCTTTTTAATTCTTCTTGAAGACTGGTGGTAATTTTGCTGCATTGTTCTGTGTCGGGATTTTTCTACATAGGACCCCAGGGAATTGGTGCCAAGTCTGTGAGAGCACAGGGCACTTAATGTGGCAAATAGTGCTTCTGAAACACACTGCCCAGAGAGCCATTTCTCATACTGCTCAAGTGCAGATTCAGCCCTGCTGTGCCCCAGATCCTGATATTGGAAAGGCTTTCTACACCGAGGCGGTTGGATCCTCTAGAAATACCTCCTGTTTGGGTTTTCTTCAGTGACAGAAGGGAGGTGTTGGTGTGAGAAGTGGCACTGGAGAAAGCACAGCTTGGGGAGCCCTTGAAGAGCCTGGGCAAAACAGCCCCATCCCACACAGCTGCCTGCCAGTGGCTGTGTGACCCCAATGATTCTGTCCTGGTCTTTTCCAGGGAAGGAAATGCAAGATAATGATCTTGTAATTATAGAATCACAGAATGCTCTGCTTTGGAAGGGACCCTTAAAGCTCATCTAGTGCAACACCCCTGCAGCGAGTAGGGACATCTTCAATCAGATCTGATTGCTCAGAGCTCTGTCCAGCCTGGCCTGGAACGATTCTCTGGTCAACCTGCTTCATTCTGAATGGGGCTGGGTTGGGAATTAGCCTGCCAAGGCTGCTGGTTGCCCAGTGGAGTGTTTTCCTGAGTTCTCATCACAATCTCAGTTGAAGGGTTCTTTTTGCTCTGCTTTCATTATAAAACCACAGGAAGGTTCATCCCTGGTGTACTCTGAGGATCCCTCAGCCCTCATGTCCACCAGCCCCCAACATCACAGCCCTAAATTCCTGGCTGGACAGAAGGGTCCCTTTGCTTCCTCAGCCATAGGGCTGCTTCTCCTGCAGCAGCTTGGGCACACACCCGAGGTGGCTCACACCTTCCCCACCTGAGTCCTGAGTCTGGCATCACTAATAACAGCCTGGTCCTTTTTATCTGTTTGCCAGTTTATAACTCCTGGCTTTGCTGCAGCACTCAGTTGCTTTTGCAGTCCCCAGCCAGTTGTTCAAGACTGCTGTGTTAGTCCCTAGTCTTCCAACTGAGGATGCTTTTTACTGTTGTCCCCTGCAAGAAGGGCTTTGCTCCAGCCAGTGTTAATGGATGGCAGCAGGAGTACCTCAGAAGTCTTTTAAAACCCTGCTGTTTTTGAAACTTTTATTTAGCTACAAAAGCATACGTGTGATCACTGCTTGGGTCGCTCAAACAGCAGCTGGAGACTAATGTGGGCTGTGTCCTTGGGGACCACCGAAGCCAGAGAGAAAGGCCAGCAAGGGTAGTGACAAAAGTGATGATCTTGCTAAGAAAAGCTATAGCAGCAAAGCCAGAAGCGCCCATAAATCCCATCATCTTGTTATGCCACTGAGCAAAAACCAAAAGCAAGATAAAATCCCATCTCAGAAAGATACCCTGCTGTAAAGCCTGGATGTTGTAAACCATGGGACATAAAAATAATAATAAAGCTGCAGAAAAATCTGGAGGTGCAAACTCTGACCAAGCAATAATGGCCCATCTAGGGCACATGGTGGTCAGACCAAGGCAGCCAGCATGGTCTCAGCACCAGGTTGTGGGGTCCGATCTGCAAGACTAGTTCTTCTCTGTTTTCAGTTCATTAAGATTCCTTGGACTAAGGAATAGTCACGTGCATTATGAAATGTTTCCCCCTGCTAATATTTTAATTGCCAGCTGGTCCCTGCTCAGGGTGAGGAAAGGGGAATAGGAGGTTGGGATGTTGATGCGAATCATCGGAAGGAACAGATGGAGTGAGGAGGGGATGGGGCAGAGATTAGCACTCTGCACACACACACAGGCACAGGCACAGCGGGGCTTCTCTCCTGGCACGGAGAGCAGAAACCAGTTCAAATAACAGGTCTTGCATTAATATCTCATTCTCTATAAATAAATCAATAAAGAGAGCGCTCTTTGGCTGCTCTCGCTCTCAGTCACTTAAGAGGCCCATGATGCTCTAAGTCCTGCTTCATCCCTGCACTTTCCCTCCCCAGCTGGAGGTTACTGGGAAGAGGACACCACTGTTCCTCCCCCTGCAGTGGCTGGCAGGGGCTGTGGGCACAGTGCAGCCCCCTGTGAACCCTTTTGGAGCTCCGTGATTGCCCCACATTCTTTTAGGGAGCAGGGAGCAGCATCCCATCTCCAAGGATGGGTTGGAGCTCAGGGGCAGGTCATCTCCAAAGGAGGAGCCTCTGCCCAGAGGTTTGAGGCTGTTGCTGTTTGTTTATAGTATCAGCACTTCAGAATAATGGAGCCAAAATGAAGGTTTGAAGCCTGTTTCTTAGAAATAAATGACTTGGAAGAAATACTTGGGATCTGGAGGGAAGTAGTGCTGTGTGTTCTGATAAAGGACCTGAAATAATCCTGTTGGAATAGCGCAGCACCATCCAGGATGCTGGGGTCATCCACCCCATGTCACCCCATCCCAACATGCAAGCTGCAAAAGCAAAGAGGAGTGTGATGAAGAGATTCATTAAGAGACAATAAAAAGTAATTTGACAAACTGAACCTTGGGCCTGAGAACAACTGCTGCTGCATGGCTGCAAGGCAGTGGAGCTTTGGATCCTTCTGCCTCCAGCTGGCTGGCAAATTCAACAGGACGCTAGACAGAGTGTGGATGGGAAACCCAAAGCTTGCTCTGCCTTTCCTCCGTATGAGCTCGCAGGTTCCCTGTCATTGCTACGCTGTGTTTGCTCTTTTGTTTTGCAACAGCTTATGTCTTGTGAGGGAAATACAAGCCAAACCACCGAGGCTCTGATGGATTGGGGCTCTGCTCAGAGGAATGCGATGTACCGCCTCCCCGGGTGGATGCTGGCAGGTTGAGGAGTTCAGGTGGTTTGAGATAAAAGGTGTGTGCTGGGTTTTAATGCACATCCCGAGCTGCTGTGGTGTTTGACAAAGGTAGAAACCTGCATTTCTGAGTCTGAAGCTCGTAACAACAGAAATTACCTACAATAAAATAATTACTGATGTCTGTGCAGCAAACACTGCAATTCCCGGCACTTTCTCGGGGTATCACCACAAGCCCAGTCTCCCATCCTGCTCAGGGATGCTTGAGGATGCTCTAATTGTGGCTGCTGGTCACGGAAACTATTGGCTGGGAAGAGATCGATGCTTTCTTCCTCTCCCAGCATCTCCAAAGCAGCTGATGCCACAGACACTCTGTCCTTTAATGTATGTGATCACATGGAAGGCTGCTGAGGGTCTGATGCTGCTGCTGCCCACCTCCTGCACTGCAAGGCAAGAGCAAACCTCCTCTGATGCTTCTCCAGTATCTGCAGAGGCTGCCCTGGCCACGCAGTCCCAGTTGCAGGTACCCACTGGCTTGCAGCATGCTCGAGGCTCTTGTACCTGGGACTCCACCTGAGCTCAGCCCTTCAGCATTGAATTCTTAATAAATCAAAGTGCTGTTTGCTTTTGGGAGACCCTCCAGCAAAGCCTTCCCCCTCTCCTCTTCCTGCTCCCATGTTTTATCAGGCAGCGAGTGTGAAGGCTGCTGAAAGCACCGAGGAGACTGGGGGTGGGAAGCAGGACTAGGGGCAACTAGTCCCAAGGGGGATCCGTAGGTTGCTCCCATGGGTCATAATCCCTTGCTTTGCCCGTGGGATAAATGAGCAGAGGATTTTATCTGGATGCTTGCGGTGAGCATCAGCTCATTACACCCTGTACCCTGCAGCTGCTGCTCCCAGCAAAACTTCTGCCTCTGCCTGGCTGGAGCCTTCTTGTGCTTAAGGGACTGCAGGACAATTTGCAGATTAAAGAATTCAAACGTGTCCTCAGGAGGAGGTCACAGCACCAATATACAAAAGGAGGATTTTGTGTGCACTTTTCAGCCCTCTTCTAGATAGCTCAGGGTCTCCTGGCAGGCACTGGCATGGCTGGGTGATGCTGATATGAGGGGGATGCTGGCTCCAGTATGTGGGTCCAGGTCCCACCAGTGGGAAATTTGCTCTGAGCAGAGCAAATGCGTTGCACCAGTGCTCACCCTAATTGAGGATAAATCCTAGCTACTGACTCTAAAGTCTTTAAAAACACAAACAGCTGATATTCCCTGGTCATCTGTTCTTTCTTGGCTCCCAGACACATCAGGAGAGAAGGGCTGTGTTCTCCCTATGGCAGAATCCAATGCAGTGATTAGCTCTGTGTTTCAGTGCATGGTGCCCTTTTAGCAGGTAAGAGCTTTCAGTGGCCACGTTAGGGTTTGCAACCAGATGGCTGCTGCACTGGGATGCACAGCAGGAGTGTGGGGAGTCCTCGTCTCTCCTCTGGCACACCAGTTACCATGGTTAGATATTGATGGGCTCATAACTCATGGCTGGTAGAGCGCAGTATGGTCCCAGTGTGTTACAAGGTGATCAATAATGAGTAGAAATTAATGCAGTGGAAATGATGGATTCAGAGTCCATTTGGCATGTGGCCATGGGCTGTGTGTCTTGGCCTCATGGGGACAGAAAGGCAGGTCATGGGTCACAGGTGGCCCCCAGGGCATTTCCCTGCATCTCCCTGGGCTCTGAGATGTTCACACTGTCTTGGCTGAACTTTTGCAGGAGCCTGGGGACAACTGCCCGGGATAAGAAATGTGCAGTGAAACACGAGGCACCTTGCACCAGGTTCCAGGGTGAAAAAGCAAAGCTCCTCATGGTTTGAAGATTAAATTCAGACTCTCTTAATGCTTTCTTAAGAGTGACTGGTTATGGTTCAGTGTAGGCAGAGCAGCCTTGCTGACCTTCCCTGGATCATGGCACAACCTTGGCTACCTTGGGCATGGCCAGACAAGTCCTGGCTCTGTGCTGCGCTGAGCAGAGGGAAAAGCAGCAGTTTCCTCTCCTGCAGCCATGGGCACCAAATGTTGCTCTAAAAATCAAGTGGCTTTTCATCTCCACCATCACATCCTGCTGATGCTTCCTGCAGGCACAACCCAGACCCATCCTCTCCCACCTCACTAATTTTCCTCTTTGTTTGCCCTTTATTGCCTAATAAATGGTGTCTGATTCAATTCTGTCATCCTCTTGTGAACTCACCATGGCTCTGGTCCTCCCGTGGGGCAGCCACCATCCCCAGCTTTCTTGGGCTCCTGCCCCTGGGCAGGGATTGGCTTCTGAGCTTGTCCCAGTTGGCTTCTGAGTTCAACCCACAGAAGCTGTTCTGCCAAAGGGGGATGGAGCTAAGCATTGGAGCTGCAGCCCTGGCCGAAAGAAGAGCCCTTTGATGGCCCGGTTCTTGCACCAGAGGAGGAGAAGCTAAGGAGCAAGCCATGAGCAGGAGAGGACCTTTCTTTGCGCAGTATTACTTTGTCTTTTAGCCAAGCCCAGAGTCCAAAAAGAAGCCACATTTTCACCTTTCAGCCAAAAAGCAGAGAGCAATAGGCACTGAGGGGGACAGGAGCTGTGGGCACTCTGTGATATTATTCAGGAGACCTTAGTTTCAGACTGGTCAAGGGGCTGTCTGCACTTATTGCTGGCTTCAGAGCTCCAGGAAGGGCTGAGGATGGCACAGCAGCAGCTGAGATGTGGGCACGCACACACAGACATGGTCCCTGCTCCTGAGGTGCCGCTGCAGAGTACCCTCCTGGGAGCGACAGGAGAGGACAGGGTGCAGCACCCACAGCACAAATGGTTGCACCTTGCCATGGCTGGTCGTTGGCAGTGTTGCTGTCATCTACCCAGTTGTTTTGGTCTCTCCTTCATCAGAGAGATCCCTCCAGCAGCGTTAGCTGCAGACAGAGCCAGAGGGTCATGTATTTTCAGCAGCTGCTGAGATGAGTCTGCAGGATGCTCCTACTGTCGTCTGCTGTGAGGAACCTGCTGGCTCCAAATGTCACCCGTGAGCCGAGCAGAACAGCAGCTCCTTTGGCAGGCTGAGCCCATCCTCCCGGCCTCACTGCCGCGTTATAAACATGAAATCTCGGCAGGGCTGCCAAGGAAAAAGCTCCAAATCACAAATACCTGCCATTATAGTAAGATGGCCACACAAACAGCTTCTTGCATGAGCACTGCCTTTTAAATATTCTCAGCTGGGGGCTGATGCAGCTTAGCTGAGTTTGTTTTTCAAGAGAGAAAACGAATCCATTTGTACCTTAAACAGCAAATCCTGGTCAGGGCCCAGTGCTGCTACTTCCCTGGCCGCTCAGAACACCTTTGGCATGATGAGAGCTTTAGCCAGGAGTGAGAAAAGGGATTATTTTCCTGTAGAAAGGCTGGGCAGGTGCCTGGTTTCCCTCCCAGTTCTCCACACAGCTCTTCCCAGTGTGTGCTGGTGGGCACATCGCTCTCATCAGCTCGGCAGCGGCACAGCGGTGAGGTTCCCTGAACGCTTTAGTGCATAATAGGACTGGCTCAATAATCCCATTACAGTCTGTCTTCAGGGTGCCAGGACTAATTGGCAGGCGCTGGGACCTTCATCCCCAGCTGGAATTTTATTGCTCATTACAATTACTGTGATGCTAAAGTCTGTCGGCCTCACATGTGCCGTCAGCCCAGGCTGGAGCAGTGTCCTTGCTGGGCACTTTCTGAGCCCCACTGCCCCCGGTCCTCAGCCTCTGGCAGGGAAAGTACACGGTTATTGCTGCAGCTGATTTGCCTTTACTTCATGCCATTTGCAGCTTAATAGGATTTATTTTGCGCATGTCCAGTTGGAGCTGCTGACTGCACAAGGTGCTGACTGAAAGCTGCTGTGCCAGCGGTGCTGGGGAAGCCGAGGACAGCCCCAGCCTGACACTGGGCAGTGGCAGTGGGATGGGGATGAATGGCCTGAGGTAGCAGCGCCAGCTCAAAGGGCTGCAGGAAGGACCATCCTCAGGCTGAGCTGTTGCTGCTCTGGCCACTTACCTCTCTTGCAGATGCTGGCCCCATCAAACTACCCCTTCTCATCAGAGCATTTGATACCTCCCTCTGAGCATGGGCAGAGGCTCAGCTCCCTCCTGTGCAACGGGCACATTTGTTTAAGTGCAGGATTTGGGATTGTTTTCCTGATCTAAGGCTGTCAAACAGTGAGGCTCATCCTGGCTCCTTGTTCCCAGCTGCTCTGAGATGTGCTGTTCATTTGTAGGGCCCAGGGGGAGCAGAGGGATGAGGACAGGCTGACACACACCTGGTGACACTTTTATTTCCTTCCCAGTGATCCAGGCACTCTGCTGCCACTATGGCACTTTGTAGTGATGAGGAGTAAACTCTTTGCCTCTCAGTTCGTGCTCCCAGCCTCAGTTTGTGACTTAGATGCCAGTACCACCGGCCAAGGCTTTGGGAGCTCACAAAGCTCCTCCAGCAGTGCAGCCTTCAGCCAGGGAGTTATTACCAGGAGACAGTGTGAATGCCAGAACTTTGCAAAGCTTCAGAAAGTGATTAGACAGATTCTAGGAAGAAAAAATCCATCAAGAGCTATTAAGCACCGAGACAAGCTCTGAGACTCAGATGGGTGGATGCCAGGGATGTGTCCCTCCAGCCTGTGTGATCCTTCCTGCTTTCTCCATCACAGCTGCTTTGTCAGGAACAGCACTGAGATGCTGTGCTGAGGAAGCCCTTGGTCTGGACCAAATGTGCTGATCTTGGGCTCCATCTCATCTTCCTGTTCACAGGGGTTATTGCAGGGTTTCTATGCTGTGCAGAGCTTTCTTTGCCATAAGCTTCTGGAGTATTCTTTACACCAAAAGATGATTACTTGTCAGTGCTGGAGCAGATGCCAGGAGTATCTGGGGTGCTGCAAAGAGCCTTTGGGATGAGTATCCACTCGGGATACAAACAGGGAAAATCAACAAGTGAATCTTCAGATAAACATGTGTTGCAGAAAGAAGCAGAGGGAGGCTGAAAGAGATTTGTTTTGGTTTTCCCAGCTGTGTGGGACTGACAGACCCTGAAATCATATGGGACACTGCTGGGGAGGGCTGTGCCATGGGGTTGCATCAGTTGCACCAGTGGCTTCAGCTGCCACAGGAGAAACCTCACCACAGGAATGACAACTTTATGCTAAACATGGGCTATAGACACCTCCCTCACCTTCCCACTGCTGTGTTCATCATCTTTTGGAGGATCAGGTACCAGCTGTGCTGGTGCTTGCTTGGTTTATATCCTCCCCCTGCCCAGCAGGGAGATGCTGCTGGTGTTAAGCTGACTGTCCCTCCTCACATCTCCAGAGGGGACCAGGGATGTGGAGAGGAGAGCGCTCAGCTCCTGCCTCCTTGGTGAGTTTGGAGCTTATGTTTCATCACGAAGCTGCGTGTTGGGGCAGTATTTCACACTTGCTGGTGTCGGCTGATAAACCTTTGATTTTCACTTCTGGGAATAATAGCACAGTAATGAATTATATTCACAAGAATAACTGTAATAGTCATAAAACTGCAAATAGAAGAAAACTGTAAATCAGTCACCCTCTTGTAATGTGCTTACTTCATCTGAATCACCCTCCCTGGGCAGATTATCAATTTTATTTGGCTTTTCCAGCCTAAACTTTTATTAAGTGGGGTGCCTCATGCGTAAAGATACCGAGCACAAGCCATATGTTCCAGGGATTTATCTGTTTATTTTGCCTCCTTTTCCTCTCTCTCCTCTCCTGGTCATGGCTCTCAGGACCTGCCGGCGCCTGACACGGGTGAAAGGCGGTTGTCCCCCAGTGTCACTTTACCTCTATTATGCAAAAAATAAGCTGCTGGGGACGGCCAGTCCACCCTCTGTGCTGTGCACAATTAGCCAGACCATGCAGCACATTTCAACTTCTGAGTAATTAAAATAAAAAGCCGTTAGCATAGCCCCAGGGTAATCAAGGGGCCAAATTCTGGATCTCCTGCAGCATGTCCTGGGCTGCAGCACAAAGATGCTGCTGCTCCCAGTTTGTGGCACACAATGCTCGCCCCAACCCTTGCAGGTGAACTGGGGCACTCAGAGAGGGATATGAGAGCAGTCAGCGCAGCGATGGGGAAAGGATGGTGCCAATTTACCTCTGTGCTGCTGAGGCTGAGCGGAGATTGAGGATGTGGGTTTGAAGGCAGAGCTGCAACACCAACTGCTCTGCTCCAGCCACAGGGAGAGGCAGCAGCTGAGATGTTCCGGACATCTTATTGTAGCTCTTAGCAAAGTTCCTGCCTTTTCTCTTTTTATTGCAGAATCATATTTAAAAAAAACCCCTCTTTATCTCTCACAGCTGCCACTCTTTGTCCCTTTCCCATGTTCCCTATCAGACATCCACCGGATGCAGTGGGATTGAGGGATGGGAGGCTGGCACGAGGGCCGCGCTGAGTCAACGCTGCTGTGAGAGGTGTCAGAGCAGCTGGGGGAAAGGTGCAAATTACAGTCAGCAAAATGCAGCTGCTGGGTTCAGTGACCTTTTCAGAGTCATGAGCTGCAAGCTGGAATGGAGTTTGCTTCAGCCAGACATGATGTGCCAGGGCCTGTGCGGTACCTCATGGCTTTTGGAAGCACCAGCTGCAATTTTCCATCATAACACAGCAGGGAAAAAGGGAAAAACCACAGACGGAGTGATTTACGAGATGCTTTTCTTGGGTATTTCCATCTGTGGTCTGAAATTATCAACTAATATAGAAACTGTGAATTGTTGCTCCAGCTACTCCCATTGAGTGCTTTCACCATGATTTTTCATGCATGTCCAGTTCCCCCTCTCCTGTGCCCAGCAGTCTCTGGCGCTGGATCTGGCCACAGCAGCCTCAGTCTGTGCCTCCTGCCCAGCAGGTGGTCAGTTTTGTGGCTCACAGTGGTCAGTGCATTTGCAAGAGGTGATGTAAGACAGCACTGAGGTGGGTTTTGTGCTTGGACAGCTCAACTTTGAGTCCCTAATTCAGATTTCTTGAGCTAATGAAAATAATTTTGTCTAGTTAGTGACAGCCAACACAGCTGAGCCCATCTGCACCCACTGAGGACTCTTGGCCATTCTCTTTGCAGCTCAGCAGGACCTGAAACACACCTGCTGAGCCAAAGATGTGCTGGAGAGGAACATCTCATGCTCTGGCAAGTAGCTTCTTGCAAGACTTGGGCTGTTTTCCTGAACAACTGGGGCTTGGCAATTGCTTTGGCTGTGTGCGTGTCCTGTGGGCTTCTCCTCCTGGCACTGCACACACAGACGTCACCTGGGATTTCATTAATGCAGGCTCAGGAGAGAGGTCAAGGGGCTCTGCCCAGCTCACTCATTCCTCCCTGCACCCTTTTTGCTGAGGGCTTGGGTCAATCTCCCAGTCTGGCTTCCCAGTCTCCTCCCTAGAGGAGGTCACAGTTTGAGCCTGGAGATGTCTCAGCTCACCAGCCCGTGTCCAGATGGGGCTGGATGAATCAGCGAGGCTTTTCCAGAGCTCCTGTTTGGCTTCTAAGGAAAACTATAGAGTCCACAAGGCATTTGCTGTCAGGAGGGCTCCAGCCCCACTGTGCAGCTCAAAGTGGCTTCAGCAGAGCTGGAGGATTGAGTGACAAACCCCAAGTGCGGAGGGGCCTGAGCTGGGGTGTGGGTGAAGGACAGGCATAGAGCAGTTACTGCTGTGGGTCATGGTGGTGCTTCCCCCAGGACCCCGTATACAGCACACAGCCTTCTCTGACACCTCTGCGAGGAACTGGATTTTAAAGGCAAGTCTACAGTTCGGGAGTAGCTGCAATTTGAGCAGGAATCTGTTCTCTGAGCCAGTTAATGAGGCTGCTGTGAAAGCAGTGGGAGCATCGTGTGTTCTGACAGTGCTAAAAAGGCACAGAAACGAGATTGTGTGGATTGAACACCCAGCCCCAGCATCAGCTATCCAGTGCTGAGCCCATCTGACAGTGGCCCCAGCAACACGGCAGGTCCCAGGGACCAGCAGGGACACAGCCTGCCCTGCCCTGCCTTGTGCTGCAGTGGTAGTGGTGGGAGAAAATCCCACAGTTTTGGTTAACTCCAGCTACAGCAATTTTCTATGTGAGAATCTATGTTTATACCACATGGTTCCCTGTTTTTCTTCTTAGTTTGAAGGTTTTCTTGGGTGGAAGGGTCTGGTTTGGGCTGTCTGCTGTGTAAGGATGCTCTGGCTGCCTGGCTCTTCTCCCTGGAACAGATGAGTCTGCAGCTGTTTCACTCTCAGCAGAGTAAATCAATGGGTCTGGCTCCAAACTCATTTAGCAGATTTTGTCTTTAGAGAGTCAGACAGACACAGCACAGCATCCAGAGCACAGCTGAGGCAGGGCAGAAGGGAGATTCATCCCAAGGGAGGAAATTCCCTGGGTGCAGGATGAGGGATGCTTTGCTGTCCTGAGGAACCAGGTTCTCAGGCAATTTCTCCAGGGCCTGTTAAACACTGAGGATCACAGAGAGACAGACTTTGCTTCTCTCTTGACTAATGAGCAGTAAAAAATCTGTGTCTGGGGCTCGTGCACACACAGAGGAGCCCTCTGGGACCTGGTTGTGTCAAAGTGTCCTGGTGCAGTCTGTTCATGATCTAGTGAGAAGAGGCTGGTCTGGTACCCATTGCCGTGGGGCTCCTGGATCACTTCATCCCACCTTAAGGAAGAGGAGAGTCTTTAGACACTTGTCATGTAATGTGGGCAGAAGCAAACAGGATCTGATCCCTTTTCATTTTGCATCTAAGAAGAGTGGAGACCCTTCCCTGGGTCACCTCCAGAGCTTTCAGCCCCCCTAATGGGGACATGGCTCACCTTCCAGAGGTACTTCACAGACAACAGTGAATGACTGAGCCAGCAGCATCAAAAAGGTACCTCTGGTTGCAGGCAGAGCTGGTGTAGAACCCTGCAGCCCCCACAGTAGTCCACAGCAGCTAATGCAGCCCTTGCTCTGGCTGCTGGGGCTGCATCTTCTCTCCCCACTCCACAATCAAATTAATGAGGAGCAGCATCTCAGGCAGCTCTTGAGCAAGCAGTGAGGGGGTGGCGGGGGAAGGTGATGGGGGGGGATGCTCTTGGTGACTCACTGCCCTGCTCCCCACTTGGGGTTTTGTGTTGTGGAGGTGAATACTGGAAAGCAGCTCCCTCCTTCCTTCTCCCCTCCAAACCAAAAAAAGCTGTGACAGCTTGATTTAGGGCTGGATAATGAGGCAATTGTGAGGAGGATGGGTACAGCGGGAGCTTGTGCTTGCCAAATCGTTTGGCTTAATAGATCAAATATTTTTATGCATCGTTTGTTCCTTTAAGGCAACCGTAAGCCTCTTCTCCTGCTGCACTGAAATCAAAAGAGCATCACTGGGCATCACCCAGACTGAACCCTGCTGTGGCAGAGGGGAAGGGTGGCTGTAGAGGATCTTCGCCACCCAAGGCTCACCTGGGTGTCAGTACTAAATGGAGGGTGGGTGAGTGGATCTGGGCTCTCCAGAGCTCCCCATGCACTCAGCCAGCACAGCATGGCCTCAGCCAGCACCAGTCCAGCCTGGCCAGATTGTGTGTGCGGGTCTTTGTGCCACCCAGATCCTGCATGCCCTTTCCTGGGGCCAGCTGTGTCCCCAAGCACCAGGGCATGATGCCATGCAGGGACTGCCCCCTCTGTTCACAGTGTGAAGGGAAACAGCCAGCGAGCCAAGACAGACACGTAAATAATTGCTAGGAAATGCTTCCCCCGTGCAATTAAGTCACTGTAATCACTAAATCCCTCAATCAGAGCTGGATCTGTTAATCTATAATGAAAGGACAAACCAAATCCATTCCTTGTTGGCTTTTATCTCCTACCAAGCTACCACAGGGTGCCTGCCAGTGATGAGGAGCTTCTCTTGGTGCACAGGATGAGGGAGCACATGACTCTCTCTCCAGCCTTCTCTCTCAAACCTCACAGCCTCCTGAGACTCTCATGTCCCCTGCAACCCCTTCTTGCCTTGGTTCAGTCTAGCCAACACAGTGCTGGGGGTCCCCTTGCCCACTCAGCCGTTAACACTCTGTATTTGCCACTGTGAGGAAAAGTCACTGAAAGGGCTTTCAGACCCTGAGTGAGTGGTGCTGAGGGGCTGTGGGCCATCAGCAGAGGAAAGGCCATTGCTCAGGGTAGGCAGAAGCAACCCCACCCCTGTTTCTCCTACGTCAAGCAACGCCCATTGCTTTCTACATCCTCCAAACATTACTGCAGCGTAGTTTATGTGCAGTTTGGTGAGAAACTCCTTCCCAGCCCTACCCTGGGGACTGCTGCCTGGATGTGATGTGTTCCCTTCATCCAGCAACTGGCTGGGGCTGCATGAGAGAGATCACAGGGGTTCCCCTCCCATCCACCACCAGCATCTTCTTTCTCTGCATGTTTTTTGACTCCGAGCAGCGCACTGACCCTCCTGCCAGTGCCACCGTGAGCTCAAGCACTGGCTCTGAGCTCACCTGCCTGTTGGTGCTGTTTGGACATAGCAGCACATAAAAATCTTGACCCAGGCTCCCTTTCAGCTAAAGAGAGAGAAAGCCTCAGACTGCTGAGAGGACAGTAGCAGCAGCTGGGCTCAGCCCTTTGCTGTGTCCCTTCAAGGACACTCTGATGGGAAGCTGAGTGCATGTGGGTGCTCACAGTCAAGGAGAAATCAGCAGCAATGCTGACAACTGATAGGACACACCGACCAGATGGAAAAGGACCTGGGAGCCCAGGCTGACCATGAGCCAGCAGTGCGTCCTTGTGGCCAAGGCCAGTGGTGTCCTGGCATGTGACCAGCAGGTCAGGAGAGGTTCTCCTCCCCATCTCCCCTAGCCTAGTGAGACTGCATCTGGTGACCTGTGTCCAATTCTGGGCTCTCTGGTTCAAGAAGGGCAGGGAACAAACTGGAACATAGGAAATTCTACTTGAACATGAAGAAAATTTATTTGCTTTGAGGGTGGCTCAAAGCTGGACAGGCTGCCCAGAGAGGTTGTGGGGCCTCCTCCTCTGGAGACATTAAAAAACTTGTGGACACCATCCTATGCAGCCTTCTCTGGGTGAACCTGCTTCAGTGGAGGGGTTGAACTAGATGATCNAGTCTGTGATTCTGCACTTTCCTGTCTGTTCAGAGCAAGTCAAGTGACATAAAAATCAACTTGATCATGCACCCAGGGGATGCTCCTCTATACTCCCGCGCTCCAGGGGTGAGCAACTAGACTATGAAGATTCAAAAGAAGGTTGGATTTCCTGGGGTCATCTACAATGAAATGCAGAGAAGAGAATCAGAGACAGTCAGGACTGAATCGCCCTGCCCAAACTCACTGGAGAAGAAAGTGATCTGTGCTCCTTGCTGCCGGTCAAGGAGGACATTGTGGTTGAGGCATGTCAGGAAGAACTGCTGTTCTTTATGACCGCTAATGGTATTTGCAGCTCTGCATTTAAAGATGATGATAAAGGTAATCAAGCTGTCAGGAGCAAAAACAGATGGGGAGCTTGCTGGAGCCAGCAAGGGATTCCCTGCTTCCAGTTACCAGCTGTGATTTATATTTCATCCGCACCTATGGGCTGGGAGCAAGGAGCAGGGCAGCAGTGCTTTGCAGAGACGCTGTGGGGAGGGCTACCACAGACACTGAATTTATCTGCAGCTGAGTTTCTAGACCTGTTTGTGCCTTCTTTAGACATCACCACGAAATACCACAGGGGTTGTATACTATTTGAATGAGCAGAATTTCCTGATGAAATAACAACCAGCAGCTTAAATACCCACAGCCAGATGTGTCCCAACAATCACTGACCCCCTTCTTTCTTCACTTGCACAAGGTTTTGACAAGGTCCTGAGAGCAGGCACAACAATCCTTATGATCTATGCAACCTATGAGGTACCCAGTTCTTTCAGAAGCACAGGCCGCACCAGCAGCAGCAGGGATGAAGGGAGGGAGGTATGAGAACTCCCTAGCTGCACAGCCATCGACCTTGGACAGATAGCAAGCTGCAAGGCTCTGGTCTCTCGTGGCTGTGGATCTCTAGCTGATATTGAAGACTGCTCTTGCTATTCTCTGAGCTTTCGCTTTGTCACGATTCTGACATCCCGTCTTTCTTCTACCTTCAGATGTCTCTCTTCTCATTGTACCTTTGTACAGAGCTGTGTCAGCAGCAGGGACAGCCGGCAGCTTTGCTTTGTGTGTTCCACAAAGTCACTGAACACGGTCTGTGCCTGCGCTGATACCGTATCCACGCAACCTGTGTTTCAAGGACCGTGTTTGCTTTATTTTCTGTGGATTAAAAAAAATAATCCCAAACAGTAAGAAAACAGCCTTACTAGGGAGAGTTCTAGCAGTTAATTAGTTTCAACATTGAAAGGGCCACTGCCCAGCAGCTAAAAATCATCTTGTTTGAATGGTGAATTAAGTCAGCCAAGCAATAAATCTGAGCAACAAAACAGTCCCTTTAGCTCAGAGGAGTTTGTTTTGCTCAAAACACTGATAAATGGCTTTTTCTGAGAGCCCACAAGGTCATCAAATTAATAAAGCATTTCAAGTCATGTCTGGGAGTGAGGTGACACCCTGCTGCAAGAGATTTGCTGATAAAGCCAAGCCTCTATAACAGAGTGTGATGCATAGAGGATTTCCAAAACGAACCCATCCTCTGATTTAGAACAGTTGTCCAAACTCCTTCATGTCTGTTCTGGTCCATTGTCCTCCTCCCTAGTCATTGCTCAGGAGAGCTGAGCTTGAGAAAAACTCACTGAAGAAAAAAAAAGAGCGAGCTATGCAAGCCTGGCGCTCTCATTGACCAGGCAAGAAACTCAAGAATATTTACCATGAAGCAAAGTGAAAAGAAGGCACCAGGGAGGGCAAGTAAATGAAATGCCAAAAAGCTCTTAAGATGCTGTTTGAACATGTGGATTGTCTTTGCAGTGTTAGCTTTCTACATGCTACCACAGGAATGCATGAAGCTGTCTCAAGAACTCTGCTCCCAAAATGCTGGGTTGACTTACTGGATGTGAATACAGGCAGCGACTGCTTTGCAGCCAGAACTGCCGTCAGGGACAAGAGTGTGACCTGGCAGGTAGAGAGCAGGAAGGTCCAAAGCCCAAGAAGCAACACAGATGTCCAGGCACTAAATAAACAAAAGGAGTTTGAATTCCAGTTAAACTCTGCAAGCTTAGCCTGAGCACAGCACGGCCTATTCAGACACACCAGGCATGTAAAGCCAAGCATGGCCCTGCTTTATCTCATCACCTGATTCCTTTCCTGCCTGTGTGGGTTGGACCTGATTTGGGCTGAGATGCAACAACAGTAGGCACAGACAGGACAAAGTGGGTGGGAGAAATATTTGGGGGCAGAGTTTAGGGAAATCTTTCCAGTAGTCAGGATACTTTAGTAGGGGAATGGTTTGCCTGGGAAAAGCAATGTTTCTGCCAGTGACTGTTTCTAGGATGTGATGGGAGTCCTAGACTAGGTGTGAACATGTCTTGGGCGACCTCTCATGCTCCCTTCTAACCCAGGGCTGTCCTCAGTGCCCTGGACTTCAGAGAAAGTAGCACAGGAGACAACTCTCACTTTCATCTTGGAGATGGCCCACAGCAGAGAGGAAAGCCATGGGGAACTCCAGCTACTTTACTGGAGGTTAGTGTGACAGCAGCTGAACACGACCCCTCACTGTCCACCGCAGTGGCTTTCTGCTAGCTTGTATTACTTGGAATGGTTTAATATGAAATATGTATTTAATATGGTAGAAAAAACTAGGTACTGCCTGGGACAAACATAAGAAAGCACTAGCAGTAGCCTCTGCAGTTTACCCACTGGGTGCGAGCCCAGCAGCACGTACACGCAACGATGGCTCCAGCCTCCTCGTGGACTCATCGGCATGCAGCAGAAACCCTGGATACCATATGGGAGGTGAAGGCAGATGGATGGACATATGTATAATCTGTGTGTGCCTCTGCTGATGTAAACGTCCCAGCACAGGCATTAACACTCCAATATATGGTTTGCATTTGGGGCGCCAGAGAATTTTTCTCCCATAAAGTAAATAAACCACGTTCCGAGCATCTTGGGATGAAGCCATTCTAATCCTTTTATTCTTTCCAAAGGAAAATGATTCCATATTCAGGGCACGGTGCAAACAATTAATTAGCCTAATGAAAATGAAAGACCTAATTGCTCAGTATTATGATGATTATTGGCAGTCAGGCATGACCAAAGAATAGGAACCGTTTTACCAGGGATAAAGTGCAACTTCCCAGCTTTGTGAGCTTTTTGGCTATTTGAATATGGAGCAGAACAATTTTGTGGGTTTTTTTTTATTGGAGTGATGGTGTAATTCTCCCTTCCACATGCAAAAAAGCTGGCAGTGTTTGGAGGCATCTGAATGAGCTGCTATACAATAAAAGAAATGAGGAGAGAGACCCAGCTGGTGTGAAATGACCTGGCTGAACGGAAGTCAATGAAGCTGTAACTTGCCTGAGTTGACTGACATGGTGGTGTCTCCACCGAGTGTCTGCTGGAGGAGACCTCACTTGCAAGAGAAGAGTCCTGCAACCTTGAAAAAAATTATACTTTTAAAGGAATACATTAAAAATTCAAGTAAAATCATCCTTACTGCAGCTCCATTTTCAATGAACTGTTGTTATCTGAATGGAAAATATGTTTAAATTCATGCAGATGAATTTCTTCACTGTGGATAGGATCACGAAGAGTCAGGCTGTAAGAGCTTTAAGAAACGGAACCGTTATCATTCATGCATATCTCCTAAGATGGAAATAGAAGGCAGATGCTGACTGAACAATGGACTAGCCTGAAGAGTATGGGCCCAGTAATTCTTTCCCGATTCTCATGGGAAAACACCAAGATTCAGCTTTAATTCTATTATCTTCCTTGTGCAGAGGCTGGCAACCATTCTCTACAGACAATGTGGGTAAAGTCTGCCCTCATTTACACTTGCACAGTTCCTCTGATTCGATTATAGCCAGTTTGTCAGCAAGCTAACTATTTATGTTTGTGGTGTGGGGATGTGGGAACTGGTTTTATTTTAACTAGGGACACTTCATTTACTCTGTGTTTCAGAAGGGCACTCAGAGCTGCAGGACATGCCTGTACAGAGGACATCCACCATCACACAGTATCAGAGGCTCACATGGGAAACTCAGCTTCCCAACATAACCAGTGGGGACAAGTAAGCACCTTGCTTAGGGGTTTGGAATCATCTCCTGGCAGGATTTGATACTCTGAATGGATTGCAAAGGCATACGAGTTTGGTCACCCTCCTTCCCGCTATCAGTAAGCTCAGCATAGTGCTTCAGGGGCTGCTGTTCCCTCTTCATGTAATTTAATTTAATAAAATTAAATGCCCCTAACAAGGCCAGAACTAATGTAATAAAAGAGTGAAGGAAAAGTCAGACCAACATCTCCTCCAGTTCTGTGGTTGCAAGCAAGAGCAGCCCACACACTCCCCTTGGCACAGGAGTGGAAGTTTCTTCATGCCATCTCAGCAACTCACTGGAGAAACAGCGACACAGACATGGTCCCCTGAAGGCTTCAGAGACTCCACAGCTGTGCTGTGTTGCCTTTTAGGAGGTAAGTTGTGGTTGAATATGATGGGATTTGAGAAGGATTAAAAGAAAAAGAGGTGATTACAAAACAGAATAGTGCAATCTCCTGGAAAAGGGAAGAACAGAAAATCCAGGTTTGTGGCTGAAGGTCACTGCACATCACAGTCACCCTTTCAGCTCACCAAAGTGAGATCAAGAACATGTGGGCCCTCCTGAAGCCATTTCAGGTCTGTTACCATTTGTTTATGCAGCTGGTAAGTTATTACAGATGCTGTAATAATTAGAGATGGTTACAGATGCTGTAACATTTATTACAGATTTTAGGACATAAAACACTGCCAGACCCGAAGATGTTAGAGCAGAACAGCCTGTCAGCTGACTGAACATCTCAGCAACCTCTGTCAGGCTGGCAAACACTGCTCTGCTTAGCTGAGCACCACTGCTATTAAACAGCCCCTCCTCGTCCCTTACTGATAAAAAAACCCCTAACAAGGCCAGGCTTTTGTTTTTCATTTATTTTGCAAATCTACCAGTTCCTTTTATGAAAGTATGAAATCTTATGTGGTTACAACAGTTACATAACAATCCAGGTAATACAAATAACCACTACAAAGTTAGCTTCAGGTACTCTTGGATAACGAGTAGATTTAACATTGCTCAACATAAAAGTAATCACAAAGAAGAGAAAAGCAGCCTTGTGATTGTCAAACAAAAATAGATTAAAGCAAGAAAACCACTGTAGACTCTCCTTGTCCTACAGAAAGTTAAGAGAGAAACACTGATGTTCATATTATCTTTCAAAGTTAATGCTCAGTTAGGGGCATCACACAAATTGAAGTTCACACTTCTACTCAGGATAATGGGAACAGTTCACGAGTTGTTTGGAAACCAGTGTCAGTTTTCATTCTCTGGAAATCACATTTACAGTATTGCATCCCCCATCGTCCTCACTCGCAGATGCATAAAAATCCTGCCATATCGTTTACAGAATACAACAGAGCTTCAAATCTGCTCTAATTGAATTCAGTGAGAGCAGGATCAGTTCCTGCATTTAATAAGTGCTCTCGATTTACTGAAATCCTCACAAAACAGCCTGGGAAGGCCCAAGAATGAGATTAATTTGACAAAATACTGTAATCATCCAGCAAAACTCTTTTATTATCCAACAATTGCAGCTGTGGCTGCATTTCTGAGGACCTTTATGCATGCTCATTCCTTCCTCTCCACCAGCAACAGGATGTGAAGACACCAAGTAATTGCTTAGGAAGAACTCAGAGCTACATAAATAAAGTATAAAAATCAAAGAACAGATTGAATTAATCTAGAAACTGCTCTCCTGACACCCATCTGACACACCTCTAGTGTCATCCTGCTGCCTGCAAGCTGCCACTTCTGATGAGACATTTGTCAATCATGACTGCGTAACTGCTTCTTTGGAAGCAATTAAATGGAGCTGTGATTCTGTAGCTGCATCTCTACCCTGTGTTTGTAGTTTGGGGCAAAAAGCATGAACTGCTACTGCCACATCTCACAGAAGCGAAGGAAAGCTCTTTAGGGGGGAAAAAAAGGCAGGTGCAGGTTTAATCTTGACAGCCTGTGGCACAAATGAGATGAAAACTGTTCATTCTCTCCTGCAGCCTTCACCTCTTTCAACAAATCTCTGCTTGTGCATGTGCAACAAACCTGCAGAGCTTTTAGTACAGAAGTGAAGGCAGCAGGGATTCTAAAAGAACTGAGCATTTATCCACAAGAGTATCTTTTAACACTGATCACCTCACAAAAACTAAAGAAACCAGACAGGTTACACAAAACTGTAGAAACTTTCCACCCAGACATGAAGAACCATCAAACTATGGAAGTGAAAAAGAAGTTACTGTTGAGGGCAGTAGCTATTCCAGGTGTCTCCAGAAGGCTTTGATGCCCTGAAGCAGATAGTTTGCTACATACTTCAGAATGGTACCAAGCTGGTGGGAACACTGTCACAACCAAAGCTAGCAAATACCTTCCTTGCACTCTTGTCCAACACACTAAAGCCAAGTGGGCTGCATTTACTGGTGGCTGCCTGCAGAAAGCTCCCCCCAGAAGGTAGTTGAAAACGAGAGTAGATGCTTCAGTATCCCATTCTCTGACACTATACAATCAATTTCTTCAGACCTTTGTTGCAAGAACTGAGTACAACAGACAGCCCCACCCTGTTATTATGACTGTGGCTGCTTGTTTTCCCTCTCTACTCATAAATGTAATGTCAAATCCTCTTAAGAATCCTGAGCAGCCACCCAGAATCGCTTGTTCAACTGACATCTCTGTAATAATAAGGAAAGAAAAAAGAGTTGTGGGAAATTAAATGGTGCTCCTGTTGCCAAGTTGTTAAAATTATATGGCAATATCCTTCCAGTAGTTGTAAGAAATTAATTTGTGGAGTGCCTACAAGCCTTACATCTACTAAATCTCAACAGGATATAAAATGCTATTTAAGTGATACAACTTACAAATGTTAAGGAGGAAAAAAAAAATCAGCACCAAAGAGTGAAAGAAGAAACTAGATTCTTGTCTGCACTCTCGATTCCTGGAGGCTGGATCTCTACAGCTGAGGAAGCTGTGAGGGAGATCCTTGGTGAACTACTTGTGTGTGTACATCAGCACCTGCACCCTTCTCCTCTGCCACCCCTCCTGAGCAGAGGAGGCAGGGCACGGCTGGTGAGTTACTCCACTGCTGCAGATAGGGGGTGGCAAACAGCTGAGCCAGCCCCTTCTCTTGCTGTTCTGTCACTGTGTTCTGAAAGTACTAGCCAGAGCAAAGTCAGTGCTACAAGTGTTCATCTCCTTTACAATAATGCTGTTCAGGAGGAAGTGCCTGAGACACCCAATCTGTAGATGAATTAACTTTTAACTTACGCCACTACATCTTACTGTCACTCTTTTCTCACAACAATGTCAAATACAATACAAAACTTTGGATTTTCTATAGAGTGAAATCAGTGAAGTCAAAAGAATGACAGCACCGGCGGCGCTGTTACCGCTCTGTTCTGTCAGCCAGTACCAGGGTAAGGCGCTTTGGCAATCAGCACCGAGTTGTAAGTGACAAGCTCTGTAATAATTTGTTCTCCGCACGCTAGAGTACACACAAGTTTTCTGCAGATGCATGGAAAACTGAGACCCCCTGGTTGTTCTCTAAGCTGCTTGGAAACTACAATTCGTTTAATCCAGCAGCAGATCCTGGTACTGTTCTTTCCCTAAGTACAGTACGTTTTGATAGCAACAAAGAAGCACACAACACAAAACAGACTTGTTCAAGTTACCCATGGTTCTGATGGGCTGCACGCACCAAGACGCTTTTGGAAAAGAACACACAATTCAATTCATCTGGACAACACAACCGAGTAAAGGAATTCTGGCTCTGTTTTATGAAGGGAGAAAGAGTTTACAAAGGAAAAGATCTTATTGCAAGTTGTACTGCTCAATTTGGCCACTTCTAATACAGACCAGAACTATCAGAAGGTACCAAGGAGCCAAGGACTAAGAATTCCTGTTTTGTAAGTATTTTAGAAAGCTTGTTTAAAAAAGAAAACCACTGCACAACATTCCAAACAGCCTTCTCTGGCAGACTTGAAAATGCTAGATCAACACTGACAGAAAATTCAGATTTCAGCAGTAGCTCTGGCACCCTGCAATTTGGAAAACTTTTGTGCACGTGGGACTGAGGCAGCTGGTTTGAAGACCCCTTTCTTGCAGTATCTGAGGGTCGCGTGTGCTTCCTTCACAACGGTGAATGGCTGTGCTCAGCAGGTGCCCTCCTCAGAAGGTGCAAACTGGCAGCTGTCATGAGAAACAGTGTCAATGCTCTGCACTTCGGACTGCGGGTGAATGGACACCTGAACAGCAATCTCCTGGCCTTGCTCATTCATGGAGCCATCGTCTGAATCCCCAGATGGGGAGTCGCTGCGCTTGATCTCTGGGTTGATGGGGTATATCGCAGCTTGGGTTCCACAGGCTTGGGCCTGCTTTTCCTCCTCACCCACTTCATCGGGATCATCAACTCGCACTGCCTCGAAGATTTCCTCCATGAAGGCTCTGCAGTTAAGGATCAGGGGTGGAAGGGGAATGCTTCTGGCCAGCTCTTCAATGTACCGAGCAAACTCCATGGTCTTAAACTGAGTGACTTTGGCCAACTCCAGTGTTTTGGCAGATGTAATGATAGGGATGCGCTTAGCTATCTCAAAGGCCTTCTGTAGCTTCTCAGCCCCTTCCGTCCTGAAGAACTCATTGATAGCCTTCTCTGTTTTGCGAAGGTGACTGCTCATCATGCACAGACGGGTTATGTTTAAAATGAGGGTGATAGCAAAGGCAACGAGGCACACAATCATGTAGTAGATACTCATATCTCCTGAAGTGAAGATAACCCTCAGGGTGACTGTGTAATATGAGGTGCTGTTATGACGGATACCCGCACACGTGTATCGCCCCCGGTCAGCAAATCTGACTTTGGTGATGTTAAGGGAATTCTCAGTAGTCCTCCACTGGCCACCTGGAGATCGAAAAGAAATAAAAAGAGCTAATGAAACAAAAACCACTGGGTAAACAGGACACATGCTGTTTGCTCCATCAACAGGGGATAGGGCCTGAAAGAAAGGATTCATTTGTAGTATAATCAAAAGAGTACACCAGGGATTAATGTTTCCTGCTCATGCCTGTAATACAGAAAGGCACAGCCCAGTTACCAGTCCTACAGTTTAATGGCAAATTATTCTGCACGCTTGCTAGCCTGGCTTTTACTCTTTCTCTCTGGACTTTTTTGGGTGCTTTTGGACTGCTCTCTCTGACATGGAACCTTATTCTTAACTAGAGCCTCTCTCCCACTGTGCAGCACTGTGTTGAAAGACTGTCCTCTAGAAAGTCTCATTTTCTATATGCTCCGAATCAAAAGTCAAGTGACCTATGAAAAAGATCAGAATCTGTAAATGGCTCCACTGGCAGAAGAACCTGGGATGTTCTCCATTCACAGTTTTCTGCTGAGCATGCAGTGCTGATACAGAAAACCCACGCAAAAGGAAATCAATATGAGCAGCCAGCTTTATACAGCGTTTGCAGTGCGTTTACAATTTAGGGGGGAAAACTGTTTTCATAACTCATTCTTCTAATTACTCTACTTGGAACTAATCTCCAGATGGCATTTTAACTACAAAGAGGTTACTGAATACTTAAGGCATAAAAATGGCCTCTGAGAAGATCCTATCAATTAGCTCAATGACCTTCATTAATACTAATAGAGAAAACCACTTGCATCTCTAAAGGACATTATTTTTTGAAAATGAAAAACTACAAGGACAGCACTGTAAGAGTCAACGGCTAGGAAAATACACCCTCCATCTGTACAAAAGGGTTAAACAGCCTGTATTTCATTGTTACAAATTACAAATTGCATTAGTTCCACTGTCTCACTGGTGCATAAACCAGAAAATAAATGTAGTAAGTTACCCCATGCTTTAAAAAAACTCGTGTAACAAAATTAAAGCATGATTGCCAGCTGAAAAAGGTCACAAGTTGTGGAGAACTGTATTTAATTCATGTGTTTGGAAAAACACAATATAGACCAAAGCACTAACAGCATCGATTAGTATCTGGTAGGATGCAGTTGAATTTCTTACTGTGATATGTCTTAAACAAAACGATTCTGTGGGGCAGGATGGACGGGCCGGGACACAAGAACTCAGGTATAATTCACCTAACACTCAGTAGAATGCAAAGACCTTTGTCTTGCTCTCTTATCTCCCAACTGTAAAAACAGGAGGGTAAAAAAATATAGGGGAAATGTGAAAGGACAGAAAAGCACAGGAACACTCACCTTCATCCTCCTGTTCAAGCAGGTGTCCTCTGGAGTTATACCAGAGAATATATTCATACTGGCTGATGTTCAGTTTACATTCGATTAGAATACTGGTCCCCTCTTTGGCTATGATATCATGGTGTGCTGGAGAACTTACTAAAGCCTGAGACACTGCAGGAAGGGATGCATTGGAAGTCCCCAAAGTAATGGTCCTGTTAAGAGCTACATTTTCCAGTGTAAATCCAACTGAAAGATCAGCACCCACGGTCAAAATTAACAGGCAATAGCTGAGCTTCATGGAAAGCTAGAGAAAATTCTTCTTGCATCTAATTTGGAGCAGTGAGGTCATATGATATTAAGCTGCCTGCATTACTCTGAGGTAGAAGAAGAGGCTCTTGATTTGTTCTGTGATAGAAAATGTCTTGGATCCAAATGCACTTTCAAGACCATCAATATTAGAATTGGAAACTGGAAATCCAACTGAAAAAAAAAAGAAAAGAATTAGGTTTATTAATGATAGCAAGCTTACAGCGTATTTAAATTTCATTTCCAGTAAACTGGTTTCAATTAGCATAATATAAATTGTCAGCCAAGAAGTTCCAAATCAGAGCATTGCCCAGAACACAGCAGAGAAATGAGGGTAGGAAGCCATTAGTACAACCTTCAGTCCTCTAGATGTTCATCTTCCCATCCAAATAAATAACCCCAGGAACAATAATCATTAAGGGGGAAAGGTTTTTTAAAAAGAACAAATTGTTCAGAGAACTCGTAACTATCTTTAGGGTCAGAATCACAAAATCACAGGAACAGAAAGTGGTTCTGCGTTTGTTAACAGAGAAAAAATGCTTTCTTAATAGACGAAGAAAAGCAAGCAAGCGGCCATCGTTTCTGCCTCCCTCCCCATAATGTCAGAATGCTTTTAAGCCCTGGCTTTCTAAAGCCAGTCTTTCGTGTGGTACCTAGAGAAAACCCAAAGCACACACACGTCTGATTTTCAGCATTTATTCATGACTTGATTTTATAGCCAGAATCGGTGTTAGAAGTCTAAATACTTCATAACGTGCTTATAATTTCTTGTGTTGGGAAAACTCTCTTGGTAGTTATCTAGAGCCCCAGGGAGGAAGTCCCGTTCTAGGTAGACATCAGGACACTGATGTCTAAACATTCTTTTTTGCAATCTCTCCTGCTGCTGCGTTCTGTAACTCTGCCCTCTTTTCTTGTTTGTTTTACAATAAGCTCCTGCTGAAAATACTTTACTTTATACTGCTGCACCTCTTGTTTATCATCTCTCTCCACATACTGCCCTACGGCAACTGGAAATGTATCTTAGTCTAGGGACAGAGTTCACACTCCTCAAATTAATGTGCACAGAAGGTGTTTTAAGACTGTAGGATAAGGCCTTTAGCTTTATATTCTTTGCACACAAGGATGTTCCTTTCTAAAAGGCAGAATAAAAGCAGCTTGTAACAAAATGACACCCATAAGAGAAAATCTGCAATCAATTTTCTTGGAAGCCTGATTCAAGAAAACTTCCAATCCAATATTCATCCCTTGAGGATGTGATTCCACCTCAACTGCCCCAAAGCCCTAAAACACAATTTACAAAGCACAGAAGGCACAAGCCAAAATGCTATCTTAAAGTAATATCTCAATTCATCCCACTGACTGCAGGACTTTACATTTATCATATTCTCTTCTACCAATAACAAATACTAGCAGAGTTTAATTTCATAAATATCACAATACAAAGGAGTAACTTTTATTAATAAATAATGCAGACATCTCTCATGCTTCCAGAATCACTAGTTACATTGCCTAAAGCAGACAGAAAGCTTGTCATTTCTGAAAAATAATGCAATATGAATAAATACAGGTGATTTGCACTAGTTGTCTTTTCAGCAGAGAAAAATGAAGCTCATTCAAGAATGGGAAAAATTGCTGATAAGACACAACCCAGCCTAGGAATTTTTTTTTTTTGCTACTCAATTTGAAGGTTGAAGGTCAAACCAAATTCCAGACTTGTCATCTGATGAGAAATGTGTTATCTGACCCATTTCTGTTGCAGCTATTGCCAAAACAAGTTTAACAAAGAAGCTAAAGAAGATAGCTGTGTCCAACCCTCCTTCAAGCTTGACTACTCTGTTTTCCATCATCCCTCTCATCCGTTTAAGATGAGGCCAGCACTGAGAACTCAATTATGCTGTTGGGCTGAAGAAGCTACTTTCCCACAGCTAAACAGTTAAAACCAGTTCCAAGGCCTCTTTTGTTCCTGTTTTCCACCAGCTGTGCCTTAGGCAAAGTGTCAGTGAGTCCTGCTGCCTCTGACTATCTCAGCTGCTTCAACTGTACAGGTCTGAACAAATACCAGTTCTAGAAGTTGCTGCTGCTCAACAGCCTACTGTTAGGAGGACTGGTTTTACCTTTCCCTTTTTACACCCCATGTATTTGCAGTGTTTTTCAGAGTCTTCAGAAAGCTGCTGACATCTGACATGCTTATACTGGAAAGCTTGTGCAGGTTTCTTAAAGGTGGGCTGTAGATTCTTAGGAGTTTGTGGACCACTGATGTGTGCAGTGCTGGACTCGAGTCTGTCACAGCTTGCAGTAGCATATGAGGTGCTGTGGTCACAGACCTCCTGCATACATCCCTCCAGTTAAATATACCAGTGAATGTAACAGCTTCTGCATGCACTGGGGCTTGACTACATAGAAGTACAGAATCGTTTAGGTTGGCAGGGACCTCAAAGATCATCTAGTTCCAAGCCCCTGCCATGGGCAGGGACACCTCTCATTAGACCAGGCTTTCCCTTCCAGCCTGGCCTTGAACACTTCCAGAGATGGAACATCCACAGATTTCCCACGCAACTTGTTCCAGTGCCTAACCAAAGTCATGGTGAAGAATCTCTTCCTAAGATCTAACCTAAATTGACCCTCTTTTTGTTTGAAACCATTTCCCCCTGTCCTATCACTAGATGTCTTCATAAAAAGTCCCTCTTCAGCTTTTCTGTAGCCCCCATGAGGTACTGGAAGGCTGCTATAAGGTTCCCCTGGAGCCTTTTCTTCACCAGGCTGAACAGCTTCAATTCCCTCATCCTGTCCTCACAGGAGAGGTGCTCTGGCCCAGCAACTGGTTCAGTGATGACTTAAGAGAGCTCTGCAGCAAAGACAAACCCACATCTTCAGTATGAAACAAGCTCAGAGAATAACTTCTAGTCTTCTAAAACAATAATCGTCCAAGTAATGATCCTTTAGATTTAATAGAGAATAATCCCAGCACCTCCAGTACTTTGCCAGTGTTCTTGTCATTTTAAATTATTAAATATAAATTGCTGTATTTCCAACTGACTGCGATAGTCCTCCTAAAATGACCTCAGTTGATTATTTAACACAAGAAAAACTCAGCAGCATTTTCTCTCATAAGATAATTATCTTCAGTAATTGCATATGCTCTCCACTGTATTCGCACAAAGCTTGCATAATGTATAAAACATTGGTGATGGGTCATTGAACTTTACTATTAAACTCTTCGAGGCCTGATTTACTAGAAGTTGTTTGTCACATTTTGCTTGTGGAAAAGCCATTACTGCTAAGCAGACAATGATCTCTCGCTGCCGAGTGCTGGGAAAAATAAAATGATTTGTGAAATCCATATCTTCAGCCATCACACTTATGCAAAACAGCTGCTGGAGCTGATAAACGATTCAAAAAAGGATAGTGTGAACAATGCCAATATCATAATTCTTCAAGGAAGCATTAAGCTCAAGCAAGGCGAAATGGACAGAATAGAAAGTAGCTATTTTGAACTGAAAGTTGAGCTCAACTTAACCTTTATTAAATTGTACATTGTACCAACAAATAGCAGTGGAAGGATAAAAATCCCTGATGCATATGCTTGTGTGAGTCATCTTTGGTTCTTGCCCTGAGAAGTCTATCTGGGTTTAATTCAAAGCACTCTAACCTGTCACTAAGGTCAATGGAAGCACCAATAGCATTTACAATTACACACATTTATAGGGCACTGCAAACTTAGAGCCAAAGAAGTTGCAAGTTACATGACTTTACCTTCATTGCTTCACTTTGTAGCAGAAAAAAGCAAAGTGCGACTAGCTTTTGCACAGTGCACATCTTCCTACTCACAGTGTGATGTCTGGCATAAATCAGGCTATTCTGAGAATCCTGCAAGGCGCTTCTGACCTGCTTTCATAGAATCACAGAGTGGTAGGGGTTGCAAAGAACCTCTGGAGACCACGTAGTCCAACCCCCCTAGTTAGAGCAGGTTCTCCTACAGGAACATACTGAGACAGGTTCAGAATGTCTCCAGAGACAGAGACTACACAGCCTCCCTGGACAGCCTGTGCCAATGCTCTGTTACCCTTAAGGTAAAGACATTTATCCTTATGTCTAAGTGGAGTCTCCTGTATTGCAATTTGTGTCCGTTGCCTGTTGTCACCGGGTGCCACTGTGATGAGTCTGGCCCCACCCTCCTGACACCTCCTCCTTAAATACTTGAAAGATACTCAGATATTTCAAACCTGGCAGTAGCACAGGGCAGAGCCCCGAAGCCATAAATTCCTGGGAAGTTTATGTAAACAGACAAGAACCACTACGTATGTTTGGAGAGGCTGTGCGGAGGGTTCATCCTCAGTGAGAGCTCCATGAGGGTACGACAGGACCGCAACCCAAGAATCAGGCCTAGACCAGGGCCGAACTCACCCACCCATACGTCACCTCCCGCAACGCGGCCGGGTCACAGCCCCTAGGCCGCCTGACACCAGTCCCGGGATAACACAAGAACAGCGCACACGAAACCCCCTTTTCTTCCTTTGCAAGCTCAAACCGACCACAGCTCCACCGAAAGGCCCTGACGCCAACGTCACGCAGCCCAATATCACGGTCCTCCCCTGACACCTCCACCCCCGACAGGTCCCCTTCCCTCCCCCAGCGACAGCATTTCTACGGCAAAACTCCGAGGTCGGGCCCGAGCACGGGCTCTCTCGGAGCAAGCAGGCCTTGCCACCACGGTAAGGCAGCGCGGTGTCGACTCTCACCGGGAGGAGAGGATGGTCGGCCCCGGCCCCGTTTCACACCGCCGCCTCTGCCGGCCTCGCCACCCGGAAGTGCCTCGTCCGCACTCACTTCCGGGCCTCCCCCACTTCCGGGTCAGCGGTGGGGCCGCTCTAGTCCTCGTCTCGATGGTCACGGTCCGCCCGGAGCGCTGCGCTGGCGGGGCCCGGCCCGGCGGGTGAGGCGGGGTGGCACTGGGGCATAAGGGGCTGGGAGGAGCCTTTTGCGGGACGCGGCAGCCCATGGGAAGGGGAGGTTTGGGGTACTCGGGGGGATCCTGTGGAGCAGGCGGTGCAGTGAGGATGTTTGGGACACTCACGGGGCCGCTGATGGATGGGGGAGTTCGGGGAACCTCTGTGGGTCAGGCAGCCCTCTGCGTGGGTTGTGGGTCCCAGGGGAATCTCCCAGGGAAGCAGAGGTGGCCCTAGGGCTGGGGAGAACAGGGGAAACCCCTTCTGCTGCCTGCAGGAAATCCTATGCTCTGCGAACAGGCCAGGCAGCAGCTCCCTAGCCCTGCCCGATGTGTGATGCTGGGGTACATCTCACATTCGGGGCGGTGTTAACGTCCTGGCAAATCTCAGCCCTGATTACGGAAAGGACTAGTCACTACTCTCTGCCTGGCTCGCTGACAGCTCTCTCTGTTCTTACTGACACCCTTCAGAGCAGCTGTTAGAAGCAATTTGGTTTTGCTTTTTTCCTGAAGCAAGTCATGGATTTAATTATCTGGGGACTTTTTGTAGCTTTCATTTGCTTTTCAGAGGTAGCAGCGTGTTTCTTTCCTGCAGAGAGGGCCTGTCAGTTAGGTAAAGCCACGTGGGGCTTTCTGTGGGACTTTAAACTTCCAGTCAGACATAAAGCAGAGAACACACTTCCTTAAAAACAACCTGTTTGTATGAGTATGTGTGGCCTTTTAAAAGGATTTTCTGTCTTAATGGTGTAAACACAAATGTGATTGGTTTGAATTTGTGTCAGTGGACCAGGGGCTGACTAATTTTATCTTCTTTGCTTTCTGCTGATGTCACAGACATGTCTGAGAGAGACAGTGAAAATCTGAAAGAAACCTCTTATGAAGATGAAAATGAACAGAAAGCAGAGGAACTTGGCTGCAGTGAGAACAGTGAAGAGAAAAAGCAACAGCATGAGCCTAAGCCTGTGCCTATGACTCGTAAGAGACCTGAGCCCAAACCTCCAAGCCAGCCTGCTGTCACAGAAAAGCTTGCAGCTGAAACCCTCAAGGTATGTTCCTGTGCTTGCACTGAATAATACCACTTCACATCTCAGGGCTTTATGCAAGAAAGAATTTTGACCAGAAGCCTCACTGCTTTTTAAAGATTCACTTTGCTGTTTATCTGAAAAGAAAAACCTACACAAAAGTTACACATCACAGGCTGCTTGTGTTCTTCTCCTCATCGTAATACCTGCATCACTATCTTCTGCTTTTCTTCATTAAAGGTCTCAGATTCACCTGCCACAATTCAGACAGGATGGGGGTACTGGGGGAGTTGGGGGAAATCTCTTTTGTCAACTGCATCTGCTACTGTAGCTACAGTAGGTAAGGTTCTGTCTGATATTTGATAAATGTTTTATCATGTCTTAAGCTTTTGAGCTTCTTTCCACAGAAGGGAATTCCTGTTATACCAGCAATTATTGGGAAAATGTCAAGAGAGAGAAGTAATGGGGAAAACTCTTGCCAAAAGGTAGTGAGACAAAGGAGATTGCACAGCCAAAATGACTTTCAAGTTTTTAAAGTGTTTGCGTATTTTGCAGCTGGTATTTTAGACTGGTTTTCAGCTGTTATTTACAGCTTGATTTAAAAACTGAGATGAAACCTGAGTTCATTACATTGGTAAACAGGTTGGGTAGTATTAGGTTTAGTGGTGGGTAAACTGTCTTGAACATGAGGAATCAAGAATGATAAAAACCATTAAGCAGCCTTAATCCTGTTTCTGTTCTGATTTCTGTTGTACTTCATGGTTACTTTAGCTTGCTTTAATACTGCTGTCTTCTGTAGGTCAAGGTATTTCAAATGTCATAGAAAAAGCAGAAACAACCCTTGGGATTCCTAGTCCTAGTGAAATTTCTTCAGAGGTCAGAGACGCTTCAAGAGGTCAGTTTTTACTGCATAAAAACAACTGAAATGTTTCTTGTAATTTACTCAGCCAAACCCAAACATCCATTTACTCTGTGTCTTGCACACTGAGGTTGATGTCTCTGTGCTCAAATAATATTCTGTTGCTTACTCCTGTTAGCTTTGAATAGTTGATAGGAAAACAACGCAAATTCTAGCCCTGCTCCTGACTGACACTTGGTATTTGTTGTATTTTTCACTGTGTGGCTGGGAGGATTTTTTTTGGGTGTGAGGAAATTAATTTTCTGCTTTCTAATGCAGGAAGCGAGAACCCTGATGCTGGCAGCACAGATACCGTTGAGGATGTCAGTTCTTTTCCTATTGCTGGGGCTCTTGGAGTTTTATCAACCATCTCTACTGCTGTCCAAAGCACAGTGAGTGAGTTGGGAATGTAGAAGAAAATGGGTTTATGAGAGTGCTGGTGTTTTTGCCTTTCATCCAAAATGCTGAAAAAGGACACTTCTACTGTTGACTTTTGTGGGATGCACGATAGAAACCTGTTTCAATATTCAGACAACCTTTATCCTGTGCCTGGCCTACAGCTGGTACTTAATGTATAACTTGTCTAGAATTTTGATAGTTCTGTATTAAATATCATAACAAAAAACACGTTGTAGGAGTAGAATATATGAATTCCTGTGCGCATCACCTCCGTATTCTGTTATCTCGGCTCCCTTCCTTTAGAGTATTCAGGTAAATGCAGGCTCAGACTCATCCTGGAATATTTCCGCTGATTTCCACAGAAGTGTCTAGAGATGAAATCCATTGTCCTCTTCAGAAACTTGTGAGAAACTAGTACAAATTGCTTGGAAATCAGCTTGCTCCTGTGACCATGAGAAACGCACTTCAAAGCAGCCCGTTACCCTTAGAAACTCTGCTTTTGTGATCTGCTGTCTTGTCAATTTGCCCATGAATCTGAAAGAGCAGTGGATGGAAAGCTTGCTTCTGCTTTTGAGGCTGAACAAGAGTTAGCCACCAAACCCCACGGGTTCAATGTTTTCTGATTGGAGGGATGAGAACAAAATAATTTAATACTTTAATGTGCTGAGAATCACCCAAATAAAAATGTAATTCCCATCAGATTGCTGCAGCTGTCTGAGCACTGTATTAAATTGGAGGGTGATAATGTATGGTGGCTTTTTCCATGTCCTTCTACTCTCTTTGTGGAGATTAGGGTTGAATTTCAGGATGACAAGGACAAATTTGGTTTGTACATAACTGTCTGGCATAACATTGCTGCTATAAATTGCCCAGTTCAGTGTCTTCAGTGGTTTAGTGTTCTGTGAGTTTTATGGTCTGTCTATATACAAATCTGATTCCTAGGGAAAAAGTGTTATTAGTGGAGGTCTGGATGCCTTGGAGTTCATCGGGAAAAAGACAATGGACGTAATAGCTGAGGGAGACCCCGGATTCAAAAAAACAAAGGGCCTAATGAACAGAACTTCTACGTTATCTCAGGTATGGCATTTTCCTGTCGGCTCCTCATTGCTTTTGCTCGTTTCTTCTTTTGTGGTTCTGTCATTACACAACAATTTTTACTATTGAACTGAAAGACTTCTCCTCCCGTATTCTGTATCTTGTGGCGCTGACCTGAGCCCTCTGCTTTTCTTTTTCAGGTCTTACGCGAGGCAAAAGAGAAAGAAGAGCAGCAGACAGCTACTGAGGTTACCATGGCTACGGAGAAGAAAGCCCATTATGGGTTACTGTTTGATGAGTTTCAGGGTCTTTCGCATCTGGAGGCTTTAGAGATGCTTTCCAGAGAGAGTGAATCAAAGGTAATGGCCTTGAGCAATTTGCCTTCTATTTTGAGTTCAGCTGAGCAGGGTAAAAAAAGATCAGAAATATATGTATATACATGTAAAACCAAGCGATCAGAACTGGCTATAAAATGACTGATCACACAACTTCACTTTGATCTCTCTGCATTATATGCTGGTGTTTATGTTGGGAGTGTTGTGTCCTGTCCTCGACTCCTGGAGCCATTCTGTTTACCCAGCTAACCTCAGCTCCTGCAGCATCTTCAACAACTTTATGGAAGTTACTCTCCTTACACCCGCTTGTTTGCTGCCTTGCTCAGGAGGAGAGTGTTGTAAGCACAGCAGAGATTGTTCTTTGTCTTGGGGCAGGGAGGGGCAGAGCAGCATACAATTTCCGAAAGCATTAGCTTTTTTTTTTAATGAAATAAATTTGAATAACTCATTAAGAATCCATTATTACCTAATGGGGCTTCACAAATAGGTTTTTAACCCTTCCTGCAGGAAGATGCTGCTTTCTCATGATGGTGTTTTTATGTGTACTGTAAACCACTGATGCATCTTCTGTCCTATTCTCTTGTTGGATTTATGATTATCTCTTGGGCTGTGCTGACCCTATCTAGGTGAAACTGATTCTAAATACCCTCTCTGGAGAAGAGTTGGACACACTTAAGGAGGAAATGGAAGAACTCAAAGAATCATTTTCTTTACCTGAATTCTTTGAAGAAGAGGAGGAAGAAAAGAAGGGTAAGAGGTGCTGGAAGGAGAAGCTGGTTCTCAATGATGACATTTTCAGTGCAAAGGCAACCATCTCTGATCACTAGCCATGGGCATGATGGCAAAGTTAAGGTAATATTTAGCTGGATGCTTAATCCTGAAGCAGTCTGTAGCTGGGAGCACGACAGGTAGCAATACCCTTTATCTCTGAAAAGCTGCTGTGCATTAATTCTGTGGCAGAAACAATTTCTTGCCAAATCAGATTAAGTATTTCTTGATGACTCCTGGGCAGTTCATAAAACTGACCTTGAAGTAAGATGCAAATTGTGAGAGATGTTGCGCTTCCCTGATGACGGAGGAAAGGCTGAATAGCGTTGTCCAACCTGTGGGAAAGCAAAAGCATTTTTTATTTACTTTTAAATGAGAGATAGCCTCACAGACCAAAGGACTCAGAGGTGCCTCTGTACACAAGAGCCATCTGATTCCTGAGAATTATGCAGATTTAAATGTAAATTTCTTGCATTGCTTTTACCTAAATGGCTCATCGGGGAGGGCTTACACACCTGCACTTGCTATCATTTAACATTTAATGTATCTTTTATGTTTGCACATGATGGATCTCACAGCCTTCCCCCCCACTGTTAACATCTGCCCTGCCGTAAATAATAGGAGAACCACAGGCTTTTAAGTGACATTTCAGGTTCTCCAAGGTGATGTGCGAGTTCGTGTGCTACAGAGTGCTGCCTGTAAAATAATAATAGAATTACCTTAGCTACAAATGCAGAATTGAGAAAGCAAAAGCTAACCTGGTACTGGCCCCTCCACCTTTTGAGAACTTACCATACAAATTCTATTAAAAAAAGCCCAGGTATGATGCATTTGTGACTGAGGTGGTGCTTGAAATTAAAATAAAGGAAGCAGTTGATAGACTTGTGTAAAACTGGTTGTTCACTGAAGTGCTGCTTGTTCTTGTATCTGTCCTCTGTTTTGATTCTATATCCTATTCTTTAGGAGATGAAGACTTCACAAAGGAAGTAACAGAGTTGTTTTCAGAACTGCATATCTCTTCAAAGCCAGACAAACTGATCACTGTGAGTTATTTCATGTCTTCTAAAAGCTGTTGAGATTCCTTGCAGGAAATATGAAATGCATGAAAACAAGCCTTGTTTTAGATCCTTTGACAACAGTAGGCAAAAGAGCTAAGCCTTTTCCTTTGACTTTACAGGGCAAAATTGTGTTCTGTAATGTCTTTGCCCTTTTTCTGGGCCGCAGTAAATGGTAGCAAAGATAACTAAGCAGTGAGCCTTCAGCCACCGCAGGGAAATCAGCCTACAGTTGGGAATTGAAGCCCTCTTGGTACAATGCAGCTGGTTTTAATGTGTTCAGAAGCTCATATGAGGAAGAATCACCCTCCTGACTTCATTTCACTACCCTTCAGATCCACCAAGTGGCAGCAGCATTCTGCAGACATGTTAAACCACCTCTTAATTGTGGCCTTGCTGGTAAATTCCAGCATTGGTGCTAGAGAAATTAGTGCCCTCAACTATATTAGTGCAGCCAACCCTCTACAAAGACTTGAAGGCACTAGGATCATTTATTCTGATTCTCCTCACTAGCTCAGAAGTTGTTTTCTTCCTCTAAAGAGGTCCAAATACTCCATGTATTCGGGGGTCTTCATTCAGACAGTAAATACTGTGGCATCTTTTCATACAGGTGAGGACAGCTGCTCATGAATGGATAGCACAATTCAACAGCAGTCTTCCTAAAGAAGAAGAAGAGAGTGAAGAAAACCAGGAAATAAAATATAGAGATGGTGACCATGATGCTAAAAAATCAGTAGAGGTAACTGAGTAATGAAGGAAGGGAATATCTGACTGCAAGTGTTTATCTGGATGCTTAGTTGTAGTTGTGATTCTCAGAGTTTATGGGTTTCTATTTCTGTGTAGATTGTGAGGTCTGAAAGGGCAGAGTAGTGCAGTGTGTGTTGTATGATTCATGTGGTGTAAATAATAAACCCTGCTAGGTTTTGAATGGTATGGGGAATCTCTTTAACTCTTGCAGGATATTCATGCGTTTGCCATACGAAGTCTGGCTGAACTGACTGCGTGCTCCATCGAAATGTTTCACAAAACTGCAGCCTTGTTGCTACGTGGTCAGAAGCAAGAGGTGACAGCCACAGACAGAGTCAAGTCCCTTTCACAGTGAGTTCATCTCTTAGTAAATGTGTAGTGTATAATGATTATGGACTGATAAAACTCTCTAATAATTCTTAGCAGGAGGTGGGATGCAGGATTCCTGAATCCTGTGTATGTGCTTAAAGTTGCAGCGAGTGGCATCACTGTCTTCCAGCAGAATTCAGCTTTTTCTTTCTTTTTCCGGCTTAAAAACATTTCTTGATTAGAAAGAGGAAATCCTACTCGAAAGCTTTTATATAGCCAACAGGAATGTTTGTCCTAAGCTTCTGCTGGTTAATAGATAGACATTTAAAATACCACAAAGCAGTTGTACAAAAGTGATGCTTAATTACCTCTTTGTTAATCATTTAGTATGTTAGGTACATGATACTGTAAAATAGCTGCAACTAATTAGTAGGCTGGTCTTACCAATTGTGCACTAAATGACATTTTCCTTTTATGTCACGAGGTACTTGGCAAGAGTATGAAATATGCAGCACTTTCTAATTCAGAAAATATCACTTGTCAGTAAAAAAAGCAGATTAGTACTGCAGCTTTGTTCCTTCTTGATTGGACATGTCTGTCTTCTGAATGCTGTTTCACGTCTTCTGCTTTATTTAGTCTTCCATCCTGTTTTATGGGAGGAGCTCTTGGATCTTCATACACTGTTTATATGATTTTTATCATCTTTAGCTTAATTTAGCTTTACGTCCTTGGAAGGGTGTTTGTGTTTTACAGGAACACTAAAGTAAAGTTATTCTTATAGTCTGTATTAGCTACATTAAAGTTCTTCTATTCTCTATTTACTACATGGTTTTCCAACTCTCTTTCCACAGAATGACAATTGTGCTGTGTAAAGAACTGTCAGCTTTCTCGAAGGAGTTTACTACATGCTTAATGACTGCAGGGGTAAGGGTTACACCACAGCTCTTAGCAGTGAGATGTTTTTGAGATCTTCATCGCAAAGTGCTGCTGGTATTTGCACATTTGTATATGCATGTGTTTGCCCTCTGAACTGACCTTCTTGGTCAGCTCTCCCCATATTGTGGCAGCTGAGCTTTTGGAATGCCTCCGGCTGTGCTAAGCCTGGCACGAGGTGGGAATTGGTGCTGACAGTATGGAGAAGACAGAAGAAAATCAATCCTGTTGTGGATTTGCCAAAGCACTCAGGTTTTATTGAATCTTATCTCCACATTCTTCACTTGTCCACAGTTTATTTAAAGATGTAATGTGTGAATTCGTACAGGTCTAGTGTTGGGCTTAATGTGGGTACTTGGTTCTTATTTGCATGCTGCAAGGCAGGTCCTCTGTAGCTTGTGACTTAGTCGTTCTTATAGTCAAGGGAGCAATGGTGATTTTAAACTTACCCAGGATTTAGTTTTATCTTGCGTGAAGAAATGTGATCAAATTTTCAATCAGGATAATATATGTCTGGTCTCTGCAGGTCAAAGAGAAAGCAGATGTGCTTAATCCCTTAATCACTGGAGTGTTTTTGGAGGTCAGTTATGCTAAAGTTAAAACTTTAAGCTAATACTTAGATAATAGATATGCTGTTTTTTTTCCACCACAGAATCCTTATGTATGCCAGGTTCCCTAACCCATGGTCCAAGATCCTGCTTACCTATTTCATAATTTAGAAGTTTTAATAAATGTAGGTTTGCGCAAGAGACGAGTTACTTAGTGAAGAGTGAGCCTTACGTGGTCTCAGCTGACATTTGGGTCAGAAGACACTTATTAAATTCAGCAGTCTAGATTTCTAAAATGTAAGAGGTCAAAGCTTAGGCAAGCTCATATATTAGCATGCAAGAGTCCCAACACTTCCTAGTGTTCAGTGCCTGTGGATTTCTCGGAGGTGTGGTAGGAAACAGTTGTTTCCTGCCACTGTGTTCTTCCTGCCACAGCGTGCTTGTGCTCTGCTTTGAAATAAATTCATCTCATCTATGATTGAAAACAGAATCCTGCGTTTGGATTGCACTTAATCTTGTTTGGCAGGGTTTAGGCTGCTTGCTTTTTGCCTGGTGGCATAAAGCCTTCTAAAAACTTCAATTGATTCCTAGAATGAAGCCTTCAAATTCTGACAAGTGCTAGGCTTCTGTTTGTTTTGTGCTGCTTGAAATGAGTGTGATGAGTGAAGCTGATGGGTATCGCAATTACTCATGTGTGTATTTTGATTTTTGTTTTCATAGGCTTCAAACAGTGCTTCGTACATCCAAGATGCCTTCCAGCTCTTGCTGCCTGTGCTGCAGATCTCTCTTATTGAGGCTAGAACGGAGTTATCAAAGTAATAAAAATCCTTCTAATTAAGAACTTTTTGACCTCCCCACTTCGTAGTTTCCATGCTGGAGCATGATGTAATGGTTCTTACTAAGGGGAAAAAGATTAACTGTGATCGCTGCTGCTGCAAGAATGGTGATTAAGTGCAGTCTGGCAATGACAGCTCTTACAGCACATTGAGAGATGTGATTAGCATAGTCCAGGCTGCTGGACAATGTGACAGACTTAAAAGTGCAGATTGCTTCTCTGTTTTCATGAACCGTCTGTATCTCTCTCTTCTGTGTGTTAACAAGCTCTTTGTCTTAGTAGCCCATAATGCTTCTCCAGTGCTGGGAAAAAGAGTAGCAACTGTCTAGTTAAGGAGTTGGTTAAAACTGTGGTGTGATTTTTAAGGCAGAGAGACATAATCAGGTTCTTGAAACCTCTGTGTTGGTGGTGAAGTGAATATTGGATAGGAGGTGCAAGAAAATGAAAAGATTTATGACCTTGCAGTTTCTAGCTGGAAAGAATAGACCAGAGAGGACTCCTTACCAAGCTGCTGTGGCTGAAGAGAGACCCTGGCTTCCTGAAGATGCCTGTTAGTAACTCAGGGATGTGGGACAGGGACTCTCACCAGGGTGCTGTTTCTTGTTCCCTAGCAGAGTGCTTGCTTCAACATGAGCTGGGAAAATGCTGATCTGGCCCTAAGAGTGGGGGTACTTTGTTTTATAGCAATAAATGAGAACTGGATAAAAGGGATTGATTTCATATTTGGGCAGTTTACTGAGGAAACAATGGGACCATTCCCCCTCTTCAGTGCGGCTTGACATGTCAGCTGCAGACTGGTCACAAACCTGGGTACCGCTTGTCTCCTGTTCCTGTGTAAAAACACGACAGTGCAACGCTCCTTCCTCTTGGAAGATATATTAAAGTAGGAAGAGAGGAAGCAATTTGGTTGTGTTAGCAGGAGTCCTAATTTGTCTCAGAAGCTGCTCCACGTATGGTATCTGTTTCTTTGTGCTGTGAAAGTTCCCTGCCTTGTTCCTTTTTGCAATCTCTGCCTTTTGAGCCTCCCCATAGGGAGGGAGCAACTGCTGTTGGAATCAGAAGAGCAGAAATGCACAGCTAAAATGGAGTTGCAAGATGTCCAAAAGAGCTAACCAGTGGTGACCAAGTGTCACACCTGCCTCTCTACTTGTTCACCAGAAACAAAGATGCACAAATCCCATTTTGAAAATCCTCTGGGTTTTGGCACTTTTCTGCTGTACTGGAGGCTTAATGTTCCTCCGCCCTCTTTGTGCGGCAGAGAAGTGCTTTTATTATTAAAATACCTTTTGGCTAATGCTTCTCTGATTTTTATATATATGGAAAAAGCCTTGCCTTAGTTGTGGTTAGCCTGATCACATCTCTGAAGGGAGAGCCTTCTTTTGCATCTTAAAACTAGGCTTGACAAGAGTATGTGTGGGGTAAAAAAAAATTGCACTGCAATAAGTGGTGTTTTATTTCTTCTTTTGGCAGATTGCATTATTAAAGAAAGGATTTGTTTTGACAGCCGTTGCAGTTGAAAGATAGCAGTGGGCACAACCAAAATGAGAAGAAACAACTGTGGGGTTTTTCTTGTGAGCCTGTAGGGCAGGGACAGCTGAGGCTTTTCTCAGGGCAAGGTGTTGCCTTATAGGAGAGGACTGAATCCAGGCTGGGGTGTGAGGGCTCCCACAGCTGAGCTTCCAGCTCCTGTATCAGTGCAAAATGGCAGCTTCATCCCTGCCACAAAGCTAACACCTACAGAAATATCAGAAGAGAAGAAATAAAAGATAACAGGGTTTTATGAAACAGCAGCTGCTTTGCTTGCAGATAAATTCTACTGACCTGCAGTGCTTTAATGTAGAGTAGTTTAATAATTAAAGGAAATGAGGTGGATTTTTTTGAAGATGCAGACTGATTCTTTCAGTCATGCCCACCTGGATTTTGTTACAGCAGCTAGTAATTCAACATGCACCAGTTCACTGGTGTGCCAGTGCAAGGGCTGCAGGAGATAGCCAACAACAACACTTCCACAACTGCTGAAATGTTCTTACCCAAAGGATTCATCAGAATTCAGCATCCAACTGTCTGGAGGTCCTGTTGCTTGGCCTTGCCTTGCACATGAACCTAATGAGAGCTGGCAGTAATTTGAGCACTTGTGGTAGCGTTTGGGGAGGTGAGAGGTGGCTGAGAATAGATAAGAGTTAGCTAAGATGCTGGCAGAGACTTGGAAGAACAAAAAAAAAAGCCTTCCACAATTATTTTCTTTCCTTGGAAGAGATTCTGTTACTTGAACCTGTAAAAGCTGTTCCTGGCAGCTGCTGTGGAAAGGTTTAAAACACTATAAAAAAGGCTTGGTCCTCCCTATAAGCTTCAGGAGTCGCTCCCAGCCCTTGTCCAACCACCTTCGCAGGGACTCATTTTTCATTATTAAAACACACACGTTCAGCAGCAGCAAAACCTCTGACACGGGCGGGATGAGCCATTGTCCTTGTTTGGAAGCAGCAGTAGCTAGATTGCCACCAGTAGCCCCTTGCAAGGAGACAGCTGTCCCAGGTCACCTGCAGCACAAATTAAATGACCTGACTCAGAGTCAGGAAGGGCAGAAATGGCAGGAGGAGAAAGAGAAGGAGAGCTCTGGCATTTTCTTCCCAGACACCCACACTGGATCCTGAATAAACTGTGGTCATGGTTTACAATGGTGGGATTGAAGCAGAGAGATTGGTCTTCTGCAGACAAAGCCTTCTTGGGTCATAAATTGAGGATGCAAGTGCCCAGTACTGTGCTAATTAGTTGTTTTTGGGACTTTTGCTTGACACTCACAGCTCTGAGCTTTGACAGCAGCACAGAGGTGGCACCCCGAGTATTTGGGGTGCTGGCTGGCAGGTTGCTTTCCTTCATTGTGTCAGAGTCGTGCAATGATAGAGATTGGAAGGAGCTTCCAGAGATCATCTGTTTCAAGCACTGCTGTTAGAGCAGGTTCTCGTAGAGCACATGATACAGAAACATGTCCAGGTGGGTTTGGAATGGCTCCAGAGATGGAGCCTGGGCAGCTGTTCCAGTGCTCTGCTGCTTTCACTATAATTTTTTTTTCTTATATTCAGTTTGAACCTCCCGATGACAGGGAGTGAGCAATGAGATCACCAGTTAGAAATAAGGTCAAGCATCATGTTTGAGGTGGAGGATCTTCTTAAGGTGGCAGGAGCCAGTCAGAGGAGTGGGGTTGGATGCTAGTTAATCCCAACACCTGACAGCTCCCCTGGCTCTGGTCAAACCCCCATGCTGTGCTCCCTGTGCACTTCAGGATCAAGTGGGATTGCTACCAGCATTTACCCCAAGACAGAGTACTAGCTGTCAAGAGGTCTGGAGCATCTGTGTTAGGAGTCATCACCACTATTGCTTGTTAAATTGGCAACAACAGGTTTTGCTGAGTTGCTCCCGGGTTTATCCGCACTTGCCATTAAAATCCATCCCTTATTTCTCATCTAAATGTGCTAAGGGGACTCTTGCTCTGCGTTGGGGCAAATGTGGGCTTCAGTGGAGAAGGCCTTGCACAGGCAGAGCCAGGTTTTTTGAGGTAAGTGACTTGTGTACAGCTGCTGGTTCCCAGCGTGGCTTACCCAGGGTTAGTCTCGCTTGGTGGGAGGGGGCTCCACGCACACTGCAATTACTGTAAATTAAGCTCAATTGACTGCAGGAGCAACTTTGTTGCAGAGTTGAAGGCTTTAAATGGGGCAAATCTTGCGGGAGAGGTAATACCTTTCATTAGGCAGAGAAAACAAATTAGCTTTCAGGTACACAAGCCCTTCTTGACATTATCGTTACTGTTATTATCCCATATTGGTGCTATTAGAAATGAGGGCATTGCATTAGAGGGGAAGCACATTATGCAAGTGTTTAGGCCTGCTGGTAACTGCTCTCTGCTGACAGGTATTTGCTTAATGATATGTTGGAGTGGAAGCCAGCAGCAAGGGCAAGCATCAGAGGGAGCTGGCAGTGCACAGCTCTGCTTGGTCTGGTCTTGCCTGGATCTCTTGGAGCTGCCTCACACCTCCAATAAAGGTGGAAGGAAAGGATGTGCTGGAGGTTCCTCTCACTGTGGTTTTAAAGACGCTCCCCGATCCTTTCCTCTCTATATCCAGCAGGGTCCTGACCATAATGAATTCCCAGATTGAGTCCCCAGTACTCTCTGTGGTCCCCATGAATGTCTGCAGCCTCCAGAGCTGCCCTGTCTTGTTGCAAAGGGTCTTTTCTGTTCCTGCACATGCTGGAGGCGATGCCTCTCACAGGTACGGATGTGACTGGTCATGTTCCTCATGTCATGTGCTGTCCGTGGTGTGTGGCAGAGCCAGTTTTTCTGCTCTGAAAGTGGGACTGGGGAGGAGACCGCAACACTCAAATACCCAGATCTCAAATACCCAGATCATTGGTAACTGCCAGCCAGGCGTCAAGGAGGTCGCTCACTTTTTTCAGCTCCAGGTAAGGTGCGTTCCTGTCTCCCTTGTGTCATGGAGGGGATTTACAGACCCTTATACCAGTTTTATAGGCTGGAGAAGCAGAACAGGAGGGCAGGTGAAGCAGAGGATGTAGAAGCATCCCTGGGATGGCTCGCGCTCCATGCAGTTCAGATGAGGAATAGGGCAGGATGCTTGAGCCTAATGAGAAGGGCTTCATTCTCCTAGGTAGGTGTGAGTGGGCACAGATACTGGCCTGTGATTCCCCTTGTGTCTGGTGGTGTCAGGACATCCAGGCTATTGCATCTAGTGGGGAGTGAATATACAGGTTTGATTCTTAACCAGAAGTCTGATCCATGTACACCTCATGCTTTGCCTGGATGTGGAAAACTACTGTAGCTTCTCAGGGGGAAACCAGAGAGCCAGGTGCTGGATTTTCCTGCTTTTGTGTAGTAGGGAACCTGTTGCTCACCTGGTGCAGGGAAACTTGTCTGCCTGAAATGCCAGCTGGTGGAATCTCCCAAGGAACAGGGAAAACTGGATTTGCTGGTCTGGAATGGGGAAAAGCTGAGCATTGACAGTTCTCATCTGAGCCACCACCCACAGCAAGGGCTTTGGTGTGTTGGGGCCCATCCTGGCATGGAGGAGCCCACCCTGCTTCTTGGAAATCAGCTAGGTTGGTCCCCAAGAATGGTTGCCCATCTCCCAATGCACATCTCTGCTACCCCTCTGAGTACCTTGTGCCTTTCCTCTGCTCACCCCTCACACCAAAGGCACAAGGCAGGAGGATCCTTCACTGATCTAGGGCTGGGGGAAACATCACAGGAGCTGTAGAGCAGCTTTGGTGAGCAGGACCTGGGATCAGGACATCAGCTGCACCTTCCCAGGGGCTGCCTTTTCTTTTGTTAATGTTTGATTATTTGTAATGATTTTAGATTAAAATGTAATTATTTTCAATTAGTAGTTGCACTTCTTAATTACAGAGATCTAATTAGATTAATTAGATTTTAACTTTGCACTGATTACACCTTTTATCACCCATTTCCCACACTCCTGCCCTCCCTATCCAACTGCCACCCCAAACCTCACTGCAACCCACTGCCTTGCAGCATCCTGGGGCTTTTGAAACATGTCTAGGAAATACAAATCAATGTTATCAGCTCGGAGTCTTTAGACCAGTGCTTTTAAAAGCCCAGATACCAACCAGATGATGTCATTTTGTGGTGAAAGAACATTAAATGAAAGCATTAATATTCTGACTCCCTCCGTCAATGGCTGGAAGAGAAACTGTTTCCCAATGACCTGTAGCGGCAGGGGAAGGACCCTGCTCCTTCCAGCGAGCAGAAGGAACCAGGTTTCCGGCTCCTGCTCTCTTCCCTCTGCCCTGTCTTGCCCTTTGTGTATGAGAGGGAGGATGTGATCTGCCTGAGCTATTCCACGGGCTCTGTTTGGTCCTGCTATTTTTAAAGCAAGCTGTCCTCTTTCTTCTCTCTTTATTTTTACCTTTCAGACACCTAATCAATGCTCGGTTTTCTTGATCAGCTGTTTTCATGTCCCTCACTGCCATCACCTCATTCCTGGGGGAGGTTTCCTTTCTGATGGGGCTTCCTGGGAGCCCCAGTTCCTGCTCTCTATTGATGAGAAATATTTCTGGAATGGGGTTTAAGGCGTCTCCCTGAGATTTTTCTGTCTGCTTCCATCACTTTCCCCTTGCTGCTTCCCTGGGTGGGGGTCAGTGGGTGCTGCCTGAGTGGGCACAAGGTCTGGTCCTTCTATTTGTGGAGGCTGTAGACAGCTTTACCCCTTTCCCTGCTGTTTTGGGGAGTACAAAGCGCACAGGGGCTGTACACTCTCTCTGATGGAGAAGAGAAAACCAAATGGTGGGGTGCAGGGAGGTGTTTTTGTCCCTGAAAAGCTCCCCTTCTCCCACACCCTAGGTGTTCCTTCAGGTGCTCTCTGTGCCCTAGGTGTGACGGCCTTGTGCCCCAGAGCAGTTTGGCTTCAGTGACATGTCGACGATCCTGAAATGTGAGTGTTTGCTGTGAAGCTGGGAGGACCTGTTGGGTGGGTGTGTGCTGGATGCTGCATGCTGGACATGAGTCTCTCTGTGCCTTGTAGGGTTTGGACGGGAAGATAAAGAGAGAGGGGAGAAGGAAAAGGACAAGGAAGAAGAGAAGAAAGAAGAGAAGGAACAGATTGAAGTAGAAAAAGAGAAGGACAAGAAGAAGAGGAAGAAGGAAAAAGAGGAAAAGGTAGGGGGATGATGGAGTTTTCTACAGATCAGCTGCTAAATTGTTTTCCAGAAAGTTTACAGCCCCAAAGTCCACAGAGTCATGCTCAGGGTGAGCCCAGCACTTCCCAAACCATCTGACCCTGAGGGCTTTGCTGGGGACCCCCCGGACAGTGTCACTGGCTATGCAGCATCTGTGAGGCACACAGCACCCTGAGAATCTGCTGCCCAGTAAACGGTGGAATGGAGCACCCAGGGGAAGGCAGGCAGCTATGGACTAGGGTCACCTCTACAGGTAGGCATGGTGCAGCCAGGACATAAATGCTGCAGATCTCCCAGATTGCCACGGAGCTCCATGGAGAACGGTGCTTGGCACAAGCAGGCATGGGCAGCAGGCAGGCTTTGCAGGGTCTTGGAAAGCACCAGCCACCAGGTGATTTACATCGTGGCTGTGAAGGCAAGACAGGTCTGACCCACAGCAACTCTACAACTCTGGAGGCTGCAATTATTCCATCCACAGCCTAGAAGTCACACTATGTCTGGCTTTTCTGTTTAGAGACAACTTTCCATTGCTCCCAGCTTCCCAGTAAGTTCTTCCTCCTTTTCCTCCGATTTCAACTTAAGTGAGACACTGCTGTGGACAGTGATGATGATGCCTGCACTGTGCATCCAAACCCTTGGTTCTGGAGGTCTCTGCTGGGGCAGGGGCACTTGTGGATTCACAGCAGCACCAGTGGTGCAAAGCCTGCCTTGAGACATCCACAAAACACAATATGTCTCTGACTCAAGGCTCTAGCCTGAACAGCAAATGGGGTGCCAGGGTCCCCAGTGATGCTTGTCCTTCTCTCTGTCCCTGCAGGGAGATGAGGAGGAGGACAGCAGCAGCTCTGACAGTGACTCAGAGAAGGTAACCACACCACCAGCTCCATGCTGGGGCTTGACTTCTCTATTGCACACCAGCCCTGTGGGGTTTGTGTGTGCTGGCTATGGGTGCTATCCAAAACCTGGAGGAACAGGAGAGCAGGACACAAAGAGAACAAACTTAATGTACTTCATGTGTGCTTTTTTTTTCTGTTCCTTCCCCAGCACCAGGATGATGAGAAAGAAGACAAAGATTAGTCTTTCTTTGTTGGAGCGGCAGCATGTGCCCTGGGCACATTGACCAGGTGGAGATGCCAATGGCTGCTTGTGCTGGAGGGGGTCTTGGCCACTTTTAGCCAAATAAAGTTTTTTTTGTGGGCTCCAGAGACAACTGCTGCTTATTCATCCAGTCACGGTGCCTATCCAGTGCTGTCTGACCTTCCTGAGAAGGAATCAGCCAAGGAAAAGCAATAGATGGTGAGCTGGCATCTGGGTGAGCAGGTTGTTTGAAACCATTAGGAGTTTGGAGAGAACCTCAGGGTCAGCCTGTGTGAGTGAGGTTCCTAAAACCGGGCAGTACCAGTGTCCTCCCTGTCCCTCCCTGCCTCTTGCGCTGGGATGGAGGATCACCCTGAGCGGCTACAGACACACAAAAGACGGCTCCGGTTGCCGGGGCTGTGCTGAGCTGTCGTTACCACTGACTCTGAATTCAAATTCATCACAACCGTGCGAAAAGCAGTTCTAAGGGGAAAGAAAAAGGCCAAACACCGCAGGGCTCCATCTCTGCCCCAGCGCTGGGGGCTGGAACCGCTCGCAGCGCCAGGAAAGAAAATATATAAAAAAGCAAATCGAGGGGAAAGATGTGAAGAAAAATGAGCTGGCACCGCCATCTACCGGGCACGGGACGTGTGGCAGCAGGTCCCCAGGTTTCATAACCTCCCGGCTGTTGTTTTGTAAGGCTCCGGCGGCGCGACCGGGGCCAGCGCCGGGGCAACACGCAGCGACAACGGACACGGGAGCGAGAGGGAGGGGGAAGGGGATGCGCCCTTCAAAGCAATGCCAGCACCCCCACCCGCTGCTTGCAGATTGTGAGGCCAAGAAATCTTCCCATCGGTAAAAGCTTCGCTGCAAACGTGAGCAGCAGCCCTCCCCGCTGAGCCGCTGCTGGAGTCGCGCTGCGGCAGGGCTCTGCTTTGAAGGGGGTTTTCCTGAGCGATGCCGGTTTCAGGCAAACTGAAGTGTAGGAGTCAACACTATCGAGGGTTTTGCTTGAAACCACAGAACGTGGCTTTAGATGTTGTTTTCGTGGAACAAACGCAGCCGCAGCAGGCTCTTGTATAAGCACAACAAACAGCGGGAAAGATGCTGAGGAACGTTGTCTTAATTATCCGGCAAAAAGATTAAAGGGAAATCTCAAAGGCTGGAAAAGTAAACAACCCCCAAAGCTAAACTGGGTTTCAATGCTCTGGTTTGGCTTCAACAGGGAAAGACCAAGCCCAAGTGCCTCATTGCTCCATGAACAAGGGTGCCTTGATGTAAAATAACCCTGGCTGGGATTATTTTACATATTTTACTTTCCCCTCTTTGTGCAAGTTCGCTGGCCTCTTGCACAAGACACAATGTACTTCCAAACAGCTTATGGAACTGCAGTGTTTTACAGGCCCCTCCGGCTGTGTTCCTGCAGGATGGGATCTCTTGGAATAAATTCTGTGCATTCAGACAAAAAAAGGGGAGGCTTTTTAAGTTAAAGGTTGGAAACTTTTCAAGCATGCTGTGCCAGACTATTTTCTGAGGTCAAGCAAGCCTGAGGATGCTCAGCTGGAGCTGAGAGCTGTTGCATCTCACTGGTGAGATTCTGCTTTCATCTGATGACAGACATCTCTCCTAACCAGCTAAAAGTCCTAAACTTGTCCTCTGCAGCTTGTGCCTGGGCTCCTGAAGGGGGTGAAGCTGTTAAATGGCTGACTGCAGCTGACTCTGTCAATGTGTCCCCACACAACCCCAAAACTCGGTACCTCCACTTGCTCAGCACCAACCCTGGGTACCCTCCCTCCTCTGCATTGCTGGGTGACAGCAAGTGCTGAGGTAGGCAAACACTTAGTGTTTGCTGTTTGTGTTTTATAGTCCCTGCTTCAGGCCACCGCACTAAGCTCTGTGCAAATATGTGCAGCCAGATCCCTGTGGCACAAGAGCAAAAAGCAAAACATCCAGGGATTGACTGTGTGAACATCTCGGTGTGTCTCCAGAGGTTCACTGCCCTGCCTTCCACACCTCTCCCCACAGGTAGCTGACACATGTCCATGTGCTGCCTTGATGTGTACTGGTCACATTTCCCCAGACAGCTGCAACTTTCACAACTGTTTCTGGTTATCTGCTGTCCCTCAGTCCTCACTGCATCTCAGCCCTGCCTTGAAGCCAGGCAATGTACTGTACATACACAGACATAGGGCAGTAGCAGCAGCCACTCTGCTTCAGAACGTTTGGTTTTTGGTGTTGCTGTGGTCCCTCAACTGCAGGAGGGCAGTGGCTGTCCTGCAGGATACAGATATGGAGAGTGATGCTTCTCTCACTACAGCCTCAGTTCACTGGATAGGTGCTAGCCTATCCCACAGAAATGAGAGCCAGCAGCTTCCCCTGTGCTGCTGGGCATGAGGTTTGACTTCAGTGGGGTGTTTAATCACCTAATTTGCTTGATGCATCTGCAGGGTTCAACTAGGGGCTCCTTGGAGCTGATGTGCCTTCAGCTGTGTGAGAGAGGAGTGGGGACAGAGCTGTGAAAACACCCATCACGTCAGGCTCTGGAGGGGTGGAGTAGGAAAAGAAGACCAGCAAGAGAAACTGGCAGCTGGGAAGTTACTTAAGCAATTGTTGTTTACACATTTTTACTCCTCTTTATATAATAACTTAAGCTAGTCCTGGGGGAGCAGGACTGTGCTGCCCCTGCTCACAACATCTGGGGGTACCTGCAGGGACACTACCCAGCATGTGGCTGCCCAGGGCCTTGTAGCAGCAGAGATGCTAAGAGAACCCAGGTGTGGAGAAAGAATTGATTTCCATACCATTTCAAGCAGATGTGCCCCCAGATGACAGCATTTTTCTATAAATGCCAACAATTCAGAACAGAAAGGCTGGACCTTTCTTTTGTGATGAGATTTTTCATCTTCCATCTAAGGGTTTTATTATATAAAGTATCCTACTAGGGAAGAAAGCCTCTTTAAGGTAGAGATCAAAAAGAAGTCTTTCCGCTGTTCCCAAGTGACCTTCTTCATGGAAAAATTCAAGCTTCTTTTTCATTCCACTAAAAAGTGGAAACAGTTAGAAATCCTGACTTTCCCAGAAAAGCTGATTTCTGCAGCCCAGCTTATGATCTGCTAATCTCTGCTGAGCACTGGGCAGAGGTTTCCTATGAAACCACTCTTCTATTTTTCTGCCGAATAATACAAAAAGCAAACCCAAAGAGGACTTGAGCCTGGCAAGTGAAGGGTGTTTTGGAGGGTCAAGTCCCTGCAGAGCACCAACACTTGTTCCTGTCTGTGCTGCATCATTCTACAACTTGTCCCTTCATTCTGAAAACATGTAAATGAAGACCTTTTTGCTATGTTAATTAGCAGCTGAAAGTTATAGCAGAGCTTTACTCACTGAACAGCTTGGGATTAATTGTCATAAAGAGGACACAAACTTCACAGAACGTTCTCTCCCTGAAAACCCTCCTGAGACTCCTGTGTTTGCTCTCTCAGAAGAGCAGAGTGGGATTTTTACTCCTGAAACCTCACTGCAATACAATCCTAAAATCCACACAGGAATGGTGCCAGGCTTCTTGCCAAGGAAAACCTGCAATTTGCCCAGCAGATACACCAGGACAGGTTTCTGGGTGACAGATCTTCTGCCGAGAGCTAACAACTTGACCTCTTTAACAGCCATGACGTCTGTGCGTTATGAAAGGCTGCCTGGCACTGACTCACCTACCCAAACACGATTCACCTGCTGTCCAAAGTGCAGCCAGAGGTGGAGGCATAACAGCCCGTGAGAAAAATAAAAGACACAGCCAGAAATACTTGTCTGTTCCCTGAGCAGAAAGCTCTGCCCAGGCCCCTGCTGCTGCAGCCAGACAGGGAGCCCACAGGCTGCTCATTATCATTGTGGTAGAGACAGAGCTCTGCTCATCCTGCTTGAAATTCAGCCCAGTGCCAGTATCTAGGGCTTCACACCACTTGGCTGTGGGGAAGAGAGGCTGCAAGAAGATTCTGAGCAGCTCCCTGCATTGCTCCCAGAGTCTTGAGGTTGCTGTGATCTCCTCCATGGTCAGGCACAGGTCTTGGCTGGAATTTGAGACACAGGCTTTGCAAGAGCTGTTCTGTCCTCAGGAAAAAGCACCCTGACTTATCAGGCTGCTGGTGGTGAGGGTGCTGGAGCTGAAGGAATAAAGACCAGGGCAGAAGATGAAGAAGTTACACACAAACACTAATCTGGAAAAACATCTGTATGAGAGCTAACAGCAGAAGCAGAGTGAGGACACAAAATCTGCAGCCCCAGAGCTCTCACCCAGCAGCTCTTGGCCACTGGAGAGGGGAGCATCCATGGCAGGGATACTGAGATGCAGGACCTCAGAGCTTACTTGTGCTTGCCTTGCACCCAGACAACCGCACTGGCACCTTTGGATTCACTCCCAGTCAGTGCCCTGTGAAGGGGAGCTGGGGTCCTCTGCCAGTGAATACCCTCCTGTGACCCATTAAGGCATGGGATGTGTGGGATACGCTGGAGCCTGGACCTGACCAGGGCAAGATAGAGGCCTCAAGGCAGAGCCCACCCACTGCCTTTCACAGTCTCCTCTGGCAAAATGCAAAGCAGTGCTAGGGCCCTGCCAGCTCTGTTGGCATCTGTGTCAGGTGGGTGGGAGCTAAACACAGAGAGTGGGAAAGGGAGAAATGAGAGAGGCGGCACTTCCAGGCAGCACTGGCTGCCTGCTGGGGCAAGGAGCCAGGGCCACGTGGGCTGGTGGATGAACACCCAGGCTGCAGCTATGAGCCACCATGGCATCACCCCTAGCCACATGTCCCCAGTCAGGCATGTGGGCACTCAGCAGCTTGCAAACCCAGAAACTTTCATTTGCCCCCGCAGTAGTAACGGATTATAAACCAACTCTCCCCACCCAGAAAGCAAAGTGGGTGATGTGACTTTCAGGTCTGGTCCACTGGGATGCAGCTCTCTGTGGACATCAACCCCCTCGGAAGCAGTGCCATGGAGTTATGTTATCTGTGCCCTTTCACACCTTAGGATTAAAAGGTGCTGACAAATGGTGCTGACTTTGGGGCCCTCTATAGGACCTCCTACAGATGGGGAATCTTCATTTGCCCTTGAAAACACCAATGAAACAATTACAAAGCATCAAGGCACGCTTACAATACCCTGCACTACAGACCATGGTCCTGTCACCCACTCTAGGGCTTACCCCTGGCTAATGGGGACAATCCTGTCCTTGCTGCACTCCTCAGGATTATGGGGCTTGTCCGTGACTGCCCGTGGAATGTGACATCTTCATGCATTTTTTGTGGGACTTGCTTCCAAGACTGAGTAGTAATGTTCTGCCAAGCTCTTTGCCAAGTTGTTAGGCTCAAGAAAAGTAAAATGAGACGCATAAGGCTCTCTGCTCTACCCCGGCAACTCTCCAGTTTCCAGGAGTTCAGGCACAAACCCAGTTCCATGAGCAATGAGGTAACATTACATGGCAGCTCTGCATCCTGCCGATCCATGTGATAGTCTACTTGCTTCTCTAGGAATGCTGATGCCTTGGGCAAAGCCTGTGTGACTGAGAAGGAAAAATAGTGAAGTTTTCATTAAGGGAAAAGCTTAAAGTTTTATGTCATTCTCACCTGTTCACATCTGATCTTCCCTACCCAGACAGTCAGGGCCTCTCTGGGCTCTCAAGCAGCAGTTTTAGGACCCAGGAGCAAGACGCTGTAATTTACATGACTGGAGTAAGCACAGATCTTGACCACCAAACACCAAGGAGCAGTAAGTGTGGCAATCTGAGTGCCTCTGCCCCAGAGAAAACCAGGCATAGAGGCACAGAGCAGTTTCCCTGTCTGAACAGAGAGACCTGAAAGAGAAGGTGCTCGCTATGATAAATGAGCTGTGACTACAGACCAAGCATCCCCCCACACCACCTGCTTCCACTTCCTTTTGCTTCACTTCCCAGGACCAGCTTTGAACCGCATGTGACAAATGCACTGGCTGACTAACATCCTGGATCTGGAGACACAACAGTGCCAAGAAAGCAATATCCCAGGAAGCTGATGTGTTTGTTGACAGGCTGGGAGGGGAATGATGCAAACAACTCCCTGTGTGTTATCTGCACATATTAAGGTGTATAAACAAGCCTCTAGCCCAGCTCCCAAGGCTGGCAGACAGGCTTACAGACTGTGCTGCTGGGAAGGGTGTTGTAGGAAGCCATGGGGACAGGGGTGGGTCTGCACTGATGCCGACCACTGGGTTTGACTCTGGCTCTTTGCCTGGCCACCCAGCAGCCTGCCCTAGCTCTTATGCACTGTGCCACAGTCATAGTCCTTGCCGACATCCACACTCCTTCTCCTCCTCCTGAGCTGGGATGCTGCCACTTTCATACTGCTGCTTTTGAAGCAGGGAAACTTGTTTTACCTCTCTGCAACAGGACTTTCAAGTCTGATGGTGACAGACGTTGCAGGAGGAGGCTGGTGGGCAGAGCAGGGAGAGCTCTGTGTAAATGGGGTCATGGCACTCCCGCTGCTGTTCCTGGTTAGCAAGTGCTTGTGGTGCCTTTGAAGCGACCCTAAGGAGCACATGGGTCTCTTCTCTCTGAGCAACAGAAGACATGACTGGGAAGGTGCTGTCACCTCTGGGCCACTCCTTAAGCCCCGATGTGCCCAAATCAAGTGCTGATGCTTGCAACAAATATTTATGCTCTAGAAATGGGCAAACGCGGCCGGTGTATAATCCCTGATCTCCACGTTGTGCTGCCAGCAGTGCGACTATGTTAACGAAGCTGTACTTGAACTAGAGCACAAGTGGCGTGTGTGGCTGGGAGCCAGAGGAGAAGCTAGTTTTCCCTGCAGCAGCACCTGGAACTCCTCACCCTGCTCCGCCCCTGCCCCACTTCCAACTTGGAAATTGGAAAAAGTTATTGTAAAATAAATCCAATTCATTGTGCTTTGCAAACAGCTCCCACACATGGTGTGACCTGCTCTGTATTATGCAAAACGTGACGTCCTCAGCCAGCCAGCAGAGTGGTTACCATGAAGCTTTTAAAGCTTTTTCTCTTTTTTTTTTAAGGTTTTTTTTCTTTTTTGGCAGTTCTGTGCTGAGCCAGCAGAAACACAGCAGTGACAAGTGAAAACGCTTGGAGTTGTGAAGCAGCTCAGCTCTGGGTGGAATGAAGAAAACAAATTGTTCCTGTGCTGACTCTAATGAAGCCTGGTTTCCAATGGACTCGTGTGTCGTGCTCGATTGATTCTTATCTGCATTATACAAAGCAGTGTGTCCTCGCTGCTTACGAGGCGCCGGGGAGCCCACACACGTGAGAACAGCTGTGGAGTCAATCAGGAGGTGAGGAAAAGCATGAGGCAGGTGCCAGGGAACAGCTCGGTGTCTCTCAGAGGAGCCAGCTGAGGTGATGCAAGATGTTCCTCTCCTGATGTTGGCTGCCACAGAAGAGGGTTGTTGCTCCCAGGCTGAGCCACACAGGCTTGTTATGGGAGCATTCTTCAGGCACATTACTGTGAAGTTAGCTGTGGTAGCTAAGATCACCCTAATTTCACAGCTCAGGAGCAATGAATGTGTCCTGCTTGAGAGCTAATCTGGAGGTCAGCCTGGCAAGCGCTGGTGGTGATCCATTTTTTCCAACATTTTCTGGTGGAAAAACTAGCCATAGTGAGAACTAAATCATGAATGTCAAGTGTGAATGAGCCTCTTCCATCTGAGAAATACCCACGGGAGCACTGCTGAGAGAGGTGAGGTGGCAGGTCCCTCTTGGAGGGCAACCAAAGCCTGATCCTGTGCATGGGAAAATGTCCCAAGCAGGGCAGAGTCCTGGCCAGCCCTACAAGGCTCCTGGGGGTGACTGCTGTCCCTAATGTCACACTCAGGAGGGGTTTGGGACTGTGCTGCTTAACACCCGCAGTCTAAAGGGGTCAATAAAAAAGGTAGCTGAGCTAGTAATGAAGCCTTTCGAGTCCACATGAAAGACTTGGTTGTCGAGGTTTTAAACCTGCTTGTGAGCTGTTTGATGTAATCACATCAGATTTTTAAACTAAACCTGCTCCACAGCTCAACCTCCATCAGCCACTCCCTTAGTGGGACATGGGTTTCATCAGCTGCTGGTGGTCACCTCCCTCCCTGCATCCCATCCCATCCAGTGCATGCCTGGATTAGGTTTGGTTTTGGGGACACATGAAACAGCCACTGAGAAACACACATCATCCTTATGTAAAGTCTGATCTACTAAGCTCAGCTGCCAGATTTCAGCTGTTTTCCCCAGCACCTGCTATGTAAGAGCTGCTGGCCTCTTGCTGTACGGCTGCGTGGCAGGGGGATGCATCCCCCCTTTTGGACAAATACCAAGGGGGGTCTGTGACTGGGGAAAGGATCATCTCCAAGCAGGGTCTGAACTGATCCAGTTCTGGATAAGAAGAGCATCTGAGGGAGATGTAGTTTCCTATCTAAGCTGGAGGGACACCCCTTTCCCCCTGAATATTCTGTCATGACAGGTCTTCTCGATGGGGGCTGCAAAGGGGGGCCTCGGTGCATTTCAGCCTCTGGGGTACCCCAAAACATCCCCCGGCACTTTGAACCCTGCCCTCACCACACCGCATCACAGACCAACGCCCTGGGGACCCCAGCCTGTCCGGGAGCTCTCTGACCCCTCATCGTGGCTTCGCACGGACCGGCTCGGACCCTGGAAGACCCCATGCACTCTCGTACCCCAGGGGACACCTCAGCTCCCCCAGCTTCCGTGATTCGGCTCCGGAGCTCCCCCAAGGCCCCGGGACGCTCAGCAGTCTGTGCCGGACCCCACACCTGAGCACCCCTCCCCGCATCCCGCCCGGGGCCGCCCCCTGCCCCGGTGCCGCTGGCTCG